>VWYH01000275.1:1223284-1249234 GCA_013399365.1 Pampusana beccarii
GTGAAAATAGACCGAAAACCAATATAAAACAGCGAAGAGCAGGCGGTGACAGGCGGGCGCAGCCGCAGCGCTGCCCGGCCCCTCTCCGGCCGGGTCGTGCGGAGCTTTCGCTGGCGCCAGCGCGGAGCCGCCGCTGCCCGCCCGGGGCCGCTCCGCTCCCGCTCCGCTCCCCGTCGCCACCAGCACCGCCCGCGGGCAGCGCGGCTCCGCGGCCGGGCCGGGCGGCCGAGAGACACCGGTCTGAGAGCCGATTGACGGCGGCGGCAACGGCACCACTGAGAGCGGGGCGGGGGAGAGAAGGAGCAGCGTGTGCCCCGCTCCGCTGCCCTGCTCCTAAAACCCTCACCCGGCCCCTCTGCCCTGCGCACCGCTGGCTTTCGCACGCAGCAGGAATTTAGAAATAGAGCGCGCTCCTAAATTAGCTTTACCATAAATCTTTTAGGCTCTTAAATAAATAAATAAATAGCATTGCTCCCTTTTGCTTTCCTTTCTTTTTTAGCATGCAATTTTTCATCAGTTTCAATCCGTTAGACTTTCCTGACAGCACTAACAGGAGACCCATCGAGTCCAGATGCTGGGTTTTTTTGGTTTGGGTTTTTTTTTTTTGGGGGGGTGGTGTCACTTTTGTTTTATTTTGGGTTTGGTTTTTTTTTCGTCTCGGCAGCAGGCTACGTTCAAACTTTGCGCAAGGCTTTGGGTTGGTTTGTTTTCTTGCTTTCAAATGACATTATGATTTTAATCAAAATGGACTGGTTTCTGGAGAAAGCCAGAGCAGACTGGGACTGGGAGGCAGATCGGTTGGGCGGTTTATAGCAGTTCAGAAGAAGGTTTTGTAAACAAACACAGCTCAGAGGTAGAAAAGCAAATACGGTGGGTGAAATCTTGGCCTCCTCTGAAAGCGATGGCACAGCTCAATGGGGCCAGTATTTTCACATCCACACGCAACTTTTCCTCGAGCAAACACAAAACCAACAGAGACGCAGGTAATGGAGAAAACAGCTCCAAATCTGTATTACTATTGCCTAAACAACTTGATGTTGTCAGGGGAGAGCAAAAGAAATACAAGTGACAACTGAGTATGGGGAACAAACATCCTAACAGGTTCTCTGGTTTAAGGAGCTCTCCTGCCCCTGCAATTTTCCCCAAGCATGGGGCAGCATCATGGCCCCCAAGCCAGTACAAGAGGACTCCCCCAAGCAAGGACACAGCCCCCCTGGTTGCTGACTGGGGCTCCTGCACACCAAAACCTCAGAGGAACCACAGACACAAACGTTTAGCATTCTGTTATTCAAATATTTCACTTGTAAAGCCTGAGGGAAAAAAATGGAAAATTGCGGAGAACTAGACAAGGTTGCAGGATTGGGCCATATAGGACAAATACGACAGTAAATTCCCCCCGAGTCAGTGTTATCCGAGTGAGGGCTCCAGTACATGTCAGTGCTCCTCTGGCCATTTCCATGGGTCATGGTTCCAGCGAGGAGCCCAGTGCAGAGCCATCTGGGCCAAGCTGCATGCAGGACCTTTCCCAGCAGGTACAGGCAGCACCTTGAGCCTCTGCTCTTGCAGGTGCAAAGCCAGAAGCAGCCACAGCTCTGTCATGCCACACAGAGGGACACCAGAGTGACAGAAAGACAAGCTTCTTCCAGGAGGAAAAGATGCACACTCTTACTAAAAAGTACAATTTGAAGTCCCTCTACTCAGCTTAAGCCTGTCCCTCTTCTTTTCAACACCACCTAACTGCACTAAAACACATCATCAACCTGCTGCTGCTGGAGAAGGGGCCAAACCATGAACCTCAAGATTGCTCAGCATGTGAACAACTCACCAAGGTGAGAAAGGGCTCCCGGAGCAAAGCCCAAACCTGCGTCTGGTTCAGAGTGGGAAGAAAAGTGAGGCGGCAACTGCCAAAAATGCGGGCTGGATCCTGCCAGCGTTCCCACAGCACAGGGCTGGCATAGGGAGCTCCAGCAGAGGTGAACATCTCACTCCTCCTCAAGCCTTCCTGCTGGCCCTTGAGGGCTAAGCAAGCTGAACACAGAGCTGAGGTTTGGGCTCTGTTGGCAGATGCCTTTGGGACCTCTCAGAGCCAGGGAGATCCCTCCAGACACTGAGAGCCACCACACGATGGTTTTCAGCATCAGAGCCATACTCCATCTACCTTTGTCCCCTCCTTACTACAGCACGGGAGCATCAGATTTAAAAAAAAAAAAAAAAATCAAAGGGAAAACATTAATAAATAATAATCAAGATCATCTGCAGTTTTAATGATAAGCTATTTAATGAATTATAAAGTACCTATAACTCAAAGTATGAGACTGTACATTGTCAAAACTGGCATTAAAGTGTATGGAGATAATTAAGCAATAATGACCTCCACAGAGGGCTTTTCCTGGGAATTAATGACCAGTCGGGAGGAGCTGATGGCTCAAGGCACAAGCAAGGGCCATTAACCCCAGCTGGTCATTAATACCCAGGAAATGCCTGGCACTGAAGTCGTTATTGTGAGTATACGATAAAATAAAGGGGGAGCAGTTATTAATATCTGAATTAGGGGGCTGCTTGGAAGGGGTGATGTTTGCAGGTACTCAGGTTCATGCCTGAGCATCAGCCACCTCCAGAGCTCCCAGAACCAGCTGCAATCAGGAACATGCACTCGACACAAACCCACTCTGGACCCCTGACACCAGCATTTGGGGGCTCTGCCAGCACAACCAGAGCCCGCAAGACATCTTTGCAACCAAAGAGAGTAAAAGCAAAACATCGTGACAGCAACGCAAAACCAGAGGTTTTGTTTCAACCCAAATTTTGGATACTAAATCCTTATGCTTCTCGCAGCTCCAAATCCCGAGTCTCAGGCTCATCTGTCAATGTGGCACATTTGTGTAATGTAAGTCACACTTTTGGGATCATCACAGCCAAATCCAGCCCCTGGTGCAGCCCTGGCCACTGTTCGCATCAGGAGCCCCCCAGGCTCCACCCGAAAGCAGAAGAGCAGAACAGCCTCCTTTCAGCCCAAAGCTGCAGGCATCTCTCCCCAACCTCATCGTGACTTCAGGGGGATATAGAGGAAGAGGAGTGTCACCTCCTCATGGGGCAAAACAAAAGCTAATGCAAACCTGGCCCTACAGGATGGGTCCGCATCCTTCCCACAGCACCGGGTTGGCACCGGCTCAACGCCTCAGCCAAGTGCCAGAGAGCCTCACCGAGGTGTCAAAGCAGAGCCCAAGGCCAAATCTCTACCTGTCTCCCATCCTTAGGAAGGCATGGAAGGATTTGGGGGAACAGTCCCCTGCAATAGATGCTCCAGCACCGCCCCCATTCTAACCAGAGGGAGGAATTCACCTGGGCTGGTTTGCTGGGGCAGTGAACCCCAACTGTGCACTGCTCCCAGCCCCACGTTTCCACTGATCTCCTCCATCCGACACCCACCGAGGAACCTCTGGAAGCCCAGAGTCACCATTACATTCTCCCCTGGCTGGGGAAGCAGGGGGGTTTCTGACCCCCAACCCTGCACACAGGGAGGTGGGAGCACAACACCCACCCCAGCTACAATTATCCTGTTCTAAATAAACCCACGAGGGAGTGAAGGGACTTGGATTTTCCACTATAGCCCCTCTGGTCATTTATTTACTCCAGTGCCATATTCTTGCACCAAAAATGCGTAAATATACTTGGAGGTGACAGTCACGGAACATTTTGCCCTGTAGGATCAGAGCGTATGTAAATTTTCACCTACACAAACAAATCCATGATGGTTGTAAACATTGCCAAATTATTCTCTGTAGCGATCAGTGCTAATCATGCTGTTTGTGAGAACATAACAGCGACGTTTGTTGGCAAAATAAAGCATCCCTTTAAGTTTCTTACAATCTGGAAAGAAACCCAGAGCTGCTCCTCAGTCACAGCGTTTCTCCTTAACTGTTTACAATCGATTGGAATAAAAAAATTAAGTATCCCACTGGCAAAACGGAGTTTCCAACAATTATACGTTAAAACCAGCTCTTGCTTAGCAGAGGAAAACCACTACATAAGGAAAATTAGTGCTTGTTAGTACATGTAATATTCAGAATCACAAGTAGAATAAAAGCAGCAATGCAGAAACTGTTATCAGCAGAGAGAAAATTATTCAAGTATGCATTTGAGTAATTCTGCATTTTAATTTAACCCTTTGAAACATTAATCAAACCATGGCTAATTATAGGAATTAAGGAATTAAACGATGGAATCTTCTAAAAGATATTATTTAAAAGGCAGTTTATACAATTACTTGTATAGATGTTTGCTTTAAAGAGGGAAACATTTCTACTGTAATGAAAAGGGTCTTAGAAAATTAAATTAACAAGGGGGGACCAGGCTGATATGAAACTAAATTAGCATCAAATGCAAATTACAGGGTACTTAATGGTAGAAACAGGTGCAGAGCAGGTCCCTAAATGAGATAAATGAATAAAACATCCCTCTGCACAAATGTGGAAGCTGACACAAAGTCAATGATATGAATAATTCAGCAGCCTCCGCACTGCTGTTGAGGTCAGTTTTCCTTGACCTTTGAAACAGGAAGTAAAATTCTGTCCAAATTCGAGTGACTGGAAATGCAGCAGCTATTTGTTGGAGGAAAAAAAATAAAATCAAAAGGGAAAATCCAGATTAAAAACCCCAAGATACAAAACCACAGTACGCATGTGAGATTGTGTATACATACATGTAAAATAATAAATCGAAACGCTGTATAAATGCATCAGCAGAAGGAAACATGCAGAAGTGGAAAACCTGTAAAGTGTTGGAGTCGCAGTGGCTAAAGAATATTTGTTTCAGCCTAAAACTCTAAAACAGTGCATGTGTGATACATGAGGATATTTAGGTCATGGTATGATCTAAGCATGTTCAGAGCTAAATGGTTTCATCCTTCAAAAAATAATTTAGTTGTGCTAAAGGGGATATTAATAGAGTCAAAGTCATTATATTATAGGCATTAAAGAAATCAAGTCATATAAAAGTAGCTGCTCAAAGCTAAACGATCATTCATTTTCTTTACTACAAACTTCTTTTTTGATAAAGGAACTGGAAGACTCCTTTTTTGGACTTTTTACCTGAGCTACTGATTTAGTCACTGTTGCATTTCAAACATTAAAAAGTCACAATTTCAGACATAAACCACCCTAACAACAGATTCCAGTGAAGCACAACCTGTGCAAGTGTGTGCGAATGTGAGAGAGCACTCTCAAAGTAGAAATTATACAGATATATCTATATTTTATATAGATATTTTTAAAGCAAATAATCCATAAACACAAATTACTGTATTTATTTCTTAAGAAGATAGAAATCTGGAGCAGCTCCCTTAAATTCACTGGAACATCTCCAAATTTACATCCTCACAACTAAACGAAGATTTCTGTGCCTTTCCCTATGACAAAACACCCAGGTAAAAGAATAGGTCACAATTTCTGACTAGATGTATGGTCCTAATTTCAAATTGAATTTGGCACTAAAACAGATTAACAAGGTATGACAAATAACTAATTCCTCCAAGCTGGAAGGAACGGAACAACATCACCCCTGCAGCTCATCTTCTAGGGCAACAAAAGATGGAAGATAACAGTTCTCTCTGCTCTTTCTTTTGTTGTATTGATCTCTTTTTACCTTCTTACCTGTCATCTGCAGAACGCATGTCCGATATCAGGGGGTTTAATTTTATTTTCTACACTTTAGGCAGGTAAAGCCCGGGAACGGCTCTGCCTCGATGAAGTTTTTTGAGGAGTTAAAGCAAGCTCTGGCAGCTGCCACCCTGAAGATGCATATTAACGAGAGAAATAAAAATCAGCCCCGGCATTGCATAATCCCATGTGGCAAACCCAGCGCTGGTAATTTGGGGGTTGAGTTCGCAGCTCAGCTCAGCCCCGGGTTTGTGTGCAAAGTGGCTCCCTCCGAACGCCAGCGCTGAGAACCCAGCTGGTTCTCATTTCCAAACAACCAGTTTCTCTATCCCCAAGTGCTAAAGAAAATAATCCCAGCAATCCATGACTACAGGCTTTCACAGGGACAGCAGTGAGAATTTGATTGTAGAGATAATTAAAGTCATTCCTGAAACTTCCAAGGAAAAGAAGTTGGGGGGAGGAGAGGGGCCAACGGGGACAATGATGCTCGTGTTTAAATTGAACTGAGCGACCGGCTTGGCTTGGAGAAGGAGTGGGGGGGACGCTACTTTGGGGGAATTTGTTTTCCTGAAAATTCTCTCTGCTGCACTCTAACAGTTACAGTGTTTGCAAAGAAAATGTAATAGACTGTGGCAAGTAGGAAGATTAGAGTCAGGTTTGGAGCCTGGATGTTCCTAATTTGGCAAGAACATCCAGAGGGAAATGCTTTTGCATTCTGGTAAACTTGAATAAAATTATGTACAGCCACTTCGATTAGAAGGGTTTAAAGGGAAATGATACTATAAAAGCAATAAAACCAACTGCTATCTGCTTCAAACACTGAAAACATCTTTTTAAAATTAATGTTTCCTGCAGCCCTGCCGTGAGTTAGAACTGAAATAATTTTAATATTAACAATGCTCAAGAGCAGGTCGATCTAGAGCAGATCATGTGGCTGGATTAGTCCACTACATCTTTCCAAAACAGTGGAGTAATTTACACCACTCCAGCTGGTGCAAATCAGCAGGGTGTCCCTGGCATCAGGAGAGCGTGAGGTTCTGGCCACAACTGAAAAATAATCATAATGACGATGATTTAAAAAAAAAAAAAAAAAAAAAAAAGCCTTGCTCCCAGCAAAGCTGAATTGTACAACCCCCATGTCACACATCTGCTCTGACCCTCGTCATCCTGAAATCGGTGTGAAATTCAGAGACAGAGAGAAAGAGTTTAAAGCACTTGTAATCTCTCTGTCTGCACTATCTGCCTTGAGCAGGAAGGAGGGATCCACTCAATGAGAGCTATTCAGGGCCTCTCAATTAACCTGATTAGTTCAGCAGGCTGCTCTCATGAATGACACCTTATCTTGGAAATGAAGGGGAAAAAAAAACTTCCTTCCTTCTGGAGACACAGGCGGCCCCCAAAGCCAGAGCAGCGGCGCCCATGGGGACCAGCTCCCCCATCTCCCCCGGGAGCTGCTTTTGGGGTGGCAGGGGCAGGCAGCCCAGGTGGCCCAAGCGGGCAGGGGGTCCCCCCTCTTTCAGAGCCACCCAGGCACATGATGGGATTTTCTGCCGTGGTTAACCCTTGGGACGCTGGCAGAGCCCGGCCATGGGATCGCGGCGCTGCCGGCAGGTAAGAGATGGAGCAGCCGAGGGGGCGAACCCCCCGGGAACGCTGCCGTGGTTAAGTGTGTTGTAGTCTGGAACTTGTTTCATATGTGACAGATTAATGAGCGATAACTGGGTTACCATGGCAAAAAGCATTCCCAAAATTCTCTTTTGTTTCCCCGAGAACAGTCTCTTTTTTTTTTATTATTTTTTTTTTTCCAAACCATACCTCTTTACAATAACACAAATATTAACTAACGGCGTGTTATTCTTTCAAGCGCAGATGGCTGTGAATGTCAACAAGGCTGACTGTTACATGCAAACTCCAAGAATTAATCAGGGAAAATAGGTGTCTCAATTACAATTATAATACTGAAAACTCAAATTTGTGAATGCCCAGCCGACTTTGAAGGCATTTATTAGAAAAACTCCAATGACTTCGGAAGTATTAATGCATTAGTGACGCATTAGGGCATGATGTATTAATGTTCTTGTAATTTCTGACAAATTAAGTTACCATTGTCACAGCAGGGCAATCCTTCAGAAAAAAAAAAAGAGAGAGCCGTTCCTCTCTCCTGCCACACAGTATACAACAGACGACAATTCATGTACACATAATGGGGTTTAGCAAGAAGTTTTCCTCCTACACCACAATACAGTTTATTCCATTTTTCAGAATGCCAGAGCTATTATGGAGCTCACTACGCTTTAAAAAAAAAAATAAAAATGAAGATGGTAGATGTAACCTAGGGATTGTTTAGCTCCTTAGGGAAGAGGCTCCGTCTCACTGCGCCCCTCGCCCAGCAGCACCCAAAGCTTGACCAGCCCAATAGAGCCCAGAGACCACTGCAGCCCAGTGACATCTGAGCACGAATGATGCCAACACACACCCGAGACTCAGAGATAAAAGAAAAAAAAAAGAAAAAAAAAAGCTTTTACAGGGCTGCTTTTACACATAAGAAGCCCCAGCTTGAGAAACAAATCCTGTCCAAGACCACAGAAGAGTGTCCCGGATCATGCAGAGCCCTCCTTTGTAATGCAGCAGGACTCCCTCATTTTTCCTTAAAAAGGGCCAAATCCTGATCCTAGCTGTGGGGCACCTCTCACAAAACACGGACCGGTCCTTTTCTTCTCCTGCCTGCGTAACCCACAGCGAGATGTGCTGTGGGACGCGCTCCCGTCTGCAGCCAAACCCCGGCTTGTGTGGGACCGTGCAAGCCATGCAGAGACAGATGGAGCGGACTGGAGGAGATGCTACCATCAGATCTTAATAGCTCTAATTTTCTTCTTTTAGAGCAAAGAACTGTATAATGAATATAGAATGCATTTCTCTTCTTCTTGTGTCATCCTTCTACAAAATCTGAATTAGGTAAAGCGGTTTTCAACATCCACTTATCAAAGTGACTTAACGGCTGGGAAGTCAGCCAATGGTTATGTAGTGGTGCAGATGCCAAAAAAATCCAACTGAAAGATTGTGTTCAGGGAGATTACAGAGAAGACCTGACTCAACTGGGTGGAAGCGGGTGGTTATCCTGCTCAGGAAAGCCTGAGAGTCTCCCTGCAAAATCATGGAGAAAACGAAGGAAAATCGTTATCCTTTAAACAGCTTCTTTTTAACCCGTTATAGACACTGGCTGTATCCTGTACCAATAACTTTTCCAAAGTTTGGAGTCCACAGATGAACAGTTGGCAAAGTCCAAAATAAGATGAAAAGAAAACGATTTTCTGTCTCTGACAGTCATCGAGACAACACTAACAAGAGGAAGATCCTTTCTTTATTGCTAGACACTCACAGTGGGATATTCGTTCTTCCTAACATTTACTTTACACAAAATTCATCCTTTCCAGGGTCACACTCATGTCGCCTGGAGGTGTCTACTTTTTTTTTTAATTAATATTCAAAAAAAATGGCCTAAGCATTCAGCTAATTGAATGATGTGATTGGCTGAAACAGTTTGCAATTCTGATTAGAAAGTCAAGGTGAGAGGAGAGCTGAGAAAATCCAAGTGTAGAGGAAGCCTTTAGGACCCTAGCACTATGTCACTGTAGCATTGTCCTTTTTTTTTTAACTCAATTTTTCATCTCTTTCTACCCCAATGTGGCACTGGAAGAGTTAAAGAAAACAATAAAAGAACAACTGAGTGTACAGGGTAGGATTTACTGGCATTTACTTTTAATCTATGGTCCTTTGCTCTGTGGCTTATCAGCCCTATGTCAGCCCTTTTTCCTCCTTTATATTTCATGAGGGGACCCACATGCTGGTACTGAGAGACAGAGCCCAAGTGTCTGTAAGCTTTTTGTCAGGTAAAAAGAGAAGAAAAAGGAAAGGAACAAGAGGAAAAGCAAAGCTAAGAGGCATCTATTAGATGTCACTAGGCTTTTGTATTCATGTCAATGATTCAGGATTAGAGTATTTGAAATAATCTTATTGAGAGAACTCAAAAGCCCCACAGAGGGAAAGGCTGCTCGGTAGCATATGGCAGAGCAGCGGACAATATCTTATTAAGGATGTGTTAGCTAACACCATTACTTTTTATATTACATTACTGAACTATTGTGCCTCAGCTGGTTAGCGGGATGGCACAGTTGTGGAATGCCATTTTGGACGTCACCCTGTTGTTACAAAACAGGAGAGATTTGGCCGGGCATGCCGGCGGTGGGGGACGATGGTGGGGATGCTGCTCCTTGGGCCCCCCCCGGACCGCTGGGAAGGGCAACCCCCACTTCACTGGCAAAGGGGAACGCGATGTCCCCAAGCGCACTGGTGGCCACTCTGCCCTTGCCGTGGGTGACACCATCCAGTGCCCACCCACCCCGCTCCCCCACCTAATTCAGGTCCCTGCCTTTCAGGACTGGCTCGCTCACCACCGTGGGGAAAAACAGGGGTGTAGAGAGCGATTTCTGCCATATCACCAACAAAAAAATCCCAAACTGCTGCCAAACTCAGCTTCTTGTCAGATGAAGGGAATTTAATTTTGTTGTAGTGAATGCTGTTGGTCTAAAAATCTCTCTTTGCTCTTGGACAAAAGCTTGTAATTGGAGAAATAGCTCTTTTTAAAGTTATCTTCATCTGCCTACACCTTTAGAGGCAGCAAGAAACCAAAGACAAAACAGCACTGTTCGTGGCATTTCAATGATTGCTGTGAAAGGCTCTATATCTGGGTCACCTTACTACTGCCCAGTATATAATTTCAGTGACTTGAAATGAAGCCTTTTAATAACTCATTTCATATAGTTCAATATTAACAGCACCAGAAAATTTGTTTTCACATTTCCTTTTTCCAAACTGTGTTTTTAGAAAGTGGGTAGAAAATTATTCGTTCTGCTTTAAACAAACAAAAAAAAACACAAACAAAAAAAGCCTCTAAAATACTGTCCTTAGCAAAAAAAAAAAAGTAAACACCCATTTGATACAGTAATATATTCTGATCACAAACTACCTATGCAAAGTTGCAAATGTGACACACTGGGAACTTTGTATGGCTTTTCTGTACTTTTCCAGAACTGTTACAGAAAAAAACCCCACGATGCTACAGAGAAAAATTCATACCAGTATTTAGCACTACTACAGAGACTTGCTTCTCTCTGAGAACAACATTAAATCCATTTCTAGAAAGTTATCTCAGTCATGATTTACACAGAAACCTACAATTGTTTCTTATTCTCTTTTAACTTTATTAGGTAGATGTTGTATTAAAATTATATATCTCCAGTGGGCAGAAGTGAACTTGAATTTAGCATAGTTATTTTTGTACATGTGGCCAGTTACTTATAAGAATACGTTTTGGTGGCTAGAACACGCAAACACTTATGACAACTTACAGGAAGAAAACTACTCATAGTCCTCAGCTCCTGCAGAACAAGGCTTGGGTTATGTTTTTACCTAATAAACGCTGGGATATGTTTTTCATGTTAAGAACAATTTTAGCTGATCTGCATTAAAACTGAGGATGATCTTTGCAAATACATCTTCCTGTCGCTCTTATTCTTGTGTGCATTCCCACTGCGACAAAAAATAGGAAAATAAGTCGGGCGTTAAGATGGGATAGAAAATATACCCACACCAGAAACGGTGTCTACGTATATATGGACATGAGAAAAAGCCAGTATTTTTTTCCCAAAAAAAATGTCCACTCTCGAGAATGAGAAAAGCTGGCACTGAGCTGCATGAAGCCGGGGACCCCACAGCACAGAGCACATGCCCCCTGCTGCAGGACACACTTTGAAGTAGGAGTTCATGTTAAGAAATGGATAGGTAGGAATAGCACATTCAAAGTTTTGTGACCAGAAACAAAGAGACAAATCACCCTGTCAGGCCTAGGGATCTTTCTGGGACCACCCCGGTGCACTTGGAGCTTTCCTAATGCTGCAGGAGCTCACTGCAGAGAGGCAGCCACATTTTTTAAGCACCTCTAACCTTGGATGCCCAAATCCTGCCAGCCGAATGAGCAGCAGAGTAATCCACAAGGTCTCAATAAGACCTTGGGGTGCTCCTCTACACAAGCAAACCCATTGGCTCTTCAGCATGGTCTTCAAGGAGTTAGACAAGCCGGTGCAGTCTCCTAAAATTGTTAAGCCTTGCTGACCAAGACTGAGATTTTCAGAAAGAGCCCAAGGGACTTGCCGACCTGCCAGCAGCCACAGCTCCGAAAGCAGTCGGTGCAGAGCTGTTCACCCCGGGCTCACCCAAAGCAGAGCAGAGCTATGTGGACATTGGGGCAGCAGGTCCAGCACATCCCATGCGTGCACTCAAGTCACTTTTTTGGACAGACAGCACAACTGGCCAAGCCCCAAAGGGCTGTAGGTGACCACTAAAGATGGCAGTCAAATGCCAAAAGGAACAGAGTAGACTGGTCTTTGTTCTCCCTCATACCTAGGACATTCAGTGCAAGCCTAAGTTTTTTATTCTCCATAGAAAAACTTCAATCTCAATTTTTAAACTGCACCAGGAGAAGCACTTCTCTTCAGGAATGCAATCATCAGCCTATCTAGAGACTACACAGCATTTAGCACAATGAGCCTTCTTTGAGATAGGAGCCTCTGTTATATCACCGTGATATTAAATAGTAATAATCAGGCATAAGATCATAGTGAAATAAAGCCCAAAACGCTGGCTGCAGATTCAAAAGGCATCACTGAGAGAAGCAAGTTACTATTAGAGCAGTGTGAAATGTTTGCAGTGAAACCCAAAACCACATAAAACTTGCCTGGTTTGGGGTTTTATAACAAAGTGAAAACTCAGAACAGGTTCGCTGAGAAAAATCACAAACCTCCTGAGCGAAGCTGAGACTGAAATAAGGTTTTGCATAATAGTTTTGAGATTATACAAAAATCCTTACACTTAGGGGCAGAGGGCAAAGAAACCAAACAAACAGTAAGCAGAAGCTGGTTTGATCCTGCTCAAGTTCACTCGGCCCCAAGAGCAAAATTAATGAATTTTGAAGCAGCAGCGATATGTGCCAACCCCAACAGGCTGAAACCAAGAGATTTTTGCAAGAACTCTTGCAAAGTTACCCCCAGCTCTAGTGATTTCTTCATCAGAAAGAGGACTGACACCAGATGCATTAGGAGCACTGGTAGAGGGCCGAGCACGTCTGACTCTCTGTGTGAGAAGCATCTACGGATCAGTCTCCCATTTATCTCACAAAGACACAAAATGCCTTTGGTTGCCTAAGTCATGTGGGAAATGTTTTGGTTAATGCTTCTCAGATGCATCAATCACAACCAAATCCTCAAGGATGTGTGTTTCAGTCCCTCCCCTCTGAGAAACGCATGGGTTCACAGGCTTCGGGAGCTTGCACGAAACGCTCGAGGCCAACTTCTGCCCGTCTGAACACCCTGCTTAGAGGCCCTAAGGGTTTAGTCAGCACAGCCTACAAAGACAACCTGGGAGACATTTCCGTGCAGTGCTGGGGGTATCCTCTGTTGCCCTGTTTCTGCTCCCCGCACTCCCTCCCTGCTGGATCAATAACTCCCATCTGGCGCTGGAAGGGGCACAGCAATGAGGTGGGCTCTTTCTAGCACAAGATGCAGGAGAACTGCCAAATATTCAGGCCCAGGAGCGTTTCTCACCCATGTCTTGACATCTATCAAAGAGATCCATGCCTGCCCTCTTGCGTGTAAAACTCACCCAAGGACGCAGGACAGAAGGGACCCACAGCCTTTTGCAGCCCCATCACCAGTGTGAGCAAGCAAGGGGGAGGAAGACACCTTCCTCTGACCCCACACTGCCAGGCTCAGGTACCCACATGGCCAGGGGGACCAAAAACTGGGACTCTTGCAAAGGGACCACTCCCAAATCACCTGGCATCTTCTGCCACTTTTCTGTGACACCGGTGCTATGACAAGCCTGTGTCCCTGGCTGGGGACCAGCTGCGGCTCTGATCCCATCCCCTGCAGCAAAGCAACCCTCGGCAGCTCCCTCTCAAGCAAAACACCCACCTCGTCCTCTCCCGAAGCTGGCCCGCTTTGCCAGCCCACCCGCATCTCCATCACCCTCTCTCCGGGCATGGAAAGCTGCTACAAAATGCATTCATCGCCACATCTGCCTAACAAGTGTATTTGTGGGAAGGACGCAGTGAGCGAGATACAGTCCTGTGTGTCATTTTTCCACCCGCCTGGTATTTAGGATGAAAAGATGATCAGGCCTGTAAAATACAATCCACTAGGCAATGACTTGTAAAATGGTAAAATGGAGACATTGAAAGTCATTCACGCCTCTTTTCATGTCATTGCAGAGTGAAATCCTACCCCCAAACATAAATTTTTTCAGCTTAAAGTCTGAAAGATCTCAAAAACATATGTAGGTAGGTTGGTTCCCTCTGTAGCTGTGGCAGCTGGGGACAGATTACACAGAGCCTGGCCAAGCATCCCATACTGCAGGTGTCAAAAGCACACAGGCCTTCCAAACACTTGTAGCAGGTCATGCATGAAAATGTACATTGGTGTCCTCAGATAATAAAGTAGATAATAAAAAATATATTATAGCCTCCAATCCATGAGTTGCCAACTGCTGCTTCAAGGACAAGAGCTCTGATAACTTCAATATATGGCCAGACAAGGGCTAGAAGCAGCCCTGGTCATCCTCAGGCTGACCTGCCACCTCAGGGCACACAGGCTCACCCAGGAGAGCTCCAGCACTAAGCCCGTTCACTTACAGCACAACTAAAGTTTATCTATCCCAAAGAAAGACAGTCACGAGATTTCTTAAGCAGGGCTCATCTGTATTGGTAAATCTCAGCAAAGCCAATGTCAAGTCGCTGTCATCAGCCTGCTTGTGTGCTCTGGGAAATGCAAAATTTGGGGTGGACCAGCAAGTGCCAAGTGGGCTGTTTTCAGCCCTTTCGCCGTGCAATGTCACAAGCTGGTGGTATATAGTATAGATTCTAAATGCTGAGATGTTTCTGCCGCTATATTTGGGATTGCAGTGGTTATTCCTATTTTATCAGTCAGTAGGACTCTTGTTTACTGGATGCAGCCATAAAAGGTAAAGAAGCCCCAGCACACACGGGCAACACCATTAAATATCGATCCCAACAATTGTAAATTGGGTTTAAAAGTTTGGAACACAATGCCAAGAGAGAAGCCTCTTTCCTGAACCAAGGAATAACAGATAGCCCCACTTTCTCCCCTATGTGACTTTTGTCATTATCATCTTTTCTGATTCTTACAAAGCAAACCTAATTAGGAATCTTTCTCATTAGTCTTCCAGAAAAATTAGCACAGCTTATGCTAATTACTCCTGTAAAATTTAATAAACTCGTTGAAATGGGAATAGTCTAATGAGGTTTTATTTATTGAACTAAGATAACTGTAAGGAAAAGGGTTAGGCCACCAGGATATCCAGAGTGGTAATAAAACTACGATTTATTCAATTTCTTCACAGGAATTTTATTGCAAACCTTTTAAATTCAAATATGAGTTACAATTTGAAAGTTAAATCGATCTAGAATTTAATTTAATAACAGGAAGTGCTCTCTGTTTTCTTTAAGTGTGATTACAACGCAGCCCTGCCACTGCACTTGTAGGAGGAATTGTGCATTTGTGTTGTGACAATAATACCCCTTTTAAAATGAGTTCCTGTTCATCAGAGCTTCATCTCAACACATGTAACTGAATTAGTGATAAAATATACAGGCTATGCTAAGATGATGATTCAGACACACACATGTTTCCAAGAAACTCCCTTGAAATGACTGCTCTATGAGCATAATAGATTTATTTAGTTCTCCAGAGAAAATTTAGATTGCTATGAGTATAAATTTCTTTAGGTCCCTTTCACTGCTATATCTGCTGATACTATAATACAGCAAAGTATAAAGCAATTTTATAAAGGATAAAATCATATCTTGTTTCAAACGCAACTACAGACTCTTTTTTAAATCCCACATTTTGATTAAATAAAAATATATGATTTATTTTCATATATATCTAGTGTTTGAAAAAGAACACAACACATGTAACTTCCAAGCTGCCAAACAGCCTCTTCGCCAAGTTCACTAAGCCACCACAAAGACAGAGCTCGCTCTATCCCAAGTTTCTCCAGCCTCATCAAAGAGAATTAATCAATCTGAAATAGTATTCCAGCGTGTAAGAAGAGGATAGCATTTCCATGTAAGTACATAAGTCAAAAATCCCATGGATAGATTCTATGTTAAAGTCTATGTTAGGTCAGAGTCTGTGGATTCGTAGGATTTGATGCAAGAGTTAGATTAAATCCATAGGCAAGACTTTATCAGAGCGCAAGGCATGTGGGAGCGCTTTAGCCCAAATGGTAAATGAATTCTGTAAGCTCACATGCAAATAAAAATAGCTAAATATGGGTGTGCATATCAATTGACATAATAGTTAAAAACTGTGTGCATGGAGAAGTGACAATAGAGTACAACTAAACACATGTTCTGATTTGTGCAGGCATTTTAACGTTAGAAAAATTTTAAAGGACTCATTTTAAGGTAGAAAAAGCTCCATAGAGATCACTGCATCCTTTCCAAACTAAAAGGTGGAAAAAAAAAAAAAAAAATGAATAGGATAAATGTCACAAGAAACATCACTAAAGCCACTAACTGTATAAAGCACATACTTATTTGGCCTAAATTGTTTGAACTAGCCCCGGCCAAGAAAAGGTTTTAAGTACCCTACTGGGACAGATGCGAAGCGGCAACAATAGAAGCCACACTAATGCAATCCAGGTAACACAATCCTGTTTCAAAAACATGGGGAGGGCTAATTACAGTACTGCTGAGTCAAATTTCTTATACCACTGCAACCCACAGGAACAGGTCAAAATCAAATGTTATTCAAACCACAGCCATATCAACCTTCTCTATCAAAGTCACAATTTAAAACCAAGTGAAGAACTTAAAAGCTTAACCCATTCACAAGCCAAGCGTGATTCGGTATGGGAGGTAAGGTTTGTATTATCATCTTCAGATTACGTTTAGCTCACGTTTTAAAAACTGTCTTCAGAATTAGTATCTTTTGCATCAATTTATTTAAATGCCGATAAACTGATCACTGCTAGGAAACTAAATTATTTTTTTCATGTAACTGTTTTCCTCATTTTGCAGGAAGCATGTAACAGACAGCATCCCTGGCTTTCACAATTTAAAGTGCTTTGCAACTAGCAGTTTTGCATACTAGATAGTTAAACAAAATATTTCCGTAAACCTGCCATTAGCATCTTAACATCTCACTTTCCAGTACAATGAAAAATTCATGTGAATTTTGTAGCTTTCATGTCACTCAAAATGCCACTCTTAACACCATGTTTATAGTGTTCAACTCTGCAGCACGCTTATAAAACACATCTCTACACAGATTTCACTGTGGGGTTTTCGCCCCCCCCACTTTGCCTGGTACCACCTAACGCTCACAGAAGATGAAAATATGCCTAGGTAAAGCAGATAGAAATACCTTCTGAGATTTAAACATTCTCAGGATTCCTTATTACAGCTAATCGAAACATCTGCTACAAGCTTCCAATAGATGCACTTTCTCACCAAATTCTAACAAGCACCGAAAATCTGAGAGTCTGGATGAGCACAAAGCCAGATGAGGCTCTGCCAGAGCCCTGGGCCGCGTGTGGCACTCGACGCGCCAAACCCTCTGCACCTCCTTTCACGTTTCATAAAAATGGATGCGCTGGCACAGAAGATACTTTAAACATAATGCAGCAAGCATGAACTCAGACAATAATGCAAGGAGAAGCACACTACTCTATACTCTCACCCCTATATGTATAGGTAGTTTCCCTTCAGGGTCCCTCTACGCACAGGTTAGTGGAGGGGTATCGCTTCCCCCAGCTGATCACAGACACTTTCAGTGCTTCATGGCCATTTAACTCTTCTAGAGTAATGCTGCATAATAACCTGGTTATCACACATGGCTTTGTACAACGAGTTTGGGCAATTAAAATGTAAAAATGACTCTTTGGCTACCATTTTGCATGATTTGCAAGCACAGAAACTATGCGCGGCTCAGAAAAACTCAAATAGATGTATTGTACAACAGTGATTTACTTGGTGATGTCAGATTAGCAATATGGATCTGTTTAAAAACACAGTAATTAAGACAGGCAAAAATGAATTAATCAGCTGACAATACAGTCAAAATCGTATTCCAACCAAAGAAAATAACAGGAGGGAAAAAAAAGTACTTTGCAGATCTATTTTTTTTAACTGTTTTTATGCATAAATAAAAACCTTAAAATGTAGATGGATTGCATCCAACGGAACTACTGTAGCTAAAAGTGATAATGATTCAAACATTTTTCAAATAAAAGTTAAATATTTATAAGCACCCAACCACATTTCATAAATCACAAACTATTATTATTTTATTCCTGAAGCTTCCCTGGCACAGCATGTGAATTGAGCCGCAGAAAATCAGAAAGAAAAATCTCCTCTTTATGCACATGAATCAGTTACAAGAACCAGAGCCATCCAAAGAGCAGGTCGCTCCGTTATCCTCCATATGGCCCTTCCATGGCAATTGCAAAGCACAACTAATTCGGTATCAAAAACAAAATTTCATCCGCATATACTCCTAATTCTTTCCCATTAGCAACACAGGGCAGGTGTTTCATTATAATGAGGAGGGGGGAAAAAAAATGGAAGGAAACAATAGCAGTCCTTACCTGTCAATTATCACTGGATCTGATGGAGTCTCATTTCTGTTGCCACAGCTTTTCTTGTCACAACAGCGGCTATAGAGCAAAAGTGAAAGGATTTAGTGCGACCATTACACTGTAAAATCATCATTACGAACACGGTAGGTTCAAATTGCCGGCTAGAGTTACCGCTCGGTCCCTGCCTGGAAATCAGTCAAATGTAGTGGGTCACACATGGGTTAATTACTATGTTTAACTTCTTGCACAGCTGGTTAGCAACGGAAAATATAAAAAGAGAGGGGTTTTGCCCCTTTCACAAATAATAATTCAAGGATAACCCGAAACAGGGAGAACTGCCTATTTGCAGCCTCTTTTCCACAGGGTTTAACAGTTGTCCTGTGTACACTCGCACACAAAATAAAGCAGCTTTTTCCCTGCTGAGCCTGGTTTTTAGATTCGCTTGACGCTTATGTTACACACGCTGTTCCTGCTTCTACACACAGATGAATTCTCAGCTACCGCGAAACCTCCCTCCAAAATCCAAAAGCACGACTATTCTCCCTCTAAGAAACACTGTTGTTAGTGGAGAAGCCAAAATGCAAGTACCATCAGCAGTGGATTTTAATGCTCAAGGGTGCCTGTTTCCCCAAGTTTTCCAAGCACGTTAACGATCGCTAATGCCACGGAGAGCACAGCTTGGGCGGCTGGTGCCCTGCGTCAGCTCGGATACAAAGCAGGCGTGTGAAATATAAGCTCCATCTCTTAAAGCACTGCTCCATTGCTGACCTCTAGGCTGGGATTCTTTTAAACTAAGGGTGGGTCATTGTTTCCTAAGAGAGGTTAAATTGTTGTTTGTGATGATTCCTTGTCAGGAGTTATTGTCCATTAGGAGGCATAAATATATTGCAGGTAAACTCACAGGCAATGTAGGTGTTTCTGCTCGGGGTGAGAATCCCTCGTGGTGCACCTCGAGCTGTGGCTGAGCAGCATGGGAGCTGCCCTGCTCTCCCCAGCAGCTCATGTAGACCCACCAGAACAAGTCACAGCTGTGTAGGTGAGCAAAGCCTCAGGCTTTCACCCACCTGCTCATCCCAAAGAGAAAACACCCACCCAGCAAGGAAAACTGCTGTTTGGTGACATCCCTTAACAGAAAATCACCCATTTGAAGTCAAGGCTGCAAGCAATGAAAGAAAAATATCAGGAAGCTCCTGGTCTTCCCAAGGTCTCCTTGGTCCCCAGGGACCTCATGGATGAAGCCTGGGCACCTCCTGTGGGGTGATGTCTACAGGGGGCTTGGGGACAGGGAGCAGGGACCCCATCCTATGGTGGCACCAAGTGACACGCAGCAAAGACCACCCAGTTTACTCTCCCTGGCCGGACCTGAGCACATCTCTCCACTCAATAAACTTCATGGTAAACCTCAACCCCACGCGACCAAATCTTTGGAAACCACCAAGCTTGTTCCAAATGGCATCCCGGGGACCTGCATATCGCACTTATTTCAGCAACTGGCAGAAGCAACCACCGCTTGCATTCCAAACTCAGATGAACTATTTCTTTTTTTTACCCAGAAGGTGGAAGAACATGAGGGCAGGAAGAAGCCCTCAGAAGTGCCACACTATATAAATAGCCCTGTTGGGAGTATGACAAAGGTTCTCTTGTGCTGCTGAACAATAGAGTGAATAATATACAGTTACCCACCAAGATTAGCAATAAAGCAACTAACCACACTAAAGATAACAAAAAAAAAAGGGGGGGGGGGGATTTGGCTTTTTGCAAAAACAGCCTGTTTAAACATGGTTTAAAAAAAATTGTTTTCAAAGAGAGGAAAATACATAATTCTTTTCACCGCAAAAAGCTTCAAGGCAACTATTCAGGGCTGAAACTTTGCACAGTTAACACATGTGCGGTATCTTCATTTTGGTGGAAGTTACATTGTTTGGGATTGCCAAAAAAAACTGCTTAATTTTACAGCACAATACCACAATTGATCCACCAGAAAATGCAAGAGCCTTGGCACCCAGAAAGTATTCAAATTTAGGAAGGAATAAAATATGCTGTAGGTAAATAGTCATGTGGACATTTGGGGGGGCTTTTTTGCCTATAAAAGGACTTCTCATTGGAGTGCAGCTAGAATGTGTGGGGTGAGAAAATTTACCCACAAACAAGGCAATAAAAACTGCTAATCATTTTTAAATGATTAAAATGTAATTAGAAACAGAGTTGGCACAAGTTAAGACAATGCAGTTCTTGTGACTGAAGCGAATCAGGGCTAGTCCTGACATTCTCACAGCAGACGGGAGGGACAGAAATTGCCTCACTTACTCAGGCGAGAGAAGGTTCCCAGGCTCCCAGCCCGAGATGGGCAGATACCACCATCCGTGCACCTCCAGGCCCAGAGCCCGGCACCTTCCTGGGGCACTAACCCAGCGGGAGGGGCGGCCACAAGGGCCTGGAGATGGGGACACCTCAGTGTCACCTCCTGCTGCCAGCGGGATGGACTCAGGCGCTGGCAAACGGACACAACCCGGCTTCGAGAGTGGGGGAAACACCACGGTGCTCACTGGGTGGCCCCCTCGTTTGGCTGGGGGGGTGTGCACCCCAATAATCGCAAGTAACACTGGGAGACCTCACTCCTTGCACCACAATTTGAGAGTGAATTTGAGGGTGGAGTGGGTGTGTGGCTGGCATGTCCCATTGCCTGGTGGCTCTGTGGCATGAAAGGAGACCTCAAATTTTCTTTCATGTTCTAGATAATTATTTTTTCAACCTTAGATTGCCTTTTGCAATTTTTTCCCCCAACAGCAGAATCCAAGGCTTCTTCTACCCTAGTTTTTCTATGCAGAGAATTAAAACATGATGTAAACCCTGAGTTTGAGACCTGCTTGCACGGAACAAGAAGTGTTTTTAATTCGACTTGCCTCGAAAGCTTTGGCCTTTAGTGCCTACTTAACACTTGCAAAAAAAATTTCCTAAATATTCAGCGCCCTTTCTCCTTTCTCTGAAGGAATCAAAAATTCCCAGGAGCTTCTCCCCGTCACCCAGAAACGTTCCAGCTCCCAGCGGGGCTCTGTGAAAGTGCAGGGAGAGGCACCAAGTGCCGGGCTTGTCCTCGCTGTCCCTCCGTGACACCCATTCTCAAGTGGGGCAACAAGCCACAGCTCGGGCACGACATCATGCTGGCCCTCAGGAAAAAGCCCATAAATATTCCTTTGTTTGGGGGCTCGTTTGTTTTTAAAACAAGCAGTCCTTGATAGTCATGAAGTTTCATGGCTCTACAACCCCCTCCAGCTCCTGCACCTCATCCCTGGCTAACCCAGGTTTCCCCTCCTCCTGTTGTCATCCTCACCGTCCCCAGGGCTCATCTCCAAGCCCCATGTATCCCCATCCTGCCCCATTCCATGCCTCCCCATCCCCTGGCAGCCACCACCACTCCACTTTTGTTGCTGCCTTTGTCCTCACCCCCACCCTCTGGGGACCTGCTGCCCTCCTGCCATCTTGCTCCACATCTTCCTCCTCTTCTTCTCTTCCCTGCGCTGGAGCATCTCCATCCCAGCCCTGCCATGGGTGCACAGGGGATGGCCTCCTCACCCCAATGTCTGGTACCCCCAAACTCCCCCATCCCCACCCCAGCGGTCAGGAGCACTGCTCGTGAGAGGAGCCCTGCTTTGTGTATCTGAGCGCTCCGGCTTTCCGCGGGGACAATGAACAATGAGAAATTACGGGGCGATGGCACGTGGCCAGTACAAATGCGACTTTCCAATCATTTAGTTGCCAGGCTCTAACAAGTCGTTAGCGAGTCCGTGCTGAGATTTTGCAGAAGCTCCCAGCAAAGAGGGCTTCATCCTGTAGACGATGCAGTTGGGACAACCCCTGCCCCAAACAGGCTCTTTGCCCTGAAGTGTGGAGGTGCAGGAGCTTCTTGCCAAAACAGCTGTAAGATTTTATTTTACACAGACAAAAACCATATTTTACTCCAACCTCATTCTCAGAAATCACTGAACCACTTTAGCTGAAACTTTCCAAAGAAAGTCAGCCCGAGGCTGACACCCTGCAAAGGATATTTCAGCCAGAACAGTTTAAGTTTGGCAAAGCTGTAAGCCACTGAAGGTTTCATAATGGAAATTGTTGAGGCAATATTAACTATAGATGTCCCTCCCCATGCTGCCTACAATACTAATAAATTCCACTGAGGCTGTGAGTTCTCCCCAGCTATTAACATTTTTGCCAACAGTGTAGATTTTTGTATTTGACTAAATGCAATGAAGTCCTTTGAAATAAACAGCCACCTGAAGCAAACCTCAGCCCCGCTTTCCTACCACAACCAGGACTCTCCTATACATTTGAATTCTTTGTCTTATCCATGCCGTAGTTGTAGTATACTATAAATACCCAGCTTTGTCACATAAATGCAAAGTTTTATTGTGCAGTTAGCCTTGATAGAAAGCACTGCTGAAAGTTGTTTAGAAATTAAATATCTAAAACAAGCTATTTTAAAATACAGAGCCCTCACTATTTCATGTCTGAAATGAAGAAATTTCATCTTAGGGAGAGCAAGCTGTCTTTCACACCATATGGCTAATGGTAGTGCATAGCAATTAGCTGGGCTGATTAATGGGGAACAGACTCTAATTTTATGCTTATAATTGAGGCTGCATTTGCACCCCTGGTGCAAATTCAGCACATCCCAACTTCCACTTACAACAGGCAAGAAATCAAGAGAAACAGAATGGTGTGGAGAGAGATTTTTTTTTTTGCCTTCTAGACCCCTAAAGAGCATCAGATTTGCAATTTAAAAGAGTGTTAGCAGCACAATGGATGACAGATTTGTGCAATAGGGTCAAGCGGCCTGGTAAACAAACAGCACCCTCTTACACATGTATAGGCAGAAAAGGAAGTGGGTAATATCTAATATGAGCTGCAAGAAATTTGAATATGTCTCCCCCACCCCATCAGGCACACAATATTTGCCTACTGTGGTCAGATTTTTTTTTTTGCTACCTCTCCACCTTATGGTTATGAAACACAAAGCAAGGACTGGCAGTAAACAAATACAAGAAGAATAAGGCTCCCGATCTAGTGAATTTTAAGAACAAAGCAAGCCTCAAGTGCTTAAATAAAGGGAAAGACTTCATATCTTTCCACATTACCAGGACAGAAATAATTTTATCTCAGTCAAAGTATATTGAATGGTCGTAAGTCTTTGATGCAGGTGTTTAGTCTTCTGGTTAAAACTCAGCCCTCTATATAAAGTTTCAATTTACTTATCACTCGCTATATTTTAAAGTATTTGTAAGAAAATTAATACATTAAAGTAGGAGATTATTACTCTCACACAAATGGGTCAGTGAGTGGCTGGCAGATGTAATTCCTACCCCAAAACTTGGCCATTTAAGAACCAGAAGGGCACATCACCCAGGACTAACAGCAGATTCAGACCCTGATATCGGAAGCACTTGAGCATGTGCTTAATTTTACTCACGTGAACAGTTCCACTGTTTTACTGGTCTATTACAGGAGAAAAGCAAAGCACACGCTTCAGCCTTATCAGGTTGGGGGCCTCCTTTAATATTTCCATGAATTGTTCTTAGCTAGGTGTCTAGTGTGAAAGTGGTGCTAATTGGGCCAATGAATTTTCGGGCAAGTAGGAGTTGTCAGCACGACTGGGTTTCCATTTGGAAAGGGAGAACTGGGCAGGAGCAACACTGCAGGGCAAAGCAACACTGCAGCTCCCAGTAGAAGCTCAGGCACCTCTTGGAGATACTCAGATCATTCCCGGGCTGTAACGGGTTATCTTTGGTTTCCTAGAAGTCAAACCTACCAAATGCCTAGAAAAATACGACCTGAAAACTAACATCCCAAAAGATTTGGGGGAGCTACGTGGGGTTTCACCCAGGCTGGCAAAGCAAGAAGCTCCTTCTCTGCCAGCGTGGCAGAGCGCTGCCCTGGAGCAGGGTTTTATCAGGGAGCAGATGCCATGGAGGACAAAACACGCAGATCCCCAAGAATTAAAAAAACCCAAAAATTAACAAATCAACCAACAGAGAAGTTTCCATCTGAATATTTTGTCTACGACTCTCCCCCACCAGGAAACCCTCATCCAAGTTTATTCTCTTAGAAGTGGGTACTAGTTTTTACCCTCAAGGTACTCCTTTTAGTAAGTGTGTTTTGTAAAAGTTACAACGCATGCAATGGCATTTTTATAGGCTTAAAACAACTGATTGTAACAATGAGCTTATGCAAGAATGCCTCATCTTCCACCAGGGAATTATTTTCTGCCATCAAATAACATGTAACAAATGATTTTTTCAGACATGCAAAAAATACCCACTAACTTTAATGAGACTGCAAGGTCAAGCTTTGCTAGGTGTCGGAGGGGTCTGTGGGAAGGTGCTGCCTTCTCTGTGCTAAAAAGGAAGCAGAAGAGGCTTCACCTATTTCAATCAGCCAGAAAAGAGAAGGAAACAGCTGCAGAAGTATCTGTGTACAGGAGAGAAGATATTTGACTGTCCTGAATTTAAGCAACCAACCCTAGGCAGGTGTGTTCAGGGGAAGAGAGCACAGGGCAGAGCCCAATCTGCACGGGGAAGTTTGAAGAAAATCAAAAAGGAGAGCACTTTCGTGTGGAGGAGCATCGCCTGCTCCGCTCCAGCTGAGCGGGGACCTTGCATGAGCAGCAACTGGGACAAAACTGGGCTCCTGACCTCAAGTCTTAATGCACGCCCAGAAGAAAAAAAAAAAAGTAAAATTTAATAAATAGATAAATAGATAAATAAATAAATAACACTCTTCAAACCAAACACTTTTGTCATCTTACTGAGGACGTTTTGTTGGGAGCTGGGGACAGAGACACGTGTTGCTAGAAGACTATACATGACTGCTAATTTTGGTGAGGGGACCTTTCATGGGCTACGGTGTCTATATGAAAACCAGTAGTGTTCTGTTAAGAATAACTCTTTATAAATAATTGAAAACTAGCGTGATGACTGAGACCTTGCTGCTAATTACACACACTGAACCGTGTTATTTTGGGACTGTTTAATGCAAGAAAGATAAATTTAAGTCTGAAAATAGCTGCAGGTTCAACCTAGATTTTGAGAGACAGATTCATCTTCTCATCTCTAATTAACTGGAAGGGGGGAGTATTTCTTACCTGCACATTATTTCATGTGTGAGCAGAACTCGGCACATTTCTGGGTTCTTGTCTTGGCCTTCATATACTATCGCCTAGAAACAAAACATATTTTTAGCTGTGAGTTTGGAGAAAATAAAAACACATCACAGTAACTAAAGGCACAGCTGGAGTTGAAGCCAAGTTGCAGGCTACAGAGACCGCATCCCCACCAAACCTGCTCCAAGACTTGTAACTGGAAAACAACAGAAGCCGAGTACAGCTAAATTCCCTCCTCTCTGTTGCACATCTCTCAAGTGGTGTGTAGGATGGGTTTTTTTAGTAGTCAAGACAACCACAATTTTCTTTTCAATTTGGAATAAAATATAAACCTAATAGCATTAAAAAAAAAATACATAAAAGAAGAAATAAAACACCAAGACTTGGCATACTTCGGGTGCTATTCATTTAAAAAAAAAAAAAAAA
>VWYH01000275.1:1249255-1317663 GCA_013399365.1 Pampusana beccarii
CTGAAAAAGAGAGAGCTCATGTATTTTTAATTACAGAAGCTGCACATCCCAAGCATTTTCCTGGTAGCTCCTGAGAAAGCGCCTGGGCCTGATTCTCCCCTTGAACCTCGTGATCCACCACTTTCCGGAGAGCAACTCCGGAGCTACAGGGATATAAATAAGTGAGAGCCAGGCCCTACCAGAGCAGAGAATACCAAAACAAACAGAGGATAAACCAGCCCGAGAAATTTGACTCTGCAATAACACGGGGAGAATCCCAGAAGTTAAAACTGTGGAAAGACGGTGTATTCGCACTGCAAGAAGAATCTACGTTTGCCATCCTCCCACCGGCAGAACCGGCGGTGATGGGGAGGGATCAGCACTACACGCTAACTGGGTTAGTGCTCACAACCACAAGGGTTTCCATCTCATCACGACAGAGTTACGTTTTCTAAGCACCCCTGGTCCTGGGGACCAGCCCCCCAGCAGCAAAACGAGTGGAAAAGAGTTGCCTTTGCAAACAGCATCTTGTGACAGCACGGAGGTTCCTGAATCTTTTAGAGTGCCACTCCCAAGCTGGGATCGATGGTTAAAGCCCCGTTCTCCGTGGGATGACTGTCCCTGCATCTGAGCATCAGCTCTGCCCTTGCCCTGCGCTGTGACCTTTTCAGCCTCTAAAATACAGACAGAGGAAACTGGGGAAAAAAGCCTTGCAGATAAAAAGGCATCCGATATGGGTATCCCTAAAGCTAGCGATAAAATAGGGATTGAAAATTTTTTAAAATAGTATATTATCTGGATGAAATACATTTTATGGAATGAGGTAACTTTGATATGGAAGTGTGGAAAATACTGAGAAAAAATAAGGTATGTTAATATATGACAAAGTAAGATCATGTGAACTGCCTTCCCAGTCCTTACAAATAAAATCCAACAAGGTTAAGAGATGTCGTACCTACAAATCGGGCACAGATCCTAGGACACACATCTGAAGAAGCATGAGCTGAATTTTAACATCATTTTAATTGCAGTATGCAATATTAATATTATGCATTATCAAGTGATTTAATGATACCATAAATAATACCAGGAATGGGGCTGTGTCATCTTTGCTAGCTTAAATTTTTTCATTTTGGTTTCGCTCTGTGCATTCTTCCAAAACCTGGCAGCCAGCGGGGCTCTTTTTTTCCTGATAAAGCAGAGGCCGCTGGTGCCGTTGCAGCTAACGGGTACAGAGTTCCACCCGACTTCTGCCCCCTCATCCCCACCAGTACGGCACAAAACCTATGAACCCAGCACTCGTATCAAAGGGACACAAAAATCGTCACAGGACGCGCAGAGTCCCCACAGCACAGACACCAGCAAACGCCCCTGAGCCCAGTTGGGACCCACATTCCCGCTCAGTTGTTGGTCCACACCCTGAGGTGCCACCACATCAGTGCCCAGAAGAGCTGGTGGTGCTTTGCCGGAAGATTTGGAAGATGCACGACAGTCGGTACGTTCAGGAGACCCTCACTTCCATGCATTAAAGGGGAAGATGGGGAGAAGCTTCTTCCAGCCAAAACTAATGAATCAAAGTAACCAGCTGGCATCTGACGGGGTTGGTCAGCGGGGACATTGCGAAGACTCCGGAAAACCCCAAATCAGGTTTCACCTGGCAGTAAGACAGGCCAGGTAAGAGAAGCTCAGGGCACTTGATAGACTTAATCACTAATTAAATAATAATCTGCCTCTGAGAGTATAAAGTGTAGAGGTAAAGAGCAGATTTACCCCCACAGCATTTAGTGGAGACAAACACCTCCAGTGCCCAATCACCTCTGTACATCAGAGCGTGACACTGGGGGAACAGTGCCCAAGAGACGACTGCTGGACTTGGCTCATCCTCCTCAGGCTTTTAAATCTTAAAAAGTATTTACCCAGTATGGGTTATCTTGTTGCCAGTTTTAGCCAAGGAAGCACTAGAAATGACAAACCAGAACCCAAAATTTACTTTCTTGTTTTCCCCTCCCCTCTCTCTTCCTGCTGCTGTGCTTACTTAACCTCCAGGTACCCGTTGAAATAACTCAACTAAATAGCAATAATGAACGGACAGAGTCAACACTCTGCTACATAATCACCTTGTCTGTTGTGTTTAGCATCAGTGATCCCTTCTTTGCGTGCATGACATCCTTCTGCCTTCCTCTACGTTAAGGATTTGCTTTTCACTTTATTTGCATTTAATTACCGATGTTGCACCCATGCACATTTTGTTGTCTCCGCATTAAGCGCGGGTACTCCCGCATACACTATTCCTGCAGGAATTTTTAGGCAGTTCTAGGAAGCAGGAGGAACTGCCGAATTCACTTCTGAGCAGCTCATCCCCGACTCCCATTCCTGTGTCCCGATTTACTTGTGAAGCACCAAGTGTTTGCTTCCATGAACGGCTGCCCGAGAGCATTACAGACACTCTACCGCCTCGTGAACTGCACTGCTCTAAAGCATTAGTTCTACAATTAGTTTTAAAAGGGAAACAGGAACTGCTAAAGTTTCAGATCGTTACAGCTGCCAGAAGTATTTGTACAGGAAGGGTCTACAATGTTACCATTGTGAAAATTTTTAACTGTAAGATTTGAAAAGCTACTCTCTTAAGAATCTTTTTTTTTTTCTTTTTTAATTATTATTTTTTAAAGTTCAGGCTTTAAAACAAGGCGGTTGCTGCAAGATTCCTTGTGCTGACAGTCGTCATGATTTTGTCAAATAGGGATCACGTTAATGAGAGATAAAGTGAAAGTTACAGTGTATAAACTTAGACCACAGCAGAGCTAAAAATAAGCTTGCAAATACACATCAGAGTTGGACAACAAAACACCAGCAAAGGAAACGCAAAATTATAGACTTTTTTTTTCTTTTTGTTTACTTCATGTAGTTTTAACTTGGTGTTATTTCATAGGAGTTTCTAAATAGCTTTTCTCCTCCTGAACAACTTAAATATTTCCCCACAAAATTCATCTTCCATTTTGTAAGCCATTACTCACCCAAGTAACCTCTCTACAAGAAGTCTCAGTGAGTAACGATCATTCATGCACAGATTTCAAAATCAGGCCCCAAAAAATCGGTGTCAAAATATAAGACTTCCTCACTTCCATTTAAATAAAGCTGCACTAAAAGTTAAATAGAATGCAATTCACTGCTTTCCAGAAAATAAAAATTACTAAACTGAGCACATTGCAGTCATTTCGAGACAACAGATGTGTCCAACAATTTACCTAAACTTTTCAGTGACAGAGTTCATAATAGATAGATAGATAGATAGATAGATAGATAGATAGATAGATAGATAGATAAAATAAAAGGGAGGGGGGTAATATAAAAGTCAAGACTACAGTTCTCATTTAATTCACTTTTCCCCCAGTAAAGACAACAGGGTAAATCAGTAACAGAGTTGACAAATAAGTTGGAAAAATATAGAGCCAGATTTTGTCCTTAACTATTCCTGAATAAATCCAAATTTATACTGGTATAACTGAGGGCAGAATTGTCTTGTGGTGTCAGTTTGCCAGTCAAGCGATTCTGCTTTCTGAACTGGATGAGAAATAATCTTGAAGGAATGAGATCATGGTCGTTATATTATTCAGTTATGTCATGGCCTTGATTTTAAAAGAGTAAGAGAAGGAGAGAAAATCACCAACATGCATCTAAATCCACTCGCTTTCCAATTCCTCATCTGTTTCCCAAAACAAACTATCTCCTTCATTGAAATAAACGAGAAAGAAAAACTCATTAAAATGAGAATCTTTTCAAAAACAGAACTAAAATGATTTGGAATGACGTATACAGCCGTACACACAGAGAGAAAATAAAATCCTGGCCCCACTGAATTCAATAGGAGCTTCGCAATTGACTTCAGATGGGCCAGGATTTCACCCAGAGAGGATTAAGCTTGTATCCGCTATATATCTACACAGAAAATACTGTGAATTACATTTATTTGGCTTCGAACACTTAACCCTTAATTACCCAGGTTTTTACCCCTTCCCCTAGCAAATTTTGACTCATCCCAGTGAGGTTTATCCAGGACGAGCAGCTCAGCGCTGGGTCCCAGCGCAAGCACCGTTAGTTCTTGCTGTGCCTCTCAATGCACAATTCAGAAGCATCTAATTATTTTATCCAGTCTCCCTCTGCCTTTGATACACAGCCTGCTTATCGACGTATTCACACAAATTAAATAAATTTATCTCTCCTAATATGTTCATTTTTAATGGTTTTCAAACATTCACATGGAAACAGCTCTAGCGTAAATATCCCAGAACAAATGGCTGTATATTATACAGGAGGGAGCAGTTGGGCTGCCAGACTGGGAATGCACCAGGCCATCTGGCTCAGGCAGTCTCTCCAAAATCCTCAGCTTTGTTTTCACCCTCAGACTCCAAACAACACATTTTCCACTGTGATGAGTTTACATTTTCCCAAACACAGGTCCTGATCATGCATGCAAATTCCAAACTTCTCCATTCCTCTCTGTACAAGAAAATTAAAATCACCTGCGCTTCTGACATCTCACCAAAGGCACAAGAAAGCTGCTAAAATCTGGCGCAATGTAAACTTTCCCCGTCACAGGGGTTAGGTTTTGTTTTATGTTTGTGTGAAATTTCTCCGAGTCTGCTGAGGCTCCTCTGAACTTACTGATAACATTTTTTTTTCCCCCATGCATGTAGCTGCCAGAGAAGGGCCGCGCTATGCACAGAATAGAGAGCTGATCAAATATCTGCAGACATCAGAGAGTGATAGAGAAGTCAACAGAAAAACCATTTGCATCCAGAGTTAAAGTGCTGGGAAAAAAAAAGCAAAACATAAACAGAGTCTAAGTCTGAAGGAAGGATTTTTGACTCATGAGGACTCTCGGCAATAGACAATAGCTATCGTGCAAAACTTATGATTTTTAAGACGCCTGAGCCGTATTAGCATCCATTATACCTTATGGATGAGAACAGTTGAAGGAAAAATGGGTGGGGAACAACTACTTCAGATTTATTTCCTCCATCTTTCCTAATAGTGAAATATCTCAACTTTATGAAAATACAGCTGAAGAAATAGAAGGCACCTCTTCTCCGCAAATATATTAAAATCCTTGGACTCGCCTTAAAACTCTGGTTTTATTAGAGCAGACACATTTCACATTTTGCAGGCGATTTCAAAATGCATCATTGTTAGAGCCAGACCTACTGCGGCAGGAGCTGCTGCTTTACGGAAAGTAACAGCTATAAAGTTTGGGATCCTACAGGGTTTTGAACGCATTAGGAATGTGATCCCGACATAAAATGAGGTGCCAAGATAACATAAAAGAAAATGTAATTAAGCCAGCATCAACAACGAATGTTACCCTAACTGAAAAGAACTTCCCCGCAACATTAACGATTTGTGCGCAGTGTGTACAATTTTTGAATGACGTGGACATATTTTGGAAATGCAGCGGAAGCCCTCAAAGGCACGTAATTCCCATTTTACCCAGAATTTCTCTGGGGCTACCGCCAAAGGCCAAGCACATTATCCTAAATATAACTCAAAATGATGCACTTCAAGACCAATCCCGCCTAGGTTTCCCATTCGGAAGTCCCACAGCCCAGGCTGCCAGGGAGCACGAGTGCAACGAAAGCTCATGTTTTGGGGCAGCACACGCATGGTGCTGCACCCCAGATCTGCCCTGGGATGTAGTCAGCGACAAAAGTTCTTGGTCACTTCAGTAACGGGACTCTCCAGCCCCGCTTCCCATACCGCATCCCAGCTGACAGAGAACACCCACGCGCGCACCCGGACGCGCAGATCCCGTATTCCCCCTATGACGAGATTCCTGCCATGAGTTCCTTACTTGGGCACAGCCACACAAACAAATCCCTGACTTATTCAGATCAAAAACTCTAAAGGAGTAGGAATATTTACCATTTATTACATACGCAGCACCCAGCATAGCGAAGCCCTGCCTGTCTACCTGCTAATATAATGGGGAATTTATGTTAAATCTATGAGTAGCAATCCTATATACAGAAATCTAGGTCTGATTTGCAGAACAGATTTTATTTCATCTTGCCTAACTTAATAACCTGCAGCTGCACAAAACTTTGTGATTTGTACCTGTGAGATAAAAAGAATACATTTAAATCTGATTTCTCTAATTCAAAATATATACGTATTTAATATAAGGAAAGAGCCACAGCTACTTTCCTGTATGATCTGGGGAACCTAACTCGTTTGAGCTTTGTTTCTGTGGGATTTTTAATTTGCCACCAGAAACCTCAGAGTAGCTGTAATTTTAGTCTGGGAATTCACAATTATTGAGTGTGTGAATGCGCGTGTGTGAGTATTGAGAAGATCCTTGCCAGCTGAAACATGTACGCTTCTGCAACAGTTTCATTTAAAAGTAATCATTTCATTATCCAATTTGTTCTGAGCGTCATGCATTAAAATACTACACCTTCAAGTAGACTGACAATATATATTTAACTTTCATTAAAAATTAAAGAATTTTCAGACAGTCTTTGCAATATTTAATTACAGTTTGATGATTTGAAAGTTACTTGAGAATCTTCTATATAATTCACTGTCGTGAAATATAAATGATATATTCAACATTTGGGTGAGCTTCTGTCATGTGTTGTACTCCGCTTCCTAATAAGCATTCAGTAATCGAAGCAATCGCAAGTCTGAAATAATTTCACTTTTAGAAAAGAAATAATTTAAAAAGAACAGTGAGAATTTAGCCCCCACCCCCCAAAAAAATTCAGAGTGGCACACGCCACGGTTTTGACATGACAATGCCCTATTTTTCATAAGCAATTATAGTCATGCCTAAAGAAATTATATTCATGAAATTAATACGTAAGCAAACATGTTCGCGACTAAAATAGCCTTTCAGTCCCTGTTTTCTAACCTAAGTCCAGAGAGCTTTTGTTCTAAATCCTTGCTTCTCAACTCCATCGCACTTTCCCCAAAATCTGTAATTTGCACTAACTTTGTTTTTGTAAGACTTCCTGAAATCAGATTTTTTTTTCTTCTTAATTGTGAACGTGCTTTAAAGCTACATGGTAGGTTTTACAAACAAACTGTATCTCGGGGTTTTTTCTTTTCCCCTTTCTCTCCAAAGACCCTCTGATGACTTGATAATAATGAGAGACCAAGAGGTCAAACAGTGCCTTAGGATGAACTCTTCATATGCAAGATGCCTTTGTTAAGAAAATTATTTTGAATCCGCTGCTCTACATGAGTTCAGGGCTCTGTTTTCAACAGGGTTATGAACAGAGGCTTTTGCATTTCCGTAACGATAAGAAGGCTATTTAAAGATAATATTTATTGATAGCCTCCCTCACATGGTCTACAGTGAAACACATAACCTCCAAAAGGACTAAAAAGAGGTTCTATCTCAGGATGATATTGCTACTTTTAACACAAACTAACCCATTAGTGACTGAAAAACAATGAATGACAGCAAATGCTTTCCAAGATTTGTTACGAAGAAGGGTATGTTGCTGCTGTTTTAATTCCTACAGGGAATGAGCTCTGTTTGGAAGCGTATGGTTTAACAAAGTTCAGATGCATAGTAGATTCTCTAGTAAAATTCATCCACCTTCTTTTTTTTTTTTTTTTTTTTCTGTTGAAAGACAGCCTTCAATGGCAGGAAAAGATGTTTTGGGACCATCAAAGAGAGTTTTCTAAAACAAACTCAGCCCTTAGAGCTTCATGTTTTGCTGTAGAAAAGAAACCCAAATACAAGCCAAGAGTTTTTTCCACTACAGAAAACATACATGGACTGACTTTTCCTATCAATAGAAAAGAGACTCATGTTTTTCTTAAATAAAATGTAAGAATTTTTTTAACAAGATTAGGAGGGAAAAAACATATCGTGAGGATAAAGGGCTTAAAAGAGAACCCAACTATCTAAAAGAAACGTAGTATAAAAGAAAAATATTCTGACAGTATCAGAAGAAAAAGCCAGAGTAACAAATTATTTTTTAAAAGAGCGAATCGATTTGTTCAGACAGTCCCTTTCTAAAAATACTGTTTTCAAAAATAAAAGTATTTTTTACAGGTAGGCACGCACGTTAGTACTCTGAGAAGCTAAAGAGCAAGCTTAAAACCAGGGTTAATCCATCGACAAACTCTGCTGCCCCACAGCCCTCCCCGCAGTCCAGCACCGAGCTCGCCGCTCCCCGCGCCGCGTTTCTGGGGCTCCTCTGACACACAAACGTGCCCCGATGTGACCGCTGCTCCTTCCACCCAGGGACCCAGCGGCAGCGCGAATAGAGAAAGGACCAACACGGCCACCGCGCTGAGCGGCGGCTTGTGCTGGCGGCGTGTGGTGGGCTTGGGGCGGCGGGAGGTTAATTCTTATTAATTAAGCGTCCCAGACTAGGATGGCTGGAAGGTCGCCTGTATTTTTCCGAGCTCCCAAGCCCTGCGGCGGGCAGGGTCCCGAGCGGATCCTCCGCGCCGCCCCGACGCCGGGGTCGGTCCCCGCGGCTCGGCCCTGCAGCCCCCGCCGCTGNGGAGGCGGCAGCCCCTGCCCCGGCGGGACAGAGCCGCCTCCCTTCGCAGTGGGGGCGGGTTTCGCCTTCGCGGGCCGCCCCGCCGCGCTCCCGGGGGCCGCCCCGACGGCCGCCATCCCCCCGTCCAACGCGGGCGTTCCGCAGCACCTACCTGTTTGGTCATGGAGTCGATGAGTCGGACGTAGAAATCCTGCTCCGTCCTGATCCCTGAAACAAGGCAGAGGTGTGAGGAGCTGGGCCGCCGGTGGTAAAGCGCCGGGGCTCGGGCCCGCCGGGGCTCCCACCCGAGGCCGCCCGTCCCGGCAGCTCTGGCCACGACCGGGCTGCGCTCAGGCACCGAGCGCAAGGACTAGCGGAGCAGAAGGGAGTCAGGGCAGCGGTTTCCCGGCCTCTGGTGGGCTTTCCAACCGGGGAGGCAGCGGGAGGGCAGCCAGCGGCGGCGGGGGATGGTGGGGCTGATACCGGGGGCTCCCAGCCCTTACCATTGCTGTAGAGCAGCTGCAGGCGGTAGTGGATCCCGTTGTTGGTCTTTTCGCTGTTGGCTTCCTGAAGTCAAAGAGGACACGGGAGGCCGGAGGAAAAAGAAGAAAAATATGATATGAAGTTTCTCCATCACTCGCACGTCGGGTGACCCCGGGGCTGGATGGGTCAGCTCTCAGCCCCCTGCCCTGCCCCGAGCATTACGCAGCCAGGGTAGAGAGAGGCACCCAGGAGGCGGCGGTGCCTCCCGGGACGAGCCGGTGCCGCGGCCCCGGGGGAGCAGAGCGGGGAGGAACCCCGCGGGGTGCCGGGCTACTCACCTTCTCCTTTTCCACGAAGCCCACGAAGGCGGTGCGCTCGATCTCCACGGGCTGCCCCTGCCGGTCGTACAGAGCCAGGACGAAGTGGAAAAAGTTGGACTTCCTCAGGTTGGAAGGAGGCTGCTTCTCGAAGTGAGCCCGGGCCAGACCCACTCCGCTGGGACCAGAAAGACGCGGGTTAGCGGCAGCCCCGACGACGCGGCCTCACGCCCTCCCCGCCCCAAGCCGGCTCCTGGGCCCATGTCTTCCCCGCTGTGCCCCGACTGGGCTCCCCCGGGGCTGAACATCCCCCCTCCCCCGGGGCTCTTCCCTCCGGGCCAGGGTAAGGCGTGCTCAACCGCGGCCACGTCGAAACCCCGCGGAGCCGAGAGTGCGGCACAGACCCGACTTTATCCCACCATGCAGCGAGCCCCAAGCGCCAAGCGGTCCCTCCGGAACCCGACACTGGCACCCACCAACCCTCCCCGGGGGCCGTTCCCGCTCGCAGCCGGCCCTGCATGGCGGGGGAGCTGCGCTCAGCCCCGCCGGCGCGTTGCCCCGCGGAGCGGCAGCGGTCCTGCCACTTCTCAAACTCGGCTCGAAGCTGTCACCCGAGCGCCCATGTGCCTTATCTTTCAGTTTCAGTCCTGCGAGCCTTTCCTCCCCTCACCGGAGCGGTGGGTAAACACCGCGATGGCAGCCCAAGAGACAACTTGAAATATTTCAGGGTTGTCCCTGCAGAACTTTCCCTTCCTTAGAGGGCTCCAAAGGGAGGGGTGCGGGGCGAGGTGGGAGACACCGGGAGATGTCAACATCAACTTCTTAGTTGATGCCGGCTCCGGGGCTCAGGCTGGGAGTCCGGCATCAGGGTTGGTTTGGTTTTTGGTTGGGGGGTTTCCTTTTTTTTTTTTTCTTTTTTTCTTTTTTTCTCGGGGAAGAGAATAGGGAGAAAGAGAAATAAGAGAGAAAGCGAGGCTGGGTACAGCTTTCCCAAATGCACATCCTATATGAAGGGATTTTAAAAAAAAAAATCTAAGATAAGTGGCAGTAGTTTTACAAAGGGGCTTCGAATTAAATTTCTCCTCGAGAAAGCTTTGCAAAACTCACTGCTTATCGGAGGAGAAGAAGGGAGGCTGCTGATCCTGACGAGGATAAAAAAGCGAGGTAGAGAAATATATTTTGGATACATCCGTGCACAACTCGCGGCTTATCGGAGGAGGAAAGTGTCATTTGGAGATCTTAAGACTAAATCAGCAGTAAACATAGTTTTGAAAACTCCTTCCTCCCTGCGAGCACAAGGGGTTAGAGAGATTAAAACCCACCTATTCCTACCTAGCGAAACTCGCTGCTTCCTTTATTATTATTATTTAATAATAATTAAAAAATCATTCCTACGGGACGAGAGGGATAAATTTTTAACTGGCGGCATCTACGCGAAACTCGCTGCTCTCAGCAGAGCTCCAGAGCCGGGTTTTTTGGTGGTGCGGGGGGAAAGGCGCTGCCCGCGGGGAGCAGCGCTGCAGGAGGCGTGCGCGCCGGGGCGCGGAGCGGGGCGCGGAGCCCCCCTACCTCTGAGCGGCCGTGCTGGCGTCCAGGACGCCGGCTCCCTGCATCCAGGTCCGCACCGCGTTCATCCCCGCGCCGAGGGGCTCTTCCTTCATGCTGCTCCCACTCCGCTGGATGCTTTCCTGAATCCCAAACATGAATCAGAAACAACAGCGCAAATCTTCTTTCTTTAGTCAAAAAAAAAAAGTGATAAAATCGCCAGGCGGACTGTTATATAGGTCTTTTTTTTTCTTTCTTTCTCTCCTTTTTCTTCTCTGTGCAGCTGATCTCTGGAATCAAAGCAAGTCAGAGAAAGCAAACACAGGCACGTACATTAAAAAAAAAATCCAGAAGCAATCAGAGCCCGGTTTTGTTGCTGCTGTTTGCTGCGTGTGCAGTTTGTTTGGGTGCTTGGAGGGGCTGGCGGGGTGCTGGGGGCTGGTTGCAGCGCTGGCAAGCCGGAGGAGTACTTGAAGTCCCTTTTGTATGAAGACACCCCTCGGATGGCAGCAGGAAAAAAAAAAAAAAATCTCAGATGGCAGTTTAAGAAACAATAGGACGAACGGGAGCTGCGGCAGGCTCTGCTACATCAAGTGTCATTTTCCAGTGACAAGAGAGGCAAGTTTCCCCCCCCTTTTTTCCTCTCTCTCTTTTCTTTCTTTCTTTTCTCCCTCTTTCTTCTCTCCGCTCCCCGCCGAAGCGCTCTCTCCTCCCTCCTCCAGCCGCGCAGGAAGCGAGTTGCCGGAGCCGGGCGCACGCCGGGAAGGGAGCGAGAGGGGCGCACCCGCGGCGGCGGCGCGGATGGACGGACGGACGGACGGACGGAGGGAGACCCTGGGGCTCCCAATGCCCGCGCCCCCTCCCTCTCCCGCAGCGCCGGGGCGGACTCGCCGTCTCTCCCTATGGGAGCCACTTTGACTGTCCCCGCCGCCGAACACGAGCCCCGCAGCCCCGGCGGGCGGGGGGCGGGGCCGCCGCCGCCACGCCCCTTCATTTGCATCGCGTCACCTCTCTCCCCCCCCGCGGCGCCGCAGCCAATGGCCGCTCGCGGAGTCGCTGCCGCGGGGGCGAGGCCACGCCCCCCTCGTTAGCATAGCTCCGCCCAGAAACCCCGGCCGACCCGGGGGAAAGTTGCCCCGAAGCCCCCCCGAGGGTGGGGGCATTAACACAAACACGATCGCGCCTTTGTTCATCAACGAGGCGGCGGCGCTGCTCTCTGGGGCCGCCCCGCGCGGGGATAACCGGGGAAGGGGGGGCTGACACACGGAGACCCCCTCGGAGGGGCACCCCGCTCCCCCCCCCCAGCACCGCGCTCCCGCACAGCCCGTAGCCGGCGGGGACAAGCGGCAGCGCCACTTGCAAGGGTGGCCGAGCCCTCCCCGCTCCCCCGGGGGCGTCCCGGCGGGTCCTTCCCCTGCGCCAGGCTGCCGACCCCGACTGACCAAAGCCGGGGATGCCCCGCGGCCGCCAACCCTTGCCCCGGGAGAGCCCCGCCAGCGGTGCCCCCTGCCCGAGCCCGGGGCGAGAGGAAGCCTCACGCAGCGGGGTTATCCCCAGCACAAACACCGCTGGAAACACGCGTGGGGCTGGACGTGCTCTGGATCCCGTCAACTTCCTTGCTGCAAATCCCCAAATCCCCGCTGAACCTCCAGCGCTCGCCCCGGTTCCTGCCCCGCTCCGAGGCAGCAGTGCGCTGCTCTGCAGCAAAAGCACACAATTTCCGAACACAGACAAAGTCCGTCCTTTTTTTTTTTCTATGAAGTCCGATTCTTTTTCTAGGGAAAATAATAATAATAATAAAACAAATTCATGCCCTCGCTGGGGAAGCGCTGAGCTGGCTGCGCGCTGATGGAGCGGGCGCAGCGTCCGCACCTCTCCGCGGGCTCCTGGACCTGCCGCCCGCCGGTCTTCCCGCATCAACCTCTGTCTCTCCTCTCCCGCAACTCGCTTCGCTGCCGAGCGGCTCCCTTGCGCCCCGGGCTCTGGCCATCGCCTCCCCCACGGGCTTTTCTCGCGAAGGGAGTTCGCTGTGCTGGCTGCGTGGGTTATTCCTCCCTAAATAAAGGTTTGCACGTATAATAAAACAAAAGCCGGTGCACCCCGGCAAGCCGAGTTACTCGCCCTCCCCAGGGCCATGTCGCCCCGTCCGAGGGGAACCCCCGAGCCCGCTTAGGGAAGGATAAACTCTGAAGTGCCTGCGTTGTCTCTGAATTGCTCCCGTACCCCTCTATTTCCCCCGAGGTGCGGAAGATGCTGTCGATGGCAGAGCGAGCGGCTGCTCCCGCGGCTGCTGCGCGTCCCTTCCCAGGGCTGCGCAAAACGCCGCGGAGGGCAGCGGAGCCCAGCGGGCCGTGCTAAGCCCTGCCCGAAGCACAGCTGAGGGCCTCGGAACTGGCCCAGAGAACAGGCAGCACAGGTATGACAAGGTTTAGGCACAGCATTCAGCTCCATAGGCACCCTAGGGCAGTCCGGCAACTCTACAGAACCCTCTTCCAGTCACCTGTACAGCACTTAGTGTGCAATGGCTGTCTGAGCACACAGCTACATCTCGGCAAGAGCTCTGTCTCAAAACAACAGGCGCACAGCCCGCTGCCAGCATCTTGCCGGCAATGAGAAACTGCACTTGATCCTTGGCTCTAGGCGGGTCCACACAGAAAACATGCACATCCGAAGTACGCTGCACTCTCACATGGGAACCGTTATGGAGAGCAAGTTTTTCACAGTCCCTGCAGATAATATTTGAATCTTCACGTAATCCTACTGTGTCATATCTCAGGGATATGTGGAAGAACACCGACACACAGCCATACATGAATATTTACACCATAGATATCACATAGGAGTAGTTTGGCCCCTGTAGTGCTCTGGCTTATTGGTCTTCTTCAGGCTGCTGCTCTGTCACTTGTATCATATCCAGCCTAAATGCCTCCATGGTGAGATACATTTTGCAATTAATAGTCATTTGCACCTGCACTGATTGCTCCTTTCCCAGGGCAGGGATCTGCCCAGGGAGGAATAACGCATTTGAATCAATATACCGAGCAGTTGGCAGATTTTACCCTTCAAATCTGTTCAAGGGATCAGGGGACCGTTTCCATGCCTTTTCCTGGATGCTGAAGGGAACAGCATCCCAGCAGCAGTGTGAGGGCACCTCCACTGGGCAGGGACAGCCAGCCACAACAACAGAAGTGACAAGTTCTCCACTACTTTCCTCCTCGTACACACACACATGCCTCTGTGTCTAACACACAAAAAAGCTCCTGGAGGGTCCTGCTGAGGGACAGGGGAGATGCCACACTTGGGGCATTACGGGCAATTTCAAAGGCACTAACTAATTGCTGCAAGGATGAAAGAGTTAAACACTCGGTCGACCCCCACAGGGGCAGTGTGAAAGAAAAGCAGAGCTGAAACAAGGAGAGGGTGAGAAAGTCAAGATTTGGGAGAAAAAAAACCATGCTGGCAGCAGGCGAGGAGACTTCTGTGCTCCATCCACCCTCCAGAGGCCAGCCCTAGCAAACCGGGGCTTTTCTTATAAAGAATTCCCAGTTGCCTTTAGCACTCACTTTCTCCTCACCACCTGAGTCTGGTCTCTGGACCAACGCCACCACACTCTGCCGACTGCAGCAGAGCGCTCCTGCATGCCTATCGCTGTCTTGCCTGTTATGAGGCCAGAGCGTATTCATGTGGAAAGCTGGGTTTGTCCTTTCCTCGGCATGACAAACCGAGCTGGAGGACACTCTGCAGCCTGCCACGGGGGAGTACTCGGTGGGCTGGCTGGGACTCGGTGCTTAACTGTCTTGCTGCAGAAGAAAACTCAGTCACATTGCAGTGAGGCTTTCCTGCAAGCCCGAGCTAAATGCTCTCAATGCACAACGCAGAATAAAACACACACAGACTTGCAGACTGTGCTTTGCTCCTAAAGTAGGCGAGAGCTGCATGGGCAAGCTGTAGGTTTTACCACAGCTACACAAACCCATAAGCTGCAACTTCGCAGCTCAGGCAAGAGCAGTTTACGAACAGGACCAGGACCTGGTTGCAGTGTCCCTGGTTGTGACAGATAGCAGGGGTGGGGCAATGCTGGGATCCACATGCCAGTGGAAGGGAAAAGAGGAGGAAAAGTCTGGCCCTGGCTTGCTCATCCTATATAGGAGAAAACAGGGCTCCTGGGGAGGACAAGGGGGGCATGGAAGGAGGCTTCACTCCAGAGGACAAACAGCTCCTATGGGGCTGGAGACAGAGGAGTCTCCTGTGTGGGGAAAGGCCTCTCCCCTGTCCTGATGAGGTTTCCAAGTGGGTGCAAGGCCCCTCTCGCCTCTGACCTGGAGCTCATCCTGGACAACGCCCTCCTCCTGCCTCCAGTCCCCGTTCCCTCTGTCCCAGGGCTCCTGGCACAGGGGTGGCTGTCAGGACCCGCTTCCCTCTGCCCAGACCCCAAGTGAGGGAGAAGTGATCGGAAATGGGAATTTCTGAAAGAAAAGCCTTCTGCTCCCTCCTCCCTGACCTTCACAGCTGGATGAGGCACCCCCAAAGGGACTGTGCTCCTTCCTGCCCTTCTTGGAAGCAGGCAGATGAGCAACAGACCCATGCCGATGGGGGGAAAGGGAAAAGCAGCCTCTCCTCTCAAGGTGGGACTGAAAGCAAAGCACTGGGAATCTGAGCACGTACCTGCACTTTCTGCTGATGCAGAGGTGGAAGGGGCTTGAAGGTTTGGGTACAGTTCAGTTGTATCATCCCCAGCAAAGATGCTTTTTGTGGGTATTTTCCTTATTGCCAACAGGCTTCTCTTTTGAACCAAAGACTTTCCATCCGCAAATAAACCCAATGTTCGTCTTGGCAGGTGATGACACTTTTCAGCTACTTGGGGTATTTTATTATTCCTACCTGGCTTGCTCCTGGGGAGAAGGAGGAGAAAAAGGCTCAGAGGACTGAGGATTGAATATTCTGCCTGCCCTGTTGAGGAGGAAGGAGCATGGATACCTCTGGGACAAAGGGTCTGTCCACAGTATGATGATATAGATCCCCACTTTTACCCTGTTTTCCATGAAGAAGCAGTAGCAGGTGACTTAAGTGGAAACATCTCGTCCAGGAGCTTTCCTCCTCATGAGTCCCCCGGCCCTTGGGGACTGGGGGCCCCCGGGTTGCCCCGGCTGGCATGGGGCATTGGGGCTCTCCCCGCTGGGCAGGGAGAGGCTGCCGGCCCTGGGGCTGGGTTAACTCCTGCAGCTGGGAAGCAGCGGGGCATTGATGGAAGCATTTGCCCGCCTGGCCTTGCAAGGGGCCGGGGGGAAGGGAGGGAGCGGTGCCCCGGGGTGCGGAACCCCGGGACAGGGGGCCTGTCAGGCGGCTGCAAGAGCGGGCTGGCCCCCGGGGACTCGCCAGAGGGAGAACGACGGGACGGCGGGATACGAACCCCACTCCTTCCCCAAGTTTAGCTCCCCCATTACCGCCCGGGGTAGGAGCCCGCCAGGGGTGCGGGGCGAGCAGAGCTACGGAAATACGTCGAGGTGAGACCCGCACGGGGTGCACGGCGGGGAAGGAGGGAGGGCACCCAACCTCCGCTCCCAGGGGTCGGGGGGTGTGGGGCAGACGAGTCCCCCTGCTCCCCCCCCGACAGCGGAGCCGAGCGCTGGGGGGGCGGTGCCGGGGCCTCCGCGCCGCGTGGCCACGGCGCCACCTGGCGGCCGTGCGGGGGAACTGCTCCCGCCGGCCCCGCGGGGACGCGCGCATCGGGGGACGCGCGCATCGGGGGACGCGCGCATCGGGGGATATTGTCAGTTCAGCAGAGCATGTGAACATATGATCAACTGCAATTGGCTTCAGGGAGATGTGAGTACACGTCTCCCATTTAAGAGGGAAGGTAGAAGCCCAGAGGCATGCACTCCCTCCCCACAAGGGAAAGAGTTTAAGCATATTACATGGAATGGATTTAAACATCTACTAAAATTGTCACATGCTTTTCTGAATCAAGACCGAGTATTATCAGAAGTATTTAAGTGACTCTGAAATCTGTATCTCCTTTTGAACACTTCTATAAACTCTGAGGACTTTGCATCTTGGGATTTTGACTTTAAACATGCACAAGTACTTTTGAAGGGTGCAGTCCAGAGTCTCAGGCTCTTCCTTCGAATAGGGGAGTGATGAGAGAGACACAACTTGCTGGGTTGACAAGTGTTAAGTCTAGGACTTGGTTGCTCAGGATTTGGCTGCTCTTTACGTGCTGACCATTATGAACCTATTTTCTCTGGAATTTGTGTTAACATCAGAAGACTTTATGATTTCAGCAGAAGCAGAACTAAAAGTTCATCATCTGGGCTCAGACATTTCCCTGGAGCCAGAGGCATACCTTTGACAAGTGAGATTTTGCCAGAACACAGCATGGAAGTGCTTTGGTTGCAATGAAGTTTAAAGTACAAAGAGTTACTCACTTTTGTACGTACCTTCCACAGTGCTTTGGACAACTTGAAGTTCAAGATCCTGGCTTTATGTGATCCAGAAGAGGGGATTTCTTTGTTTTTATTTTGTCCAGTATCTGTGTGACTCAAGGCAGACCAAAGACATCCACCTGGACTTCTCATGTCCCTTCTTCAGACCTTTTCTCAAAAATATTCAACCTGTGTGAAAAAGTAAAGAAAGTTCTGGTGAAGAGACAACCAGACAGCGCCTGTTAAATGGGAAGGAAAAAACACATTTGTTAGGAACTCTAGGTTATCCCACGTCAGTTAGAAAGTTTGCATTTTAGCAAAGCTAAATTGTGCTTAAACACTCCCCTAAATAGAATTTGTTTTGGAAGATGTGCTTCACTACCCAGTATTTGGTTGGGGAATGAGACATCATAGTTCCTATTCAAGCACAACTTGCACTGACTTCCATAGGAAAAGGGTAGCCTGGCTGAGCAGGCATCTGTGAGCATGTGTGCCTGTTCCATATGCACACACATTCATTATGGATGATATACAAATGCTGCTCATGCTTCCCAAGATTGTTATGGTGAGGCTCACGTCCCACTGATCTCACTGCAGGGCTTAGGAAGCCTTCAGAAAACCTCCCAAAATGCATTACAAACGACGTATGGAGAAATTACTTCCTCCAGCGCTGAAACAGGATCATTGTCATGGTGTGATGAAGGAACTGTTAAACAGACACAGCAACAACACTGGAGCTGGATTCTAGCCAGGGTATTTCAAGCAACTTGTAAAAAGTTCACTGATTCTTTAATGACTCCACCTGGTTCGAGCAGGACCTCTGGTTTATGTGCCTTCCAGAAGATATGTTGCGAGAGAAGTGTGTCTTAGATGATATGAATCAAATGGGTTCCGCCAACATCATGTTGGTCTGGAATAGCTGTTGACCTGATGGAGTGTTAATGGGAACATTTATTTGTTTCTTTATCACTACAAAGATGTCATATATACTTACCCCGCTGCTGCCACTGTTCCCTAAGGGCTGTCAGCACAAGAGCCGTTATAACATGACTGCCGGAGGTAATTTTTTTTTTTTTCCCCTCACACATTATTTCTTCAAATGATTCTGTAAAGAGAGAAATGACTTGGATACAAAATCTGCTGGTAAAAGAACAGTGCAGTGTGATGTGAGCCAAAGAAGCTTTACTAAACGCCTATTAGTCTTTGTTTTTATTGCTTATAGAGAGCAACACACACAGAGCCCGGATCCGTCTTGGCACGAGGTGCGGATGCTGTACCTGGTATGGTGAGGATGGGATTTGCTACCAGGACTCCCCAGCACTCTCCCCGTTCATGGAAACAACTGCGTGAAACTTGGGTGACACTGCCTGACCCTGCAACTGCCCCGTGCAGAGGGGCCGTGCGTGGGTGATACACCCCATCTTTGTGTTTCTTCGTATTTCTGGCTTACATGGGAGCGTGAAGGCTTTAACACAGCGTTTTGGTAACACAGTCATTAGTAAATAAAAATTAAACAGAAACTCACTGCCTTTACCTGTGGAAAAAAAAAAATCCCATCACATTTCATCTGTGTTATGCAATGACTTGACAGTTTAAGGAAATTGCTAATGGGACCTTTTACTGCTAGGTCACTAGTTCAAACCTGGCTCTGTCAGTAATGACCAAGAGTATCTGATGAATGTTTGATGACGTGAGATTAAAATATGGGTCTCAATCCATTTATCAGTAGAAAAACCCTTCAACAACTTGAGCCCCTTAAAGCTAATCCCGATAGAAAAGCCTGCGAGGCTGGAGCGTGAACAAGCCCTCCGCAGCCCCACAGCAGATCAAGGTCAGAACGGGGCCATGCAGATGGAAAAGCTTACAGCACCGACGTCTGGGCAGAACCTTTCTGTGCATAAACAAATCTACTAGTTAATGCACTAAACTACTCCAGTAACGGTACAGTACCAGAGAGCCAAATCCGGTATTGTTCTCCAAGGGAAAATGATCCTGGTGGAGGGAGGAAGATGCATACATTAGGAAATCCAGGATCAAGAACGGGTTTATACTGGTGCCAAAACTCAGAACTTCACAGTTTTGCAAGCTGAAAGGTTCTGCTTGAATTCCTCAATATTGTAACACTGCCATAAAGTTGAAACTCAAATGTCAAGGTAGTAGGTAAGGGGTTAGTAAATGTCCTTTCTTAATCTTTGAGATGAACTATAATCAAGTATTTGCCTATTTTAGTACCTCCCAAACTGTCCCTTGCTCTCAAAAAGCATAAAGCATTGCTGGCAGAACTTGGCCAGGCAGAGACCGAGGGCTGACGTCTGAGCCAGAAACAGCCGCCCGCCCTTCGGAGCCCGGCCTTGCCCCCAAATTAGTGCCAGGGCCAGGTGCAGACGCCAGACATGGTCTGTAACACACGTGTGCAAGGTTCAGTTTAGAAACATTTCCAGGACCTGCTCTGCGCCCTCAAGTCGCTCAGTGCTTCTCCTTCAGGACTTGTCCTACAGACCCAGAAAATAGGGGGACTCCAAGAAAGGCAGAGAGGTGTCCGCCACCGGCACGGGCATCATCCAGGAGTCCACACTTCGCACTGCCAAAATAAAGTGACAGGAAAGACTCGCACCCCTTGTAAACTCACCAAGTGCTTGCAGAGCATTTACCAGCCGCTTAGAGTAAAATTTAAAAAGCGTGAGGGCCATCTGGTGGGAGTGGGGAGGGGGTTTGACTTTACCTCATTGTTCTCCGCACTTTTGCCGTGAGCTAAATCCAGCTGTGGGGACCTCTGGCCAGATGCTGAGAAACTGGGGAATGCCGGGGGGGCTGTGCACGCCTTGCACCTCAAAACACCCTTTTCAAGGGAATTACGTCTATGATGACTGTGTCACCGCCAAAACACAACGTACTTCTGCCAAGTGCTTCTGTGTCAGCGATGGAGGCAGCTGCTGGGGCCGGGGGCTGGTGCGCGGCCGAGCACCATACCTGCAAAACACAGGAGCACTGACTGCAGCACCAACACCTACCAGGGATGGAAAGTCTGGTGCTGCAGGCAGGGAAAGGCTCTTCCATAGCATTTACAGGGCTGGAAAAGGATATATTTCTGGGCTCCCCAGTTTAAGGAGGATGAGGAATTACTGGAGGGAGTCCAGCGGTGGGATACGAAGATGACGAGGGGCCTAGAGCACCTTTATTATGAGGAGAGACTGAGAGAGCCGGGGCTGTTCAGCCTGGAGAGGAGAAGCTGAGAGGGGATCTCATCAATGTGCATAAATATCTCCAGGGTGGGTGTCAAGAGGATGGACCAGACTCCTTTCAGTGGTGGCCAACGACAGGATGAGGGGCAACGGGCACAGATTGAAACACAGGAGGTTCCATCTGAATATAAGGAGAAACTTCTTTACATTGAGGTGCCCTGGACCAGGCTGCCCAGAGAGGTTGTGGAATCTCCTTCTCCAGAGACATTCAAACCCACCTGGACACGATCCTGTGTGATCTGCTCTGGTGAACCTGCTCTAGCAGGTGGGTTGGACTGGATGATCTCCAGAGGTCCCATCCAACCCAAACCATTCTGTGATTTATTCCGCCCAGTAAAGCTCAGCACTGACTCACTGGAATCAGCAGCATTTACCTGACTGCTGGAAATCCTGAAGGGCCGGGACTCAGCCTGCGCTGCCCACCCTTCCAGCAGGTTCATGTGTGCTGGGTGGGAGCGCTGGAGTTACGGATCCCAAACTGCACCTTGCAAATACCACCCCAACAAGCGTGTTCTCTGACAAGTGAAAACAGAGCCGACAGTCACCTTTTTCAAGGTGTGCAGAAATGATTTGCCCCTCTTGCTTGCCTTTGGTTGTGATATATGGAAATTAAAATTGTATTCATCATACTTAAGTATCATTTCTCAGAGAAAACAAACTTACTGCCTCAGAGGAATCTGGAGCATTAACCACCACCTGACATGTTCCTGCAAAGGAAAAAGTGTCAGTGCCATCCAGGAATTTTAATATTTTTTTTCCTAGGTACATAATATTTTATAAAGACGACTCAGTTCCTGTGCATCTTTACACTTTCTGGGATTTGATCCTTATTGATCCATATGTGCTTCCTCGAGGATCTTTTAAGGCTGCAGAAATGACAATTTCCACACTAGTTATGAAATAATTGCCCATAATAATTTAATAATGAGCTTTCCCTTTAAATTATTGACATAGGTAGCCAAGAAAATCGTAAATTTTAACAAGTTTAAATTCAAATGATAAATGCCGAATCTGTGTTAAATGAGACCAGCAAATTAGCAATTAAAATATTTATGCAAGAAGGCAAAAGATACTATATTCAAGGAGGTGAAGAGCTGTCTCCCATTGGAGTATTTGACAATGGCCTGTGTTTGCATATCTCAGCTTTAAAATCCCGTGTGAAAGGAAGAGGAAAAAATATCTGAACCCATAATTGAAGCTGGACAGTGTTGATTGACACCCAGTGGGATCTCACCAGAATCCAAGCAATTCTCAGAATACCCTTGGGTTATATTGAGCAGAAATCTTGACCCAAATCAAATTATTTCTATCATATAAATCTTTATCTGTGGGAAGCTCCATTAAAAGGCATTGCTTTGTGGCATCTAATTGTCTTGTCACTGAGAACAGAGCCGAGTACGCTGTTTGCTTTTTAATAGGGCGGGGAGGGGGGGGAACATCTTTCAAGCTGAAAGAAAAATACCTGTGTTAGAGCACATCTCCCATCCCATGTAAATATAAATCCAGTTTTTCCCAGCAAACTTTGCAGACATGAACCGTTCGCAGAGCATCGGCATCGCGGGGGACGTACCGGACCGCAGCTTCACTCGGCATTTATTACAGCTGGTGGATTCAAACGTGAGGTATTATTATTATTATTACTATTATTATTAAACTCGCCCGGTACTATTTAAACGCGCAGAACCCAAGGAAAGGCCCCCCCGGTCCCGCGCTCTTCCCCCGGTTCCGTGCTCTCTCCCCCGCAGCGGCTCCCGTTTTTGGAGCGGCACCGCCCCGCAGTGGCCACCGCGGGGGCTGCTCGGGCTCCCCCCATCCCCAGCCCCAATCCCTGACTCCATCCTCTTCATCTGTAATCGAAATAGAGAAAAACGAACCCCCTGAAAACAACCCCGGGCTCTGGGGCAGTTTGGAGCCCCCTTGCACGGGGTTTAATTTAATCCAGATGTTTACACGGGGGTGGAACGTGTTAAATGATTGGATCCTCAGGAGGAGTGAAGAAGAGGTTTAGCGCCAGTTTTCTGCTCAGGGAAAAGTTTGATCCACAGCAACACCGGAGGAACTTGAACCTACCACAGCCAGCATTCCACACGCCCCCATAAAAACACAGCACAAGTAGATTCAGAGACCACTTATCTCCAAAACCAAAGGGGATCATTCAGAACCCATCAGCGCACAGACAGACCCATCTAAAAAGAAAAAAAATACGAGGGTAAGATCTGTATTTTCTATTGGAAGAAACGTGGGGAGAAGATGAGAGCAGCACATCAGCCCAGACCCAGTCCTGCCTCCAGGCCCAGGAAGTTTTCAGAACTCAGCTTATATTCCTCATCCGTACCAAGGGAAATGGTGACCCTGTACCTTCCTTTAATTATTCTTTCCAGCTCCACACCTTTAGAAAAAAAATGGGGACCTGGAAGTCACCAGATCCACCTTAAATACAGTTGTAATTCTGGTGAGAAATGGCTGAACGGGCCCAGTTTTTGTTAAAATGTGTCTAACCGCCTCAGTCAGTCCTCGCTGCTGTGTTACAGCTGGACACACGGACACGCACAGACCAGAACCCCCCCTGCACCCACAGAGCTCAAAAAGGAGCCCACACAAGTGGCTGCATCTTCTGCAGTACTTAAGGTTCATATTAAAATACATCAAGGTGGAATGAAGAATTCTAGTAATATTCAACAGCTGGATATATGAGGTTCTCTCACTGCTTGTTTCCTACCACCTGGGGGCAAACGAAGATCATCACCAGCCTTTTTTCCAGCAAGGTGGCCACATCAGCAATGCCCAAAACAACAACATGCATGCGAAGATTTTTATCTTGAAAACGAGATGTATCTTAGCAGGTTACGATTTTTCATTTTTCTTTACTTACCAACACACACTTTGTACCGCAGAGGGCCTTTCAGAAATTAATTTCCATCCAAAAGCAAACAAGGTCTGAAAGAGTTTACAAAGGAACCCATCTTTCAAGGATGTTTCTTTTTAAACTGCACAATGCAGCTCTTAGCAAGGAAAATAAATAAATCTTAATCCCCCCTCATTCCAGCTGGCATTTTTTCCCCAAGCTATAAGTGAACAATCAATTTAAAGAAAACTCCGACTACGTTCAATTACTACGTTCATTTATAAATACCAAATACTCATTCAATTGATTATTTTGATCCAATTAAGTCAGTTTTACATTTAAAATTCCTAAGAATTAAGTCATTTATCCACATCACAGTCCTATGCTTTTCACATTTGCTGCTGCAAAATCCTGCAGATCGCCTGGTCTTCGGCTGTTTTATTAGCCGAGAGTTTCAGCTACTAGGTTTATTTTAGGATGTGGATTATAAGCCTCCAGGAAATGACAACCACTGAGAAAAATCACATCTAATTACTTGTAACACATAGAAATCTATTTCTTGTTGTTGTTTTTACTTTAGATTGGTTATTTGTGCATATAAGTTGTTTTTCTTTTACATCTTATCTCTTCAACCAAGACGGTCATCTTTAGGTTTACGTGTGTGCTGGGTATGTTTGTTTAGTGTTGTTTAACACCCTCCAAGTTGTAGAGAGCTCACCAAGTTTTGCAGGCTACCTTTTTCTCGGAAAGACAGTGTGTGTTTTCAAGAGAATAATCAATACCTTAGAGCCACAGAACACATTTGCTGAGTGGTTCATCAGCTGAATCGTAATTTCCTTTATGAAAGCAGATGGAATTTCCCTGGCCGGAGCCTCCACATCAGCACTCGATGTTCGCAAGTCAAGGCAGCCCTGGCTTTGGACTCCAGCAGGGTGCTAATAAAGAAAATAGCCAGAGTTAAAAGAAATAGGTGTTGTTGAAAAGAAAACTGGTATCTTCGAGGTGTAGGGGAGTGAACTGTGATCCTTAATGTGATTGAACATGCACATCACAGAAAGGGGGACCAGTTAACTTCTAAACTCAGTATCGTAATGCTACGAAAAATTGAGTTTAAAATTACCTTTACTGACACCTTTATAAGTGCAAGCAAAGCCAAAGAGCTTAGTAGAGAAATGTATTTGTCAGTCTTGCCCACAAATGTTTTTGTAGAGTCCCATCACAAGCAAGACTTGGAATAAGCGATCTGTACAGGGCAGACAGCTACTGTGCAGCTCCAGACGCTGCAGAGACTGACAAGGAGTGCTGGAAAATTAAAGATCTCTTCATACAAATTCAACATGCAGGAGGAAAAAAGGCAGTACCAGTCCACGAGCCACCTCCACAGCCCTCTGCAGAGCAGTGTGAACCAAAAGAGGGGACTGAGGGGAGAGCTCATGGTGGCCACAGCTTCCTCACAAGGGGAGCAGGAGTGGCCTGCACTGAACTCTTTAGTGACCAACAACAGAACCCAGGGATGGCAGAAGATGTGCCAGGGAGGATCAGTTGGACATGAGGAAAAGGTTCTTCACCCAGGGGTGCTGGGCACTGGAACAGGCTCCCCAGGGAGGTGTCACAGCCCCAACCTGACAGTGTTCAAGAAGAGACTGGACAATGTCACAGACACACGGTGTGAACTGTGGGGTGTCCTGTGCAGGGACAGGAGTTGGACTCCATGGTCCTTGTGGGTCCCTCCCAACTCAGGGCGTTCTATGGAACCAGCAGTGGTCCATGGATCGCTCCTTCTCAAGAACTTCCAGCCCAGCCATCACCACCCCATGCCAGGATGGGCTGCACTGCCGCCTTCAAACCCAGTGAGGGGGTTTCCTGCCCTTTGCTCTCCTGACCCAAACAAAATCCAGGAAGTTTCACTCTAATTCGGTTATTTTCATTCTGAACACAGCTGGCTTCCCAACAACATCACATGCTTCCAACAGCCAGCTCTCCTCCCCAAGCGTGAGGTATTTTACACACTGATATCAACTTTCTTGTATTTTCTGTCTTATTTGCTAGAGATAATTGGAATTTTGAACAAACTGAAATCGAACTCCTTGACTGCCCCTGCCAGTTAGGAAAAATGTTACAACTTCATTCTCAAGCGTTCAGATAGTTTAAGCCCAAACTCTGGTCTATTTTAGGAAAAGGACTGAGGTAACTTGAAAATTGAATTTAAAATTAATCAGGAAGAAGAGGACTCTAAAAGAAGGGGTGGAAAACCTTGTGCATTTCAAGACCTCTCTGCCTTGGCATAAAATGAAGTGCTTCACTAGGAACAGGGAAGGAAATAGATTTTTCTGCTGCAAAATAGCCAAAAGCCAAGGGAGCCGAGGGCAGTGCAGTTCAAACCAAAGCGTTCAACTCCAATTCCCAGCCACAGACTTGTTTGCTCTTCTCATGGAGTCATCTCGCCTCGTGTAAATAACATTTCCCTGAGCCCAGAGCAATGGACTCTAAATCAGCAGCACTGAGATGCTTGATCGGACTGACCAGACACACACAGCATCACAGCGTGTGATCAGTGCTGCCACTTCCAGCAAAAAACCGACCAGCCATGAAATTCCCAACTGTTCCCATTGTATCACCTGGCTGGAAGCATCTTTTCGAGTCCAAATGGTCGTCAATCACACCACCATCAGGAGTCCGCATGAAAATGATTTCAAGCCTCAGCCTACAGTTATACCCTTATCATAAACACTCAAAAGACATTTTTTCCCCATTTACTCATGCACAGCTGCAGAGAAAAAGGAAATCTGCTCAAAGCAAGCCGTGTCCAGGGGGAGTTCTGCACCAGACAAAGCTCGGAGGTCAGGACCGTTCACCCAGACGCTCTACAGAGCATCGAGACAGGAGGTTCGTTTCATTCCTTACCTCCCCGCTCCTCCATAGCAGCCTTGCCCCCTTTTCTCCTGTTCCCCTTCCATTTATGCAGTTTTATTTCTTCCGCAAGATCTAACTTGACAGTTCTCACTTCATCCCTGAATACCCTTACCTGTAAGATACAGCCTGCTTGGCTTCTCAGTGTTTATTTCCCACCCACTCCCATTCCTTGCAGGCTGATTTTTGAGTTCTGCTGGAGCTAGATGTCCCTAGTTTTTCAGAAAATGGTATTCTGTCAGCATTTTTGAGTTGGAGAAAACAAAGCCAAAAATGAAGCAAAAGTGCACACACACACACCCCCAACGAAGGTAACTTCCATCTTTCAAGCAAAGCCCTGTTCCTATGAACTCTCCAAGCCAGCAGCCTCCCATCCTTTCTCTCCCCTCCCTCTCGAAAACATCATTCTTGCAGTCAAAAAGGTGCGTCAGAGACATGTTCACCTCATCACACCCTCTCGCCAGGACGCAGAACTCAGCTGAGATTGCCTGAGCCTCCACACCTTCGAGCACCTTCTCCAGCACAGAACAGTTGCTTGTTCTTCACTCCAACGGGCATCTTGCAGCTTCATTTCTCCTAAGACAGCGCGTACCTTCCTGGTCCACCGGGCTCCTCTCCAGCGCCACATCCACGCTCCCGACGCGCCGTCCCAGCAGACGGGGCATTTGTTCAACATGCTGCGGGTCTGTTGATTCTCAACGAGCAGTCTGCAGGCACACTTACCTCTTAGCGATGTCGGTGTAAACCCATAGTCCTTTCCTCTAGTTTTTGCATTACCAATTAGCTACGCATAATTTAGGGTAGAAATTAAAAGGTTCGTTGCCAAGAGATCAGTCAGGCTGAGAAACGGCTTCTCAGCATAGTGAAGGCAAACCTTATTTTTTTGTTACACCACCACTTCCTACATTTATGAAAGTGACGTGACGTACCGTGTGGGATAGCAGCGGGGCTGACGACTCCCGTGATTCCCTCGTGTCCTCACACGAATGCTCTAGATGAGCGCGGGTTCCTCAGCTCCCTTCCTCGCGCTCGCCCTGAGGTGTCTGTCCAGCACCCACAGCCCCTCCAAGCTCCATCCCAGAGCCAGGCTGGCTCTGCTCAGCTGCTCCCTCCAGCTGATCTCACAGCAAGGAGAAACCTCCCACCCCGGGCGGGAGCAACTTCTGGGCTCACCTTTCCGCACGCAGGGACAGGGAAGCAGGGTTTAACGGAGGATCTTCAAAAACGTGTTCTGTGAATTGAGGGAAAGTCTTTGTTTCACAATACTGAAGTGCAGCCCAGAAATTCTCCATTTCCCACCTCCATAGATTTTTTAAGTGCGGCTAGAACGGAAACTGTGAATTCTGTAGGTTAAAAGCCTGGACACACATAAAACATCTTATTGAGAAAAACTCCGCTCCACAGAAGCGCAGACACAGAAGAGCAGGTTCCAGACCATTGACTAACAAGAGGGAGAGTTCAAGAAAAAAAATCCTCACCATTTCCCCTGCCCCCAATGCACGCACCAGTTAATAAAAGCTTTGCAATGCTCACTAAAGCACGTGGTAAACCTAAATTTCTGATCAACATGCAAGAAAACAAAACCAAGATACAGAACGAAAAGATGGTGGAACTGATACTCCTGTCCTGTCAAGGTGAAAATAGAAAAAGGGTTGGGTTCTGCTGGGGGCTCAGGAGCAGCCCCCGCAGCCTCCAGGAGCAAAAGGGCAGGAGGTACCACCAGAACACACAGCATTGAAATGGAAATGAGGGAGAAAACAGCTATCAGAAGTTCCACTGATCTCCAAGGGGAACAGAAAGCTACTGTTGCAGAAGAGCCAGTCAACACATACTTACTTCAGGGAATTCCAGTACAAGAATCACACAACCAGGTGTAAAAATCTTCAAATGAAATTTATTAAGACATTCAGCTATGTCTGTCAGTCTACATCCAAATTTACTACTAAAAATAAAATAGTATCACATTTCACATTAGGAATACCGACTTTGAAAAACACTTGAGTCAAGCCTATCGTATAAATAAGTGACTAATTTCTCTTCATATCAAAATTCACATAAAAAAATTGCCTGCTCCCTACTCCCACCTATTTCCCCACCCCAGTCCCTAGTTCTACTTGAAGCCATGATGCATGTAAAAATTTAAGTATGGACATGTCCATGTCAAAGAAAAAAAGGGTGCAAACCTATTAACAGCTTTAAAAGTGGCATTTGCGGAGTCTGATCATACACAATAATGTACTCATTCCCAAAGTGCAAATATCGCCAGAGTTTAATACTGTTTTAATTCAGCTGCAAGAATTAAACATTACACAGCACAGTACTGTAAGGCCTTGCTCTGTGCCCTAAAACTCATCCCACTTTCCTCCTGCACACGGTAGCAGAGGTCAAAGTGTTCATTAGAGCTTTAGTTTACTTCATGCAGCCCAGACTGTTCCCATTATTAGCAAAAGTTTCATATACATCAAAATATTGAAGACTCCATCATAAATGTCAAGAGTCGCTATAGATTACATGAATTCAAATGCAATTGCCCCACCAAGAACACCCAAAGCATACACATGACGTATACGGAGTGCTTCCATCTTCCAGTACAATCACTGCTGTTCTTTAATTTTTGCATACGTGCCACGAAAAAAAAAATTGTCAGCAACCAAAGCTGCACCTCAGCCAGACTGGCAACTCTGCATTTAACGCCTCGCGGATACCCTGGCTGTATGTGACACCCTCTTCCCGACCAAAATAAAAGCTCGTGTTCCGTCCATCTACAACTTCTCACAGACCTCTTGCTCCTCTTGCACCTCACTTACGTCTCCAAAACACTTTTTACTGCAATTTATTCCCAGACATCCTTCCTATGCCCGCAGTTCAGAGAGCTTCTGGAGTCATTTCTACCACATCTCACTGGAGTTACCACTACCAAGCAGCCCACAAAAATCAGCATGGGAGATTACATTTTGACCAGCATTAATAGCTAAACTTCTTTCACAGCTGTGGAAGGACAGGTTTTCTTCTGAGTCAAACTGGGATCTCTGAAATGTATTTGTTCCCGTCTCATCCTTTGTCACCTTAGAGCTGGACACAAAGGCTCGGGTCTCGAGCTGGACACCCCTCTGGGGCTGCAATTAGTTCTGCAGCACAAGCTGCTCCCTGGCTGGCCCCACACGGGCTTGTGTCACTGTCCGTGCTCTGAGAGCCCTCCGTCCCAGCAGAGGCCTTCGGGCTGTCCTGTCCATCCCCAACCTGTCCATCCCCCTCGCCAGAACTGCCTTGCACACTTGGCCCGTTGTCACATTCAACGCCAGGGGGTTCAGCTGCATCTCCAGGTCTGGTATTTTGCTCTGCGCTAGGGTTTGGCTGTTGAGCTGGCTCTGGTCCCAGTCCTGGTAGCTGCGAAGGGCTCTTCAGTTGGCAGTGGCACAGCGGGCAGGTTTCTTGCACGTACAGCCATTTCTTAAGACAACCCGCATGAAAAAAATGGCTACATGGTGTGATTACAGCAGTTTTCATATCCTGGAAGACACACACACACACAAAAAAAAAAAAGAAGAAAAATCATATTATTTGTAATCCCATTCCTCTCCTCTCACCTCATACAGCTGCTGGGTCCACCAGCCACAGCGGGGACAGAAACAGGTCACCGGCAAGTGAGAATGTTTCTTCATACCAATAGGCCTCCACATTCAAATACACACACAATTCACACACTGGCTGCATCTGCCTCTTTACACTACCGGGATCAGAAATTAGCCAAAAGCTTTGTTTCTAATGCATATGTATTATTACATTTAAACGAAAGTTTTTGTAGGGTGAAAGTCACAGGATTAGTTGGCTAAAGAAACAATTGTGCAGGTCAAAACCAGCACACTTCCAGATACAACAGGAAACAGCAGCAAACCAGAAACGAAGTGACACCCTAACTTTGTCAGCTGAGACCCACAAATCACCCGTCTGGTGCTTTAAACATTGTCACTCCATCTGGCACTGGTAGTTTTACTCTTGAAAGAATTTCTATCAGGGTTGGAGTCAATCCAATCACACTCCAACCACACACTGCTAATCTTACAATGGTTCTTTCACTGCCATATAAAACTACAATTTCTGTCCAAGAGAAAAAGACATGGGAGCTGGAGATGTGACAAAGATATTACTTTCAGCATTAATTTCTAAGGTCTTTACATCTGCTGACTTACATTAGACAGTCCCTTAATCTTTTGATAATAAGGTTTCTGTTATAAAAATGACATTGTGCATGAAGTAGCAAAGTCTGTAGAGACTGATCTGCTTCTATGGAATAATAACAAATCAGCTACTGAGTACACATTGTCTTTCAGTATCCAAATCTTCCACCAATGAAGGAAGGGCACGTTTGCTATTACTACTGAGACCAGCTCAACCCAAACACAGGAGGTTTCAAAGAAGCTCAAGGACAGAGTTTCTTGTGTAACTGGAAAAAAGGAATGAAAGTTTAAACATATCCAAACTATCTCAGTGACAGCACTCCAAACCAATTTACACAAAGCAAAAAACTGGGCAATTCAAGTAACTTAGTAGCACAATATAACTCATTAAATATAATTCAAGTCATTTATTTTATTAGTTGCCGGCTGAACTTGACAGTCTGGAGGTATTAAAGTTCGAGTCAATCTTTCTGACACTTCTATTCTTACCTGGTAGCAGATGGCACAGATATCATTGTGTTGCTCCAACTGCTCTTTTGTGGCGACGGGCAGTGATTTGATCTTATTCACAGCATCTCTGCGAAGAAGGAAACTTTTCCACCCCAGCTGAGCCCGCAACCACACATTGTAATAGGAGTGAATGAAGATGATCACAGAACCCATCACAGTCCATTCACCAAAGATCGTTTCCGAGACGCCGTACGCCACCACACAGAGAGCGACGAGGAATTCCAGCAGCCGGTAAGTGCCGTTTACGTAATAAATCACATCATCCATATTTTCTACTGGTTCTTTTCTGAACTCCTCCACCATAAACAAGACATAAATGAACAGAGTCCCAAGCACCTGTAACACAGTGCAAGACCATGAGCTCAGCATTCAATTCTAAACTGGAGCTTAAGTCCTTCAAGCTTTGTCCACGCTCCCAAATCAGACAGAGAGCAGACAAGCCCCAAAGGACTCAAATTGTTGCTGAACTTCAAGACAAATAAAGCCACTCCTCCTTGAAAAGCATTTAAGCTTGTTCCCAAGTTCATCCCCTTCTGTACTTTCCCGAGTCCAGAACATAGCTGAGTTGATTAAACAAAAGTGCTGACCATCATGAGGGGCGATTTTATAAATTTAATAATTGAGAAAAAAAAAAGAAAACAGAGTTATAACAAATAGTACAAAACATTTCCTGTATTTACACTACGGTGTTTTGAACACCAAATCGCTCTCAAAGAGCCACAGCTAGGTAACAATACATAAATGAGTGCTCTAGAAAAAACAAACACACACACACCCCACCAAAAAAACAAAACCAAAAAACCCCAGAGTTTTACTGTGATAGTTGTGCCCTCAAAAGCCTTCTAGCTTTACCATTTCAAATAGACTTCCATTCACCCACCCTAGGAGCTCCTTAGCCTCAGATACTGGATTAAAAAAAAAAAAAGAGATTTTTATATCATATTGTGTACTTCTGCCCTTCTATCATCTCTGTTCTTTTCTCATCATGTATTTCCCCCTCTAGAGTAACAGGATCACAGTTAATGCAGGGCTGCACAGTTACTACAAGGCTAACACTCTTACCTGAAGAGAGGTCAGAATACTGCTGGAGATAATGATCAACAGCCAGAAATCCATGTGGAAAAACTGACAAATCATGTAGGCCATGTACGCAGGGAACACGAGCAAGAACAAACAGAGGCTGACGGCTCGGAAGTGCTTCCATAGACTCCTGCAAACAACAAACACAAGAGGTTTTTCTTTTTTAAGTCAGATTTGAGCGTCAGAATAGAAACAGGCTGACTGCTGGATGCAGGTGCGTTAGACGTTTGCTCAAGGGTTTCGCTTGTTGAAGGGAGTTTCTATCTTACTTGGGCACAGCCTCATTCCCAGCATGCACCCCTACAAAACACAGTGTGAAAAGTTCCCTCTCATCTGACCTTTGCTGTTTTCAATACAAAGATTATAGGCAAAAAATTCACCTATGGTAACTGTCATGATAGGTCAAGTTAGTGGTTACACAAATTAAATACCTAAGACATTGAATGTTTCAGATGGAAGTCTATTCAAATTAAGAACATTATGAAATAAGCATGTAACTTTGTAGACTTTTCTATATAAAGAGAGTTCTTACAGATGAAATATTTATTACAACTCTTCTATGTCTTTTCGCATGGAGCAAATGTATTTCCTTTCATCACCAGATTTAATCCTGCCGCCTTTACAAGTATATTCCATAATTTAAGCATCACAAAAGAAGAAATGTAGGGAAACTTGAACATGCATCTCTGCTAGTCCTTACTCTGCTGCCACCATTTACGTCTTCCAAATCTCCTCCCCAACCTAAACACGCCATCCGTCTTTTTACACCCACCCATTTGTGAAGGCTTTCAGAATATCTCCCGTTATTTACTATACTACCTCTACACGCTCTTCAGGTTGTTGTTTTAATCTCGTTTGGCTCTGGAAATGTGGTATAGAAAAAATGAAGGTATTGGGTGGACAGGCCAGCAGCAGAAATCAGCTAATTTAATACAGTTCGAAGAAACATCAGAATGCTACTGTGAGGTCTGCAATTCTGTGTCTGTGGGTGAGGGAGAAAGGGAGCGCTGACGTGGAATTTAGCCTGATCCTAGTTGATTTAGAACTGCCTGGAAGATTTGGCAGAAGAGAGTTAAAACTCACTGTCTGCTTGCTTAAGCTGGGCAGATGCTCATATCCTGGCTCTACTCCCCTTCCCTCTGCTACTATATTTGAAGTTAACATCTCTGCAGGCAGAACGCACTGCCCACAAGTAGCCTCTGAGCTAAACAAACTCTCTACACAAAAATAAACCTTCTGTTTCCTCAGTTACAGCTTACAGAAAAGACACAAGCAATTAACAAAGATACCAACAGATTAATACAAGAACACCACACACCAATACAGCTCTTCAAAACACAAATTAACAACAATCCCACATGGTCAGAACATCTGGTACAGTAACGTACGCCTTCTACCTCTTCTTTTCTGCCGGTAAACCCTATCATTTTGGAATCACAGCCTCACAAAAAAAGGTCTTATAATATTTAACACAAGGTCACTCCCAGAAACTTCCCATCCTCAATAGGTGTCTGAGACCACTGCACTGGAGGGAAACCTCTGTGCAACACTCAGAGTGGGCAACCAAAGTCACCTCTGTTTGCCAGCACACAGCATGGTGAAAAGTGTTAGTGTGCCCTTGAGGGAGGAGGATAGAGAGGGAAAAAACAGAGAATTTAGACTAGAAAAGAAATCTGCATACAGAAAAGACAAGGTAACTTTACAAGCTACTAAAAATCCAAATCAGGCCATCAATTATTAGTTTATCACCTCCTAAAAAGAACATGGAGTAACTTTCAGTTTAGAAACCAGTCTCTTACTTGTCCCTTGAGGCTCCCAGTGCCAAGACAATGGGATCAGCAATTTCCAGCATGGACTGAAGTATGGACGCCACCACAATGAAAAGAATAATACTGAGCAGGAACGCCCGATGCACAACTTGGAGCTCGATCAAACCTGTCTGCACAGCCAGGATCAGGAGTGTGACTCCTTCAGTCATTCCCCTGCCAGATCAACACAGTTAAAAGAACAATGAATCAATCACGTCTTTTTGTGTGTCAATGCTGTAGGAAAAATACATCTAGAAACACCAGGAAAAAAAGTTTCCACGACAACCCTTCAGACTGGATTTAATACCTCCAAGAAGCACCTGTTAGCACCAGTATTTGATGCAGTGAAGTACAGAGCACCCAGCACTGCACGCTTCCCCAGAAGACACTTTTATGTCAGCTGCTCGTGGGCAACCCCAATTTATACCGTTTTCACTGCCACATCTTGGAATCCAAAATATAAAACATTCTTTTGCACATGGTCTGAACTTTCTATAGTTAAGGCCTGGAATAACTGAAAAAGGTAGTGTGATAGCCAGGATCCCAATTTCGTATCAGACGAGTTAGGACAAGTGTTAAGAAAAGGCAGTTTCTATATTTTGGCTATTTCCATAGTAATTGACAGGCAATCAATACAATGCAGTGTTTTAAGCCTCATTCATTAGTAAAGTTTCACACATGACTACAGGGTAAATGAGGACATGGAAATATGAAGTGTTAATATTATCTAAACATGAAAGTTTTCTAATGACTCACACAAATGAAAGCACTAAGACTATCATGCTGCAATCTTAAGTCCCAAATAATATATTTGAATGCTACAGAAATGAACCATCTCTCAAAAAGTCTGTGAGAAGCTGCACTTTCACTCAAACCCTTGCAACGAACACATAGGCTGGCAGACCAGAAGCCTTTCAAAGATATCCAAGAGTTCAGAAGTTACAAAATTGCAATGCAACCTATATATTTCTATATAAATCACTTTTTTTTGTGATTCTTTTTAGACCCTAAGCACAACGACGCACTTACCTGTTCATAGCAGGATCATTCATGAACGCTCGGTAACCCTGCAAGTAAAACTTGCAGAGAGTCAAAACTCCCAAAGCCACAAAAGAGACGGTGAAGACCAAGCCCAGCAGCGAGTACGGAGTGCTACAGCATTCTGCAATACTGGGAGGAGAGAGGGGGGAAAAAAAAAAAGAAAAAGAAAAATAAAAGGTCCATTAATTAAAAACAATGTGAGGAGCTCTCCCCTAGTCCTGTTAACTGTGCAAGCTGGTTTTAAAGCAAAATTAGATTGGTTGAATGACAATATTAAAAGCTGCACGCAGCCACGGAATCCTTCTATAAAAAGAAAAGGATGAGAGGTGTTCTGTTACTTCTTTATGAGACAGAGCTGGGGCCAGGGTTGCGCTGTGGCACGTCCCCGGGCCCTCTCAGATGTGCCACATGGCGGCACTGTCCTCCCTGTGCTGGGCTTTCCCAATCAAAGGTCTGTTGCTGAGATTTCACTCGATTCACTAAGGCACTTCCCATTCAGATCCATAACACTGCCAACAAACATCAAACCGATAAATAATATCGGGAGACTGGGGGCTTTTTGGCAGCGTTCTCACCAGGTTCAGGCAAGCAACACCATTCTTTCAAAAGGCTGGGCAGCGAAATAAGACAGTGAATATTCTCCCTCAGCAAATTTCGTCCTCTCTTTTGCTACAGCAGTGAAATCCCAAAGGCTGAGACCCCAGAATATATCCGACGATGCTGAGAATAGTTGTGTTATTTCAGCTCCCTCACCTCAGGCTGTTCTGCTCCTCCTGACACTGCAGTATTTGGAGCAGCTTAAGGCTCAGAAAATAGTTGAGGTTCTGAAACACGACACTGGCAGAACGAGGGAGTGCAGTGCAGTGCACCCTGTGCCCCAACACGGCGAAGAACCAGCTGTCAGACAGGGATTGCACATCTGGAAATCCTCACATACATAATCCAAGGTAATACATTGACAAAGAGCTGAAAACACGTTGCGTGTTGCTGCGTGTTGTTGGGCTGCATGACGTTGCGTGATGTTGTGTTGTTTCTTGTTGTGTCTTGTCGTGTGATGTTGTGTGATGAGTGCTGCGTGGTGCTGCGTGGTGTCAATTAGTTAACTGACCAGTTAATTACCTTGTCAAGAAGAGGAAGAGGAGCCTCTCTCTTGAGGCAGGCTGGTCCCGTGTGCTGAAATAGGAGTAGATCTGAAGAGCAAATAACACAAGCCAAAACACCATGAAAAGAACTGGGACGACCAGCTGGTTCCACAGAGACATCCCCAGAGCCAGGAGCCCATACACCTCCACCACCTGGGCAAGACAGAGAAAAATGCACTTTGTTATTGGTTCACAGCGCCTGATAACGATTCACAGCGATTTGATAACAACAATAAAGCCACAAGGAAGCTGAGGATAATTCACATGGCATTAACCATCGCAAGGGAGAAGAGGTGGTACCCCAAACTACAATGTGACAAAGGGAGAGCACTAACACATTACCCGCTGATCCACTGTCTTGAAGTACAGACACGTACCTGAGTGTGCAGCAAACTATCAGAGCAGCTGAATGTCACCGCACACACCGGATACTGAAATATGAGCCACATCACTTCAGCACAGTAGATCTGTTTTGCTGACTTAGTTTTAAGGAAAAACGTAATAGCTCAGACATTAAATATTTTAAAAAGAACATGTACCAGACATCCGACTGCTCCTAATCCACAAAGTGTTTTGAAATTCATGCTTAAGAGTTATTTCAGAAACTCTGAAGCTCAAATTACTTCTTTTGTATTGCAAAGACTGTTACAACGCAGTAATTTGCAAGAAGCTGGAACTTCATATAACTTGACTTAATACAAAAGGTCAAAAGGAAATCACTCATAACTACGGTTTCCTCATCACTTGCTTCCCACAATGACATATAATTCATATTGGCTAGAAAATTTTAGTGAATGCTGAAAAAGCTGCCAACTTAGTCTTTGATGACAAGGAGGAGAGATGTTACATCCGTGGGACCTGCTGCAGCATGTACTGTGCCTGATCAACACGCAAAGAGCTGCTGGCAGGGATACGGTGCCGAGCTCCCGCTTTAACCGTGCACGGACTGCTGAAGGAAACACTTGTGCCCTCAGGAGACCCACTTGGCCTGGGACCAACGCAAGCAACGCCATGCAGCTGCTGGCAGAGGGCCCCAACACGTGGGAAAAGGGTCGTGCTACGCTCATAACGTAGATTCATAAACGTGAGGGATTTCTGGCAAGTAGGCAGCCAAGATTCTGGACCTGCTTTTAAGCGATATCATTAGCCACAGCCTGAAATACAGACACAAAGAGCTGCCCTGGTCCACCTGTTGGGGCTGTTTCCCCTGTGGTGCCGCATTCAGGAAACACTCCTGGTGTTTAACATCCCAATATTCACAAAGTTTTGCCATTGATTTCAAACCAGCAATTAAATCCACCCTAAAATAGTAGCAAACTTGCAAATACCAGGATGGAGGCATCACTGAAAACTAACAACTACACAAAGTTGTGGAAACATAAGCAGGAAAACATTGAAGACAAAACGACAATAACTTCCTCTGGAATAAGCGTATTAAGCTTGATGTGTAGTGGAGCTGCAGACAGTTATACGAACACACTATGGGCCAATGTTTTTTCTCCTGTTCTGTTTCAGAAACACAAGCAAAGAGCAGCAAGCTCTTAAAAAAAATAAACCATGTTTTCCCATATTGTCGATGCAAAAACCACTCACACACAACTTTATATTCCAAGCCACCCTCTACTACATGCATATAGAAAAGCAGCATACACCACTCTATTACAAATCCAGTGCCACATTATAAAGTTTTTGCTGTTTTCTCTGTATTCCCAAGGAAAAACCTGTATGCCCTCTGCATAAAAAGTCAGGAGGAGGAGTATGATCAGTGTCCAAAGGCCACGTACAAGGAATACTTCTTCCTCCTGACTACAACACTGTAATACAGTCTAGCATGGAAAGATGTGAAATACTGATGGGAGGGAAGAGACAACTTGCTCAACAGCTGTATTTAGAATACAATTCCGACCAAAAAAGAAATCAGCAATAAACAACTGTTGCCCCCCTCACCTTGGAATATATTTGCAATTAAAACATAAGATGTTGTAGTGTTTTAAACATCTGTCTAACAAAAACAGTTTGACTTCAGGAACACTCTGCATGTGTTCATGTGCAGGGAAAAGGAAAGTGTTGGTTTCAACCTGCTGCAAGTCTTCAAGCTGTCCATCTGTTTCACCTCAAAAGTTATCACGTTAAGTAAACTGTTAAGTAAGATTTTCTTGTTCTCACTGGAAAACAAAGATATTGAAGCTTTGCCAGGTAGCTCCCAAATGAGTTCTTAATCAGCAAATCTACAAGCTAGTTACAGGCAAGATCAGACCATGCTAGGTACTGTACAAGCACAGAAAGATAATCCTGCTCCAAAGACCAATTACATACAAAACAAATAACCAGCCAGTAATGATCAACATGACAGGCTGAGACCTTGGCACACCAGACACCTGCTACTGCCAAGTTTTTATTTGTGTATGACAGATATGACAGCAAAGAAGAGCTTTAAAGAGGGCTTTGAAAGAGCTTAACAAGTTAGTTTTCAGATTGCTTCTGACTGAAGAGCAGAAGGCAGAAAACCGGTGGCTTGATTTAAAAAAAAAACCGAAACAATCCAGAAAGTGGTGAAAGCTGAAAAAGTGTGTCAGTCAAAAGTCACGCCAGCATCGATCTTTTTGTACGGAAATACACAGAAGGATGCATATGCACATATATTTTTATATAAACAACATTAGGTGTGATGTTTCTGTACCAGCAACAAAGTGTTTTTTAAACTAAATACATATCAGATGTCAAAGCATTAACTAAATGGATGAGATCAGTCGTCTCTGTTTCTGCTAACTTCTGTTTGAGGTCTCAGCAACGCTGCTGTTCTAAAGAAAATACTACAGACCTTCCAAATCACTCGCTGTAAGTCAGTGATTATTACAGTCAAAAATCAGCTTTAGCGTTACTCCCAATCTAACTCTACTATAATTACAGATTATTTTCATACAGAAGGCATTTCTTGAAATGAACAGCTACTGCATTAATGCATGGGGATTACCTTGCTCACTTAATAAGGCTGTAAATAAAGTCCATTCTGCCACAATCTTGTCTTTTAACCTGGATTTGGAAAGGACCAAGCAAAGTCCAAGCAAGTGGATATGCTCAGGTGAACAGCAACATAATTCAGGCTTATATCTTAATTGCTCACCCATACAAATCATAAACTACCATAAGTTAATGAAAGAAGATGCTATGGATTTGGTTTGCTAAAAAAACGTGAGTTAACACACACAGTTGCGCAGAAGACAAAGTATCTTTTTCTTTCCTGCAAAAAAAAGCTCAATCCAAGGAAAACAACATTGTTACGTTTGCTGTCTTACCTGGACAAGCTCTCTGTATGCAGATTTCGCCAAGTTATAGGGCACCAGAAGATTCGATGCCAGAAAGTAGAGAACTTCCAAACCAGTGAAAATCATGGCAAATTTGTTGATGACGACAATGGTTTCCAAAGGGACCAGGCACAGTCGTGCCAGCAGAGGGAGCATGTGAGCAGAAAACAGCCAGATCTGTTTTGTTTTCATGACGCAGGAGCAGAGCGTACATACCACCAGCTGACCTGAAAACGAGACAGGATTTTATAATCAAGCTGATTATCCCCTTCAGGAAAAACCGTATTTTAATACGTTATCTTTCCATAATACAGTTATCAACATCCAGCATATTGTGACGGTTCTAACTAGGACATACCCGTTATGAAACCAGGCTCCTCCGCCTCTTTTGCTGGGTCACAAAAGTTCCCATTTTCCAACCGCACAAAGTGCATGATTTCACTTTGCAGATTAGTGAGATGTAAACCCAAAACACACGCAGCATTATACTCAGATTAATATGATGTCCCAGGAATAAATCATGCAGAGGATAACCAAACAAGCCATCCCTCTTTTGCCTTACCCTCCCTAGCTCAACTTAAACCCCATCAGCATCTTTATAGGCAGCAGTCTCTTTTCTGAAGCCCACCCATACGACGTCATCCCTCTATGCAAAAAAAGTAATCCGAAGTCCCAAATGGCTTTTAGAGAAACAATATTTAAACTGTCAAGAGAAATTACTGGCCAAAAACAGCAAGAGGAGAACAGCCAGGTCAGCAGCTGAGACTTCAATAATTTCATAACGCCCTGAGGCGGTTGCTCAAAATTATCACTGAAGCTTGCAAGTGACGGATAATTAACAACTAAATTATCTCGCACAGTTGGCAGGGACACAAACACGAGCAGAGCTCTCCCCCCCCACATACAGATGTGGAAGGTGGTATTTCCAGAGCAGACCATTCCAGCAGAACTGCTCCCATTAGAGCCACTGGCAGTTGTGCCCTTTATCTCAGAGGAAACAGAATGGGGCAAAATGTACATTGCCTGGAAAAGAATAATTCTGACTCCTCATATTTGCAGTATGGAAAAAGTTTATTGCGTGTCATTTAAAAGCAGAACCTTGTTTATCAAGTACTTAAGCCCTGTTTCAGAGCCACCTCCACTAACATTTGCGTTTCACAGCTCCTCTTAAAACCAGGAGTTAGCCTTAGTGAAAAAAAAAAAAATATCAAGGCTGTTAACATCCCTGGGTCAGCACTAACCCCATGTGTTCACATAAGCTTACTGACCTTGTAAGCCCTTCTGGATGGGGTGGGGATTGAAGCTGCAAGAGGAGAAATAGCAGTAGCAGGGGGTTGCTTTCATTCTGCCTCGTTCCCTACCCAGGAAGGGACTTCTGCTTTCAAAATAACTGCAACTGCGCTTAAAGCAATTTCTGATCTGTACTGCTTAAGCATACAAAGTTGTTCCTCCTTCACACTGTCCTCTTTCACGTTTAAGTCCTGCCGTCAATTTGCTAAATGTATTTTTGAGTTAGCAGTTGTCTTTTCGGAACAAGCACCCTTGCTCTCAGCAGGACACTATCGGCATACTGGGTCTCAATAAGTCCCAGAGAAAGTTATTCATCTTTTGAGAAGTTCAACACGTTCCAGTTCTGAAGCATTATCCCTCTGCTTTGTTGTTCTCCACCCCACGCACGTTGCTATAACCCTATTTCAGATCCCACCAGCGCTGCTGTGCTGTAATATTCAGAAGCCTGGCACAGTCAGCTTGGGAGGATTTCTGCAACTCATGGTAACTAAGGCAACCCAGCTTCACACACACAGGGATACAAATACCAGCATCCAATATGTTCTTCAGGATTTAGTAAGAGTGTCATCATCCGTAATAAAATATCGCAACAACATCGCGTTAAACAATCCAGTGGTGTTTGAGATGACTCTGGGGCTCTCTAACCACGAAATAAGGACCTCTGAGTCCAGTCTCACGCAACAGTAAAACCTGCTTTCTTCCAACACTGATGTGTGAAGTATGCTGGTCATCCCTGCTAAGCTCTCTGACCCTCCCACCTTTTTAATTTAAACACCAATCAAAAGTTACTTGTCACGGGAAGGAGAGCATCAAAGGAAATACATGGAGCACTTTCTCTGGAGGCCTCAATCTCCTTCCTGACGTCTGCGGCTTGTTGATTTTCAACGCCTTCAGGAAAGGCCTGAAAATGTCTCCGATGGAGCTTTTAGTCACTGGTACTTCCCATTTTAAACTGGGGTAGCAGCACCTTAGTTCAGGATGGACAATGTTTCTGCAGTAAATCAGATTATCCCCAAGTGGGGCTGTACACCGTCAGTCAAAACACATAACATAACAGGTTCAGTTAGAAGAATTTAGTTTGTACCTCATATCAAATCATAAAAATATTTTAACACCCTAGCTATCTGCTAAGATTAGCAAAGCCAGCCGGATGTCTGCACTCCATAAACTTACATGCCGTGGACTGAAAACTGCCAGACACAGCTAATGAACCTGACAGCTGGAATCCTGCAGGACACCAGGCTCCTCTGCTAGGGAGTGAGGTGATAAGGAATAAATCTATTGCCTCAAGTTCCTGCCCACTCCTTTGCTTTCGCAAAATACATTAAACATTGCTGACAGATAGCCAAAGCCTCCCAGTCTGTGAGCTGATGGAAAATGTGCAACAAGAAAACCTACGTTGTACAGCCACTGTTCAAGCCACTTTTAGTAGGGAACTGTCTTTATTTAATTCCCAGTTTTAAAAAGCTGATGTTAACAAATTCCCTGGCTACGTCATTAACTGCTATTCAAAAAGCAGGATATCTTTAAGTTAATACATAATCCCATTATTGTGGGCTAAGAAAAAGCAAGTCTTCATGGCAGCATTGTTTCCAAAACCACGCGGCTTTGTAACGTTCATGAGCTGACACGCTCACAAAGTGGCACATTCATCTGGGAAGAGTCTTCAAACACATTTACTTCTCCCATCCAGCACTTTGGAAAGTATTAGTAACCCCAGTCAAGAGTCATCAGGCTGAATTAGACACAGGGGAAGAAATGACTACAAGAGTCCATTCAAAAAGCACTAATGAATAAAAGCATTAGCAAAGATTAAATTTGAGAACCAGCTGGCATACTCTACATCATCCCCTTAATCCTGACCAGAACTTTTAGGAACCAGAGCAGTATCAGTAGCGCGATTATTCCCCCACGCACCTGCCTCAGCGCCTTTGTCAACAGGGCCGCAGCACAACATTCTGACAGAACATGTAAGAAAAAGATGGAGCAAAGCACTTTTATCTTCATTTTGCTGTGAAGATGAGATGGCTCAGTGCAGTACACTCCTGAGACACGGCAGATTGCACTGGGTAAATACCTTTTACGTAACAAATTTGAGAATGTATTTCATATTTATATAGAACACTGCCAGGCCTCACAGCCCACTGTCACAGGTCTGCCCCAAAGAACTCTGCTTGCCATCAACACAACAATTACACTTTCAAGTTGGCTTTAAAAGAACACGGGAAATTAAGAGTGGGGATATTAAGCTGACATACACACATTTCCTAGTATAGTCAAGCACCTACTTCTGAAAAATAATTACAATAAGTGTATATTTTATTCTGACACCTAGTACAACCCAAAACTACATTGCATAAAAACATTATATTTTTCTCACTTATTTTTAATCCATATTAAAACCATAAAAAAAGCATAACGTGTCTGACTCTTCATTTAGTTTCTGTCTAAATGTCACTGAATGACACAACATCTCCTGATCTCCTCCTGCTGCTTTGTGAGGCTGATTCTGCTTCATCATGGGACCCAGCATTGCACCCCAGAGATTCAAGGGACGAATTACAAACATTTACTCATAGAAACATGCTAAAAGCTTTACTTGTACTTTGGTGTCATTTGACAAGACAGCAAAAATCTAGAAATTCAGAAAAAATAAATCATACCTAAAGATTTCCTTTCCTTGAAAAATACCAGTGTTATTTCTATTTAAAAGTGGCAGATGCCACTTTTGAAAGTGAGACGCCGGCAAACAAGAGATGTACATGTTCTGGTAGACCTAATATACTGTAAAGAAGTAAACCCATTTTAATCTGCCAGTAGCAGATGCAAGTAAACAGAAAGCAGCTGAGTTTTGCCAACAGTACATGGCTGACTAAATCTGTCAATAATCTGATGAAAACCATAGATCTTAGTGAACGGAATTAAGGAAGATTTTTCTTCCAAGCTTGTCTCAGACTTAACTTCAAAATACACATGGGGTGTGTGTGTATATTCCAATGTCCTCTCAGTAGAACATATGGTATGGCATAGCAATCTTAACACTGAATTTACTCTCTTCCAGTCAAAGTTCAAAGGGTAAGGGAACAGTCTAGAAAGTCCAATTCTTCAGGATTTATTTGGGATTTGAAGGTAGAGAAGTCATCTCTGCCATTAATCAAACACAATTTAATCTTTACTTGTTACTCCCTAAGTCTAATTAGAAATATCCCTGGAACACTGTTTTAAAAAAAAGTAGCCTATAGTCCCATGCACCCACCCACAAATCTATTTCACCATTTTTTGGTAAGACAATGAGAGTGTTCATCTATAAGGCAAGAATACTCGTACAATGCTTTCATTGACAAAAGCACTACAAATACATGTTCCTACTGAAATTTCTACCATACTTTCCACCTAAAGATGATTGTAGACAAGCCAGTCCTTCTGAGTGAATTTTGAGTCTGAGAAGAACACAGAGGAAGAGCACGAAAAACAGACCCAGAAAACACTTCAAAATTGCAAGTATGGGAGCATTGGTAAATCAGTGGCATAGAAAAAGCCAGGCAGGATACACCTCGCATCCCACACATCTTGGATATTAATGAGAATCACAGCTACTAAAAGTGCTAAGAGAAATTTGAAATCAAGATGTAAAACTTGCAGAGGTTTCAACAAAGAGAATTAAACAGAGCTCTCTGATGCATCACAAATATTTAAAGCACTTACCTACTAAAGCAGTCATGAAACGATTCATAGAGAGAGGTTCCAAGTACATTGGCCCTTCATAGCCCGATTCCAATTCGCTCCTCACGTAATCCCTAAAAAAAATAAACCCACAAACTATTAAGATCCATCTGATCAGATAAGAAGCAGTTTATTCATTCCACACACGTAATTTCAGTGTATGTCACAGTGAATTAACTAAATTACAAAAAGCAACATTACCGCTGCTGTTCAGCGGCATCACTGATGCAAGGATCTGAGGCATGACTTAAGCAGAGAAGTATTATCTGTAATTAGACTCACTGGCATAGCTGTAAAAATCCTTCGGGACATCCAAGCTGTTCTTCAGAGCGTGGCCTGAAACTGCTTATTGACAAAGCCTCTTAAGCACCATTCCATTTTTAAGTATCATTATTAAGTGTTCTTCTCCCTAATAGTAATTTATTTTCCCACCAGCTCCATGTGAAAAAAAAAAATTGAGAGCCTGACAGACAGGTCTTCCAATCTAATAGTTAAAGTATTTTGCACCTAAAAATCTCCTTTTTTTAATTAAAAAAGAGGTATGATGGAAGAGTGACAGTCATGGACTAGATTCAGCAACACAGTTGCCTCATAATTGTTTTATCCAACATGATTTAAAAGTTCAGCATTATCCTGGGAAACTTGGGGCACCAAACAGATACCCTCAAACTGACAGATCTGACAAGGTATTTGTAATTTCTCGCAGAACAGCTTGGCTAGGAGGGTAGGCTCAAGCAACCAAGGGCAAAGGTAAGAACCGGAGAAGATGGGGCATTTTTCTGCTGTTGGTGATCATCCGTCAGCTCTGCCATCAAGCAGGGTCTCACATGGAACACCAATATGACTCAAATACAAACTCCACACTGGAGCAAGCACCCTGCACTTTCAGAAGGCGACTCTGGAACAGCACAGCAGGAACTCCCAGCGGCTCCTCAAGCCCCCACCATGGGACAGCAGCCGATCCTCATGACCCTTTGCATCCACATCTCCGGCCCCCTTCTCTGCCTTGCTGGGTCCTTCCTGCTCTGCTCCGGCTGCTGCTCCACCCTCGATACCACCAAACAGCACCACTAATCCTGGGCTGGAATCTGCACGACACTGTCCAGTCACTCACGTCCCAGGAATGCCAGACACAGACACTTGATCTGACCCTGCACAGAGCAAGCGGAGTGTGCTCGAGGGGCACGGCACTTCGTTTATTGCGGATTTATTTATATCAGCGAGACAAACCACGCTGGCTGGGAACAGATGCAGTCAAAGCAAGACAAACAGTACGGGAAGCCACAACCGATAATAGAATTGTTGGGGTTTTTTTATTTATTTCAGCACAGAAAAAAACCATAAAAACGCAACTCAGTGCTACTGGAAGCATTCACTTCTCCCCAGAAATGTGGGAAAATCTTCTAGTACTAGCTTGCTACCCCAAGCTGAGGTATTCGCATTTTCATTTGTGAAAAATCTCTGGAATTCAAGACATAAATCTCAAAGTACTAAAACAAACACTTCAAAGCCTGTTCTTCATAGCTGACAGCCCTGCCTGCTCGCTGCAGCTTCTCAAGTGTCATAGTATACGTGAGCTATGTTGGAATGGGTTCTTTATACTGCAACCTACAATTAAAAACACATGAGGACCGAAAAGGCACCTAGGACAACTGATTCTAGGTAGAACTTTCCCCTTTTTTATAAAGGGTATCGCCAAGCACAAGGGTTTTTTCTACCTTCCAACACCCATACAGACGTAACCTTTGGGACAAAGTTGGGTATTTTTACTTATTTCATATGGACCTGCAGAAAGCACCTTCTGAAAACATTAGCAACACAAACCAGGATAATCCGTGAGAGTTACAAAGGGAGAAAAAAATAACACCATTTGCAACATGCTGAAGATGGCTTTTTGTATTAGCAATATCACACTCCGCCCTCAAAATTAGGGTAAAATGGTTATTTCTAAACTGTCAAAAGGAAAACAGTGAAGACATCAAGTTTTTTTCTATAGCTGTTAAGAAACAGGTTACAAAATCACCCACGATATCAACTGTAGCAAGATGACCTTATACAACTTAGCTAAGTCATACCAAAAAACGGCACTTAGAGTTGCTTCTTCAACACCAGGTACATGCCTGGAGACGACCCAAATTCCTTCAAGCTGCATTTCTTGCTGTGGTCGATCTGATTCAGTGACCTGCACAGAGGTCTGTACTCGGCTTAATTCTTTAAGTAACTCTCATTAACTGAGTTTTAGGCCTATCAGCTTGGAGAAGCAATGTTTTACGATCTCCTAAATTTTTCAAACAGTATTTGTAGGTGATGTCTGAATAAAGGAAGTCAAAGCAATGATTCTCTTATTACAAGTACAAAGATGGGATCTTTTGGCACAGACACCGATCAGATGATGCCTCGAACAGCTGCAGTGCCACGCAAGATGCTGAGAAGAACAAGTGCCTGCACTCAATTTTGATCAATTAAAGCTGTATTAAGCTGCAGCTTACATTTGAGAATTGTTCACTTTACTGCAACGATGTCAGAAAACAAGAAGGCTAAAATCATTATTTACTAGTTAACGAATGACTGAAACTGCATTATTACTTCAGAAAATTAGGATATAAGAATAAAGCTGGGGTCAGATTTCCTGCTGTTCATTCTGTAGACACATTCCCAGGCTCATTTACTCAAACTGCTGGACTGTTAACGTGCACTCTCTGCCAGCCATGACTGACATTGCTCTGAAAAGGTGAAGAGATACAGGGCTTCACACATGAACACTTCTGTTACTGAAAGTGCAGGAAAGGCCTCTGTTATTAAAAATATGCTTTGTAATTGACTGACATGAGGCACAATGGTTACCTGACCTAATTGACTCATACTGCTGACATTTACTCTGGCTGATTAATCTCCGCCATCAACACACACACACACTCTCATAAGTTTTAAATGTCTACAGACAACCTTGGAATTAAAAGTGTATTTTAAGATTATCCACAAGAAAGAATTCAGTCTCTTGCTCCCCACCTTCCCCTGTCTTCTCATTCTAAGCTCTGCCAGGGCTCAGCACTTGGAATATGATTGTAACAAAACTGCAAAACATGAAATAAGATAATGATGTAGATTGAATTTTTAGCATTAACAGCGTGTTTAACTGCATCATTTCTTTTCTGCCTAAATGCATCCTTTGTTTTCCCCAGTTTTATTGCTGGAAATGTGCAAAAGAAGTGTGATCCTTCAAAGCAAGACATTTGTGCAGCTACATATAAAATAAAACCACCATCCATTTTCCTTGTCAGAAGCGGCAGGATTTTGTTTTTAAAGCTGACTTCTCCTTTTTCCATAAACAGATGGCACATTATCTCCACCCAAATTGCCAGGTTAACATGCTACATACAAATGTAGCATCTTCTTGGACTCTCCAAGTGTTCACCAACATAAGCTCATCATTCTTCACACATCGAGGTTAACTCCCAGTTTTGCAAATAAGAAAACAAAGCCTTCAGAAGTTGGGTGACTTGTCAAGGTCACATAGACCTGGAAGTCTGAAGGCAGAGCTAACTATAAAATTCAGATCTTCTCATTCCCAGACTTGCAGCTGAACCGCAAGCTATTTCTGGGGTGGAAAAAAAACACTGAAAGCTGAAATCTTTCAGCAGCTCAGAATTTCCAGGACACTGCAGAGTCACAAGTGCCAGCTGATTCTGGTCTTGTTCTATAATTTGCACTAACCAAACTGGCCTCAATATGAGACCTCTTCATCTCTTTTTAATAGCATCCCAACTGGTAGTGCATACAAGCAATTCACTGGAAGTCTTCAGCTGTAAGCAGAATTATTAACAAAAACCACCGAGGAGTAGGTTGCACATGTGACTGCTGTGTGTTTTGTTATGATCAGGCTGCTAAATAGAAACATCAGCTGGAACTGGGATAGCTTTAGCAATAACAGGAATAGCTCCACTAATATTTTTGTGTTACACTTTACTATTTTCAATATGAGAAATAATGGGATACAAAAATTCTTTTGAAAAGCTAATGCAAGCGTCACTCCCCAGGTGATGGGAACCCCCTGCACGGTGCTGCTTTCAAACCAAGGCAGCCTCGGACCCAGGGGATGGGTAAACTCACTCAGAAGCATCAGCAACTACATTTGCTTTGCAAAATAGCTAGGGAATACTGATGGACTACTTGAATCCAAGGCATCTTTTAATTAAATATATTTTTTGGTGCCAGTTGACACAAGATTTAATTAAAGTCTTTATTAACTCGCTCCAGAAGCACCAAATAGAGAAAGCTTAGTAGAAATACACTGAACAGTCCAAGCGATATTTATCTAACGTGTTTCAGTGAAGCCTGTGAAGTCCCAAACCTCACAAAGCAACAGAAGTCACTAATCACATTATGTAGAAACACAAGAAAAAAGGTATTAAAATCAAACATTGTGCTATCCCTTAATGTGTCAACCAAAATCCATACCATCTTCCTTTCTTTTAAAAACTTTAAAAAATCCAGAAGGTCATAGAGATCTCTAGCTGCAAACATTCCGGACCAAAGCCCTGTATCTGACGGGGATTTGTTACTAGGTTTATTTTTAACACAAGTTCTTAAATAATGTTTAGGTTGCTTTTTCTAATAAGTAAGCCTTAAAGCCCATGAGAAACACCCACAAACTGCAGCTATAAAAACCCCGGCCTCCTGTGAGGATGATAAAAAACCTCTCTCTCCTTCCTCCCCAGGAAATAAGAGGCCACAATTCCTCTCTTGCACCCTCATCCATTCAGGAAATCATTAACTGCAACTCTGACAGCCACAACTGCGACACTTCAGGTCACCACAAAACCTTCATTAACACTCCCCCGAACTGCGACACGGTGAGCAAAGAGATATTCCAGCAAATGCTTTGGAGCAACAATTTCGATGCAGAAGTTAACAAACCTATTACTTCACTTAAATCAATCAAAAGCACATTTTTTAAACGCTTACCACAAGCAGACACCAAAATAAATCAGGCTTAAGTCCATATTTTCAAAACTCCCCATATAAAGTCACTAATGTGATGGCACCCTCTTTGGTTCCAATTAAATCTCTTATCAGGATGAGAGTTTACATTGGCTTTCAACAGATTTAGCTGGAGCCAAACAAACAAAGACGGTTGACTTTGTCTGGTCCAACTCAGTTCTCTAGCCTCTTGCTCTGCATTTTAGATCCAAAATGCCTGTCTTCATTTTCACTGTAAATTATATTACACAAACAAAGATGAATTTAAGAATTAGTTCCACTATTACTTTAATTTTACCATCGCCCACATAACTATTTGCTCTCTCATCCTAGGTGCCAGGAAACTAAAAGTAACGTCCTGTCTGTTTTGTAAAATGCTCCAGCGTTGAAAGCGCGTTAATCGAGCCACTGAGTAACTTGGATTACGACATCAGAGGCCACTTTTAGTCGTGTTTCTTCTCTCCTCAGATTAGTGGACATTACACTCCACAGAAAAAGTAGCTCAAAATTCCCTTTAAGTCAATAAAAGTACACCAGAACTACTTGACTGCATATTTAATTCCACAAACTTTTTCAAGACAAAGAACAGCAAGATATATTTAGGTATCTGGCATAGAAAAAAGGCCTCCACAAAACCAGAGGTACCCCATTTATACAAGATATTAACAAAATACCACTTATTTTTCTAATTCCCCAACCAAGCTAGCAAAGTTAATCCATTTCTTCTTACCTGGAAATTTGGTGCCCAGCATAAAGCAGCAGTGCAGTCAAAAAGTACAGGTAAAGCTGAACCAGGTGTTGCCTTGGTAAAGTTAGGAGCACAACACTTAAGATGTAACCTGTAACAAAAACCAGAGGTTGAAATTTCAAAAAACACTATCCAATTCCAAATTTCTCAAAATATGAATTAACACGCAGGTTATTCAGACCTCTTTAACCACCTTTGTTTTCATTTGGTTCTAAAATTCATGCACCTACATCACAACGCAAAGCACACGACAAACCTGACACTTTTGTTCCCTCCACGAACTGAAATGGCTCTACCAGATTCTGTAAGATTCCATCTTGATGTCAAGAAATGGACTTGATCCACAGTATTTTCACAAGACTTAATTAACATAACTTATGTAACAATGGGGAAACAGGCCTAGGCCTCCCTCTCGGACTTCCAAGTGAAAGCCAGTTTCAGCGTGGCAGTAAAAAAGGTCCATCCACCCAACAAACTCAGTCCAATGATGCAAACACTCCTTTTCTTCAAGCAAAGGACACACACAACACCTTTCCACACTGATCAGCATTACACATTTTAATTCTTCCACTCTGTCTTAATGATTTAAAGACACTTTGCATGCCCATAATTCGAGATGGGGACACACAGGCTGTTCTCCATACCAGTAATATTAAATCCCATTCAAGCTATCGGTGTCACATAAATCAAGGACAAGCCTTGGCACAGCCTAGGATTTGTAGGCATTTACACCACCAGTTCCTTCACTTCTTGTTAGTGTTTAGTAAGACTGTGGAAAAAGACCCGATGCAGATACAGCTTTGCTCTTCAAGCCCACAGCCTGGCTGCTCAGCAGCCTCTCCAACAAGCAGATCCTTTTCCTCATATCTGCCCTCATTAGGACACTTAAATAAAGCAGTACTTTGAAGTCCATTTCACAACTGGGTGGCACATGTCCATCTTCTTCTCTTTCCCAGACAGATTGCAGGTCAAAAACGCAGCACATGGTGCCATTACTAATCTTTATTTCCCAGTGTTCCATCACAACGCGGTGAACTCACGCTTTTTCTGAAGGTCAGGTTTCAGTGCCTGGCACTGAAATCCATTTAGGAAAAAAAAAAAATCCCCAGCAACAGCGAACAACTTCCCTGCAGCTAAGAACAAAATGCTACAGCAGAACTTATCCTGACACTTACAGCTATACTTGTCGCATTACATTTAAAGTTTCATCCATCTATTCAGCAACACTGGGCACAGCCTTTTAAATTGAGTTAATTCATACTTTGAGCTTTTTAAGAATACTTAAAAAAATAATGTAACTCTAGATTAAAGCACTCAAAAGCAGTGGGACAACCAGCTACTACAAAACAGCTTGTGAACACAGCATGTTGCAATATTTGAAAAAGATACAATTTCAGAGCCAGTCAGTATGTAGAAGTATTTCAAGGTTACTTAGTACCTGCCACCTTCAATAAGCCTTTTCTGAATTCTACCATTAGGTCTTCAAGAAGGTAATGCAAAACACGCTCCTAAAAGAGGCATCACACCTACAGTATGCCAAACAAAGATCAATTCAGATACAATAGATTATAGGAGTGACGACAGACAAAGCCTGGTTACTTACCTTTTTAAAAATACAAATATACAACTTATGCATTCAAAGGTACTTTTTCAAGTACTTTCATAAAGTAGATGTGACATTTGGCTGAGGATGTGCCTTTTTGAAAGCTGAAATAATTGAGTTTCTTTGATAGAAATGAAGTTATCATACCAGTCACCATCACCAATTTCTGCACCACATCCATTTGATCATTCACAAAAACGATCAGAGGGCTGGAACACGTCTCCCATGAGGACAGGCTGAGAGAGCTGGGGTTGTTCAGCCTGGAGAAGCGTCCATGGAGACCTTATTGTGGCCTTTGAGTGTTTCAAGGGGGCACATAAGAAAGATGGGGACAGGCTTTTTAATGTGGCCAGTAGTGACAGGACAAGGGGTAATGGTTTAAATTAAAACAGTGTAGATTCAGACTAAAGGAAGAAATTTTTTACATTGAGGGTGATGAAACCCTGACCCAAGTTGCCCAGAGAGGTGGTGGATGCCCCATCCCTTGAGACATCCCAGGCCAGGCTGGACAGGGCTCTGAGCAACCTGAGCTGGTGAAGATATCCCTGTTCATGGCAGGGGTGGCACTGGATGAGCTTGGAAGGTCCCTTCAACCCAAACCATTCTGTGGTTTTCATTTTGAGCTTTTTAAAGGGGCTTGAAAGCCAGCACTACAACAGTTTCCTTCTAGCAATTGTTTTATACGGTATAACATGCTTCTAGTTAATACAACACAGACATTCTACATCATTAGTTTTCTTGGCAGACACCCGTGTTTCATGGAATTCATCTTCTCTGTCCACCGCTTTCCTTCTACCAAATACACAAACGACAAGAGCAGGAACTCCTCGGCAGAATCTCCATGAAGACATTTAACTAGTTTGCCTCACCCCATCATAAGCATCACGAGCCAGCTCCAGCAGCTCTGACACCATCTGATGTTCTTAACACCTCATCTCTGCTGCACTCACCACCTTCCCTGGATTGCATAGTTAGGGACAATTCCCTCTGTAGAACAACCACATATCATTCCGCCACTTGAGCTGAGTCTCTCTCAACCCTTCCTTCACACTGTACTCCATGACTCACCTCCAGTGGAGAACTAAATGGAGTTTATTATGCAGTCTTTTATTCCTCTATTACTCTATAAATAGGCTAAGAACACCTGTTTACTGTATCTGCATTTAAGCTCTGCCATCTTCTTCACCTTATTCTATCACATGAAAGTCTGCTCCTTGGCCACATGATGATGTACGTGAGCGGTGCTAGGCTCATTTCTGCAAAAGGAAGACATCTGAGAGGGCAGTAACTGCACTTCAATACAGCCATGTTACACAGGAATATTTTAGAAAAGACTGAAGTTCAATTCTTCTCTACACGATCCCAACTTGAACCAAAATGTAGCAGGATACATTGAAGGAGTGAAAAAAATGTCCAAATACAAATCAAAAGATGAGAAGATTACGATCACATCTGTGCTTTTTATACAGAGGGTTTCCAAGCAGCACAGACACTTGTAACACTGCCCAGGGAAGCAGCACAGGACAGGCAAGGTGACTGCAGAGGCTTGAGCAATGAACTCCAATGCTCATGAGTTTGAGCTGGAATCTAAATGTTCACTTTGAAGCAGCCATTTGGCCTAATTGTTAGATTTTGAAGAGTGTGAGAGACATTTGAAGTAGTTCCTTTTCACTCTTATTTACAATTCCCTCTTGTGACTTGGTAAGAGAGAGATTTCAACACACTTCACACTGCAATATTTGCATTTTTGCTGTAGAAGCCCTATTCCCAAAGTGGTACCAACCTCATTTTTATTGACAATGCCAAAAAAAAGAGGCAAATAATTCACCACCAAACCATTTCATTGCAGAAGAAATGGAAGACAAGCGCGAATTCAGTTATAGTAGCAGTAATATTCTATTCCCTTTGCTCTCGCCTGGACAAATGATGTAATTAGTGTATGGCACAAACAAAATTTTTCTTCAAAACAAAGAGCCAGGAAATGAAATTTCTCACAGCAGCTTTTCTTATCTAAATCATTACATTCTGTCTTCATTTGCACCTCCTCTGTCAGAAGAAGACATGATGTTGAGAACATACATCCATTTGGAGAGGTTCTCCATACACAAGGATTTCAAGTTTGAGAAACTTATCTCACTTAACTCATCTTACTGGGTAACCTTTAGATGTGGGTTAACAGTAACCCATACCCAGGCCATCCAAAGCTTTTTGAGCTCTACATCTGCAATGAACGCTCCCCTCCCTTGAGTTAGGCCATGCACACTATTTTCACCCTCGGCACTTGGTGTATTGACTCTTTTAACTCACCGAGTGCATTTCTGTTTAAGTTGAAGCAGCAGACTCGGTGAAGCCCAATTCCTGCCCTGCTAAAGAAACTGTTATAATGCATGTTTAAAAAAAAAAAAAAAAAAAAGATAAAGAGAGAATAAACTGTCTCATCAATACAGTAGTGCTAGGCCACCAAGAAATAGAACTGCACCCTTAGGCTTTCCAGCTATACGGAGAACCGCAGAAGACCCATCCTGCCAACCTTACAAATACCCCACTCAGTATCTATTGAGGGGCACAAAGAAGCAGAGAACTTGTACGGCCTCTCATCCAAGACGGTACAGATTCAGGCCTCAGTGAAGAACATAAAACCGTGAAAACAATAATAAGCAGAAAAGTTAAACACTTCTAGACAAGAACACATGTATTAACTAGCTCATGACCTCATTTACATCCAGTTGATTCAGCCAGATGAAAACCTCTCACTGTGCAATGCTCATTGTCACCGTCAGCAGGAGCTCACAGTTTGCCTTTCAGCAGTCTCCCCATTTGTGTGCCACCACCAAGGTGTCCCCCCGCTCCTCTCGCCCCGTGTTACCTCTTTGCCGACTCAGGTGTCTGAGCTTTATTGATGTGCTGCATACAACAGAGGTTTCTGGAGCATGATCAAAGTTGCAAGCCATCCTCTTTATGAAACATTTCAGTGCTCATTTGCATGATTACAGATCCCGTGTGCCCACTTCACATTATACTCAAAGTTTGCTGCAGGTTTAGTCTAAAAATGGGAACTCTGCACAGGAAAGAGTTCACATTTCTTAATAAAACCACGACATCTCTTGGAGTGCCAGAAAGTAATAGCATAATTGCCTGGATTCTACCAGGAAATTAAGTTGCGGGGCACTAACATCCCACTCGCCCACATCCTATGAGGGTGAAGGGCCCATCTTACAATGACTTGTGAAGCACCTTGCTGGGAAGCAGCAGGTCATGAGCAACAGAATCCCATCAAAACTCCTCAATGCAGGATCAGTGCCCTACTGAGCTGCTCATTTCATTTCAGCCCAACCCCTGACTGTCCTCATTTCCATTTATTCAGACGGCTATCTGGCCACATGTGCTGATAACGTAAGACAGGCTTTGGAAAGACAGCATTTGAGATGGTAGAAGTAATAATATTAGAACAATTTGGATCTTTATTTTCAGTGTGTCTAATTCTCAGGATAACCAGTCATCAGTCTGGTTACACAACAATTTACACAGAGATTTAATAAACTATCTATTTCTAAAGCATCGATTTCAAGAGTGGATGATTTTTTAGAGACACTTTAGAGCTCACAGTACTTAAAGGCAAGATGCAGAAGTTAGCAGGAAGACTCTGTGGGCTCCCCACCGCAGGCCAGCTCAAGCCCAGAAGGAACCCGAACAGCCACTTATTTTAAAGTTCCATAAAAGGAGAGACAAAAAGCTCTTGCACATCCTCACTACGTACGTATTAGGCACTCTTTGAAGGGTATCAACCAAACGGGGCCTGTCTCACCACTGCTAACCCCAATACCTGTGCAAGGCAGCATAAGCTGAGGTATATTAATAAGATGTATTGTATTTTTGGGGAGTGATGTTTTTGCACAGCAATGCCAAGGCACATTTCTTCTCCATGCTCCCGCTCAGCCAGAGCTGCCCAAATAAATGTTATTCACTCCAAGAAGCGTTGTGCTTGGAGCTAACGTGCCAAATATTTTGCCCTCCGGAAAACGTTGACAAATTAGTTCTAAACTGAGAAAGCACACAACCAAACATACTTGCACTCAAGGAAATGAGTATTTACCCAGTCATGGCACAGTGCAACTATAAACAGAGATCAGAAATCCTGTTATCAACATCTGCACATCTCAGTGAAAATAACGCCAAGAAAACAATTCACTCGTTACTGGGGGGCTGCCATCAGTTTCAACAGCTGTTTCTTGAATTTTTAAATGCATAACAGATTGGGCACTCTAAGTATAAATAATCCAAGAACCGAGTTCCTTCAGAGATTTGCAGTATTGTCTGAACAAATAAAATGGACTTCTGATTCTGGATCCACCGTATGATTCAGAGGCTGTTTCTATAAAACAGCACACCTAATGATGAGAATTCTGGCACAAATTACAACCACAGAGAACTTGAAAAGGACTAGAAAAGAACACGAAGTAGAACTGTAAAAATATAAACAGTCACAATGTATTCTAAATTATGAACACAAATTACCATGTTGTCATTGGACTGTTACTCAGAGTTCATTGAACCTCAAAATTTTAAGTGTCTCCTTTCAAGCAAGCTGCTATTGGCTTTCTTTTTTAAAATAAAAAGTGATTCAAGGTTGCCAAAAAGAGATACCAGCTTTATACAGAAAAGTCACCAGAAAGTACTCATATGCTGAGAAAGCTGCTTAGTAGAAGCCTACACAACCAAGGAAGCAGAATAGGAATTGGCAGCATCTAGAGTTGGAAAAACAAAAAAGGGTATGGTATATTTTGAGCATGGCATGCTCTCTGCCCTCTTCTGTGCTACCAACTGCAGCATACACTGCATTTTATCCAAAAGAATACAAAAACACAGCAAATAATTTTTTCTTTAAGAAATAAAGACCAAATCCATGTCATAAAATTGAAGTTGATTAAAAAGAGCTACAGCTTAAAATAGTAACACTCAGAAAATAGTTCTACTACCCATTTATCTAAATGCTGCTGGCAGGAGGGAGACAGAAGACATGGGACAGCAAACCCAGAGACGCTGACTCTGAGCAGCACCTCATCTTCATATGCATTGATTGCAATTACACATTTAGTCATGCATCCTCTTCTCACAATTTTTGGAAATTTGTTTCTGGAATGAACCGACTGCTTCTTCTCACACTGAAGCTTCATATGGTGCTTATTATTGTGTTTGTATCAGAGTACTAAATCTTTCCTCCTAAGAGAAAGGGCACCACAAAAAAAAGCAAACCAATAAAAGATCTTCTAATTAACACACGAGAGCTTAAAGAAAAGCAGGCTGACCAAAGTAGAGAGCAATTGGCAAACACGATGGCAGTAAATTCGCAAGTTCATAAACACAATTCCTTTGCAATTTTTCCTGTACAAAATTAATCTGTTTATATTCAATAATTCTAACCACAAATTTATCTCTGCTGTTTGCACGGCTTTGTGCATATTTAGTTAAATTGCATGCAGTTGAACTTGCGGTTGAGTTGTTATCAGGACTGAATATTTTCCTGCACTCAAGCAGATAAGGGCTGTTTCATGAAAAGATATGAAAGGGGAAAGTTCTATCAAAGGACAAACTGCATCCTAGAAGCTTTTATTACATTCCCAGTACTGCTAACTGGAACACAAATCACACTAATATACATCACTTGATCAAAAACAACTGGCTTTTCAAACTTTAAGTCAAATTGATGGAAGAAAAAGAGTGTATTTAAAACAGACACATACTCCTGGTAACCCCCAGTTCTGAGCAAATTTCCAACTTTGCGTTCTTAGCTCTGGGAAAAGGTTCACTATGTCAAGATTGGTAGAGTTTACTGATTTTTATGGCTCTCTAATCAAACTGCTCCTTGAGCATTTGTCCAAGACAGAAGCACCCAATTTCTTAAGCCGCTAGAAGCATTTCCACGATACAGTATCTTACACTGCCCATATAAGACATTCAGTGATTGTTTGATATTGCGAAGCTGCCACAGCATTTGCTGATACTGTGTTTCCTAAATGCAAACATGAACAGTGGATTTTTTTTCCTAAATAAAACAGACAAGCATGTTGAAACATATCCATGGTAAGCTGTTATTTAAATTACATGCTGGCAGTTAATTTCCCCCAACATGTCTTCAAAGAAGCTTAATTTCCCAAACTAGTGGAAAAAGTACTTTGTTTTCCTTACAAATCCAATTCATATATTTTGATACATCATTTTAATTAAGGTTGTACTGTAAACTGATGCAATTAAATCTATATAAAATCTTGTGCAGGCATGCAAATTAATTTAGTCCAGTCTCACACTGACACAGCTTAAAAAAAACAACGAAGGAATTGAAACAAATCAACTTTATTTTAGAAGTACTAGCTAAGTTTTGTCATTGAAAACTGCCTGAAAATCTTTTAAAACACTAAACGTCTTGATGATTTAGAAGCCCTTCTTGATCAGCAACTACCAGTTAGAGCAGTAATAGTACAGACACTCAATATTGTTAAAGCAAAAAGTAAAAGAACTGCTGAGTGACTGTGCACCCACACAAAAGCACCACTAGTATGAGGAGCACAAGTCAGAATCCAGTGGTTCAGTACTAAAATTGCACCCAGGTGAAAAATACTTTGGTAACAATAACACCAATAAAAAGTGCTACAGAGAGGGTAGGTATCTCAATGCACTTAAGCAAGGACAAAGTTATCAAATGGCTGTAAAGAGGGGCTGTGTCACAACTGGAAATTACCTACTGACATCTTGACAGCCTATTGCACAATTGTTAGTTCTGCATTAGAAACTGTTCTGATAACTCATTCCTAAAAGGTACTTGTGTGCATACAAGTGCATGAGCAATCCAGCTGCAGTTACACATCACCACAGCCCTGTGTCAGTCACATTCACCAGCAACAAACAAGTACTCTCTCGCACAAACAGATGAAAAGGGCACAGAACTGTAACACCATTTTTTTGCACTAAAAGTACATTGCACAAGTATAGTGGAGCCATAACAAAGAAAGTCACGTGTGTTTTTAATGGCAGTAAATAATTTGCAGACAATAGATATTAAATAGATTTTAAAAGTAAGGTCACATGCCAATACTTGTGCAGTCAGGATTAAAAACCTGAATATGCTACTTTAAAAAACCACAGTCCAGTAACTACTTAACTGAAAGGTGGTGTTTCCTTTAGCTGACTGCAGTACATCTTCATCCTCCAAAGCCATTTACAAGGAAGAATACATTGCAGAGTAGGAAAATATATGCTAGCCATTTCTCTCCAAACTAGGCAGTCCTCCTGCAGATCATCAGTGGCTCTCAGCCTCAACAGCCTGGATCCAATCCCTAATGAACCCCATGCACAGTCATAGATGAATCACATACCCACCTGGAGAGCAGGTCCCAGAAGATCAACCCTTTCATCTCCTAAAAGCAGACACCTAGCATGCCAGAGCTAGACTTGCAGGCCAAGGTTCAAACCTCAGCTCCCTAAGCTGTGTTAGGAATTTCGTCCATTTGGCTGCAACACGAGGCTTGTTAACCTGCTCTAACCCACTCACAGCATATATGTGGTTCATAAGGCTGTAAACTGAAGAGCCATATCCATGCAGCAGTTAAAGGCAACTGGTGCTGTGGTCACAGTCCAAACTAAGCAACCGTTTCCCTACCCCCTTCTTTAATGCCAATGATATATATTGCAATACCTCTTGCCTGCACGGCATTTCACAGCAGCTTTCTCACCAGTCAGACACAGGCCAAAGTCACTGTGCTATTCTTTCAGGGCATCAATCATGTTTCCAGACACCAGATTTATGCCACGTATCAAGGCTACATGCCAAAGTTCAGTAGAAGACTCTAGGCAGGATTTCTCTACTGCTAACATAAATAGTCCCTTAAGCAGAACTGTAATGAATATATTATTGTGCCATTTGTTGTAATCAATATATCATCATCCTATTACCAAATGCTTAACATTCTTGTAGTAAACAAAATAGTACTTACTACCGTAGTGTTTTCTCTTGAATAAACGTACACTTACCCACATAATGCATATTGAGGGCCAAGTACTTGTACTGGAAGAGAGGGTTGTTGTGCAGGCTACTTCTCTGGATTTGCTGGAAGAATGAGCTGACATCCCATCTGTACAAGACATCCAAAAGCATGATGCTCGGGACCCTTAGGGCCACATTCAACACTGCCTCCAACTTCTCCTTCGCAGCCATTCTCTTCCCTTTCTGTGAATTGGCAGCAGACTGTAAATAGCACAAGACAGAGAAGAGTAATCAGATCAATCTCACTGTACAAACAGCTATTAGGCTTTGTGACCATATGAATGGGGCTTCCTGTGTGGCCAACAAATGACTGAATGAATCAACTGAGTTAAACTCAGACCTACACAGGACAGCTTCTATTTTTGCTTTATAAAGGTCAATTTGCTAGCAATTCTTCCACTGTGATACAGTAACACGGGAAAGGGAGGAGCAGATTAATGATATCAAAATGGTCAAAGAGTATGCACCGGATAAACCTTCACTCTTATTTGCACTAATTTAGCAGCCAAGACCACAGCCAACAGACCCAAATGTACTAGGTACTACATGAACAATAACATGATAAGCTTTGGAAAGCAAACAAAATTCAGACACTACCTTCACTTAGCTTAACACTGTTTCTGTGCCTCTCAAAAGAAATAACCACCAACTAAAATAGTTCTTAAAACATTTCAGATCTACTTTGTCAATGCAAATTGAAATAAATAATTTTCCAATACATAAGCTTTTAAAAAATAATGTAGGGCATTTGTTAACCACTACGAATTTATACATTTGTGGAATCTGAGGGATGTGGGTTTTGAAGAATAGGACCAATAATGCAACTATTCTACTCATTTTAATGTAATTCACCACAAGGAATCATACAAACAAAAGACCATATCCTCACTCTGGAGTACTAGAAGGCAATTTAATATTGGTGCTTGCGATCAGAGAAGATGGGTGATACAAGACAATGAATGGTGCTTTTTCTTTTTTTAAACAGGAAGAAAATGCTCATCCACAACAGCATCTCAAATGAGATCTAGTCACGAACAGGACCATTTTAAACAGCAAAAGGATCAGTTTCCACATCCTGTCAGAGCACGGCCTTCAGCTGAGACTCACAGTCATTCCCAAATTAAACGTGCTGGCTTTACCACACGCCACTTGCCCACTCTAAGAACAGCATTCACCCCAGCCTATTTGTGAGTCACCAATTATATACACTGTATTAGAGAAGAGCAGTGTCCAAGGCCAAGGTGGGGATGATCCAGCAAGTTTCTATTCACAGGAAGCCATTCAGAGAAGTCAAACAAATCACCTGTAGCACAATCCATCTCCCAATGAGGCCAGGTTTAAGAAAAGGCTCCAAATCCCAATTATTAGGGGGACAACTTGAAAGAAGTGAATCCTGACCAAAGAAACAGAAAAATCTGCACTTCAAAACGCACTTTTCAAATAAAGTTGTAGAGGACTTTATTCACATTGTCCTTGTGCAAAATTTAGCCATTTCTGTGGTTGTTCAAGTTGTATACTTTTAAGCCAACATGGAAGTACTGCATGAAATGAAACTATGCTCACATACAAAAAACCAAAAACATCTTCCTTCTTGTATGGACACACACACACAAAACAGCCTCATGTGAAGTTTTGTGTTGGCATGGCCAAGATCCCACCACAAACGGTTCATGTGCTCACTCAAAGCCACACTGACACTTGTTGAGACATGATGACATAAAATTAATCCAGCTCAAGAAGTCGGGAGAGATCAAAACAGAGATCTGGCTCAGTAAACCCCAGGTTACCGGGAGGCTGCTTCTTGCTGCCGAGCCCACAGTCTAACTTTTCAAGCTCCATCAACGTGGGCAGAGCGGCTCTTACAGCAGCTCTGCAAACCCCAAAGACATCACGTCCTTCCCCCCCGCCACATCAGGCATCCCACGCAGCACCAGCGTTGCACAATGTTTCCTGAAATGAATTAAAAGGTCAGCCAGAAGACTACAATTATTTAGAATGAACAACCAAAACCATTGCCCAAGCAGTTACTACAGAATACCAGCGTTCAACAGTTAGGGTGAAGAGAAGATGGAGTTTAAATGTGTGGTATTGTACAGACAGAAGTTGGGAGCTACACAGAGCTTTGCCAGGCTGCATACTGAAATACAAGGCTATGCTCAGAACAGTTTATAGGCACACAGCTCAAATAATTTATATCAAAACATTTAAAATGTCCTGGAATTGTCAGAACTCTTTGGTTTTGCCAAGTTTGCAAAATTAATTAAAACTCTGAAATGAAGCTGCCTCTTGTTTGCCAGGTTACTTCTGCAAGTAGATCAGGGCTTGGGGGTGGGCGGGAACTGACTTACAGGTTTTCACTCTGTCATAAAAGCACCCATGTAAAGTCACAACAAACACCTGATTTCAAATGACATTCTCGCAACTGTGAAACCTTTACAGTCAACAACAACCAATCATGTAGGACAAGAAGAAAATTTTGACTCGAGCTTTCAGTTTCCTTAATTACTCCAAACGCAGAATTATGTGGACTTCTTATTATGGAAGTTAACTGAGGTTCAGCACATTAAAACTGAGCTGCAAAATGTTGCCTTCCAATTTCATATACGCACACTTGAGAACGCAAGAGAACTGAAAAGTACAAAATTTATATTATCTAAGAAAACAATCTACATTTCAAACCCTGCTAAAACAAAAGCAAAACAAACTTTGAAAACCGCGTTATGTGGCCACGGATGGGCGATGAGAAGCAGCCACTGCAACTCCGCAGTGTATTCTGTCACTGACTGACAAAGCACCCAATACTAATAAGAAACACTTTAAAATTAACTCCACCAGAAACACGGATGTGTTAAATAAAGCTTCAGTTGTAATTGCTGCCAAGTTCTAACAGAATATAATGCAGGGAAGCAACAAAGTCCATTGCTGTAAGCTCATTAGATTGTCAAGAGCTCTCACAATGCATTATTTTGATTGGTGCACAAACAAACAAAAACAAAAACCCACCACAACATTAAACCTCTAAAATCTTTAGATAAATGATGATGACAAGAGTTGCTGGATGCTCAGACATGAGAAAAAAATAGGTCACTGTTGTACATAGTCAAAAACTGGACTTAAGAACAAGACTAGTTTGTGTCACAATTTTTTTTCCCCATGATTTCAAACATCTCTCTTTTCCAAATCAAGACAAGAAAAAGAGACTTAGGAAGAACTTCAGGCTTCACATCCTAAGTGAGTGCAACCACAGCTCTGCTACTGGACCAAAATCAGTTACGGGAAATTTTTGAAAGCTGTAACATATTTGTTTTCTAACAACACTACTTCCCAAAATTCCATCCCACATCTGACATACTCACTTTTTATCAAAAACAGATACCTGATTACCTTTAAAGAAAACAGCAGAACTAGCAAAATACAATTTAAAAAAGAAAAAAAATTAGAAATGCTATCACAAGTCTGTCCCAGCTCATTCCATCAGCAGAACAGATTAGCAATAAGCTCAAATAAAACCCCTCTCCGAGATAAGATATTTTTCCTTTAACAGAAGTTTCTTTCTGAGGTTTTGTCATCACATAAAATTTTACCATTTCAACTGAAGCTGTGAATTATGCCACTTAAACCAGTGTCACTGTTCTCTGTGCATCAACTTAAATATAAATATATCATAGGCAGAAAATACTCACTGGTAAAGCAGTTCAAGAGGCCACACAAAACCTGCATCCACTTATCCAAGTGGGTGCAAAATTACATTAACACAGTAGAGCTTGCACATTTACAAAAGCATTAATTATAAAGTTACTTAAGAATTACAGAAATACACTGGAATACTTGCAAATTTCAGAGTTACTCTAATACCACTGCCACCAAAAATCACCATAGAAAGATATAGTAACTCCAGTCAGGATCAGAACTTCAAAACCAGACCCGACCATGTTCAGCCCAACATCTGTGAACAAGGTGCTCAGTTTCCTGTATGATTATGACCTAAAGCACTTGAAAAGATCAACTAGAAACCAAAAGAGACCATTTCAACTTCTGTTCCTCACATTTATGAAATTCTCACTACTTTGGATACATCCATCAACAAGCAGACTTTGATCTGTGGTCTAGTTTCCACTTAAAATTATTTTTCAGTGATACATTCTGAAAACATCACTAGGGAAAGCTTTTGTTTTCCTATAAGGTAAATTTTGCTAGATGAATCTTGAAGAGAGGGAAAAAAATACAACTCCTATCAGTAACTATAGAAAAATACGTCACAGTTCATAAACTAAAATTAGGTCCATCAGCTGTGTTGCATTCAGGCAGTACCCAAAACTCCTGCTATATGCCCGCCCTGTTCTCGGGGGCAAAAAGAAAGGAATTTGAAGTACAGAAGAATCTCATCCTTTCGAGTGTTACATCTTTATACCATCAGTTTGGGAGAGAGTAAATGAAGAGAAGGGAAGGAACAGGACAAAAAAGGTTTATCAGATACGCACTTAGAAAATAATTTCTCTGTGTGAGTCTGTACAAAAAAACCCCTAGAACTCCAGCGAGTGAGTCAGCGCTCCATCAAACCAGCGCTTGCAGAAGATGTCTTGCTCCCAGACAACTTAAATGAGGCCGAGTTCAGCGCTGGCTGACGAGGACAGTGCTCACGAATTTCTGCTGAGAAGGCCAGACCCAGCGAGCACAGCGAGCAGGGGAACGCCGCATTCCTGTACGGCGACACCGTCATCAGGATCCCGTCAGCATCTCCAATAATACCCACCTCTTGTAGTTCACTGGAGTAGTCCAGTAATTTCAAGTAATAACCAGAAAGTATTTAGCCTTCAATTTAAAGGTTGAGAGCTGGTCAGCAAACACTGCTCAGTCTTACTGTGTAAGAAGTTAACAAGAATAAACATTTTTTTTTTCCTTTTTTCCACATCTGATCTAACAGTATGGATTGCTATAGAGCTGCTGTGGTGGTGTGACTGGAGAACTGTTATTTCCACCTAGAAAACAAATGAATTCCTAAATTGCTACTCATTCAGTTGTGAACTGAGACACAGCTAATTATTCTAACCAAATATATAAGGTACTTTGCAAAAAAACAGCTTCTACTGTAAAACAAATTAGGTCAACCTCTTATCTGTTCATAGGGACATAAGTGAACATGCATTCACATTAAAAGCATATTCAAAATGGACAAAATTAACGAGATAGTTAACCATATAGAAGAAAAACCCTATATTTCCAGCTTTCATTAGTTCCAGCAAGTTTTATACAAGGGAGAAGAAAATCAATCCAGGAAATGAGGATAGATATCAGAGAGCTGTGAAGTTAAAGTTTCCTTTAAAGATTTATTTCTGGAGTACACTGATACACTATGAACAGTTCCAGTACACTTTCAATTATATAGCAAGTGTATTATTAATAGGCAGCCTGTAAAACATTCTCTGCCTTTTATTTTCGATAATTACCAGGTAAGACCAGGAAACTGAGCTCAGGGACTAACACATGTTAACGAAGGTGAACAAATGCACCAGGCACGCAGCAAAGTCTTCCTGCGGATTCCTGCAGGATCAGCGCTCAGCCCGCACATGATCACTTCAAATCCAGCCACACTAAGAGGGGCTGCTTGTCATTGCTTGGCTTTTAGATCATGGATTTGCTGAGTTCAGTTAGGCCCCTAAAGATGGGAAACTACTTATTTGAAATAAAAATATAACTATTTATATCTCTAAGTAAAATTTAGAGAAAAAAAATCCAGATCGAATCAACAAACTGAACTGCTCTGAGGTCCTTTTTAACTCTACAATTCCCTGCCAGCCCAAGGTTGGGTTTATTAACTAGCTATTCAGCATTTTTCTTTGCTGTCACAGCCATGTTTGCAAGCCTACACCTACAAGCCTGCCTGACTACATTTGCATCAGCACATTCTGAGAAAAGCTGGGCAGCAATCCCAAAGCGCCTCTGCAGAGAGAATACCCAGCGGACCCGCACACAGAGCATCGGTGACAGCCCAGGGTGATGCGGTTTGTGACAATCCATCTCTCAGAGCCCATCACAAGGGAAGCTGGCGCAGCCATCAGCCTCACCAAACCCTGCAACCCAAATGTGCCACCAGGATGAAATATATTTCATCTTCCACAGTTGCTGATTTAGCTTTTAGCCATTTCAGATAGAGGCACCGCCTGTTCAGAGCCCGCAATGCCAATAACTAGTTACCTGACTGCTTAGAAGTTGAAATATAAAATAAGACTTTTAAGATCAATAACTCGATATTGATAATTTCCATTGCTGCTGCTGCTTTAGCTATTTGACTGCTGTAAATAAAGAACATCAGCTTCCAGGCCTGTCACACAGGCAGCTCAGCTTCCCGCAGTACCAGACTCACATGACAGAAAGATCAAATGGTGAAAACACTTAGAAAAGTCCCTTTTAAAACACGTTCAAACTCAAGACATGTAACCAAAAAAATTTTGCAGAAAATCTCCACAAGATGAAGTACCCACTTCCAAATGTTCCTTTCAAGTACGCAACTAATTACAAAGCAGCAAGGCCTCATGAAAATAAATGTTATAAAAGTAAAGGCAGGGAAACTGGTCCATGGATATCTGAATCATACTGAAGGCGACAGACAGGAACATGCACTTAAAAAGCAAAACTACAGTGAACTGTCCAGTTTATAACCACATCAAACATTGCCGGGTGTATCTGGAGCTAAAAATGGACTCGGAAAGTAAATCACCACACAAATATAAATATTTCCAGTGGACTGAAATAGAAGCTATCCACCTGTCCCTGTGAAGAAGAGGAAACCAACTCAAGTTTAGCAAACAGCTGAGAGACTGTTTTTGAGAATGGAACACAAAACACTGAGCAGGCTTATACAGTTTTCCAAGACACACCCATCCGTTCACATCTTACTGGCACGATGTGCCCTTCTGCATCTGCACCATGGGCTCCAGCTGCTGAATCGAGCGAGATACTGATCTCCTTCCACCATCTCCAAAGGAAGGAATTCCCCAATATTTCTTCTGATGCACATCGCTCAGTTCCTATCTCCATCAGAAATAGGTCGCTGTAACATCAGTAGTTCCTCCTAAGGCTGATAGAAACAAGGTAAATCCTGCGTTTTGAACAAGCAGCAGCTTTAGGTTGCTCTCTAAGATTTTTTTTACAATGCTTCCACATAATGATGGTCACAAACACAGCATTTCCTAATGCTAATGAGTTTAAGACTTAATTTTATTAAATCCTTGCATGATATTATGCCTCAAAACCCAGCAGCTGATTACCATAGTTATTAAAACTAAACAGAAACAAAAAGATACCGTTTCTCATGCACAGGTATCTTCTTTCTTACAATAACTGGCAAAAATAAGCCAAGGTTGTAGAAAACCTAAGTTACAGGGTGCAACAGCTTAACAGCTCTCACCTTAGAAATATTTTTTCAATATTTAAGTCTACCTTCATTAACCTACAAAGTAATCAAAGAAAAGGAGCTAAAAACTATTTCCTTCTTCTCCTCTCAAGTTTGATGTCCCTAACATAAATACAACTAAAAGTATCCAAGTCTACAGAACATGTTAATAGAACCTCTTGTACTAAAAACTGCAGAAGAAAACTAATAAAGCAACAGCTACAGACTTAAAGCATTTTGAATGGATCACAAACGGCTAATATTTATGCAAACATGTTACAGTTTTTTCATTAGTAAGTAAAAGGCATTTTTGCCTATAACATCTATTATTGTCCCTTTTTAACTGATATTTACATGCATTAAACACACACAAAAAAAACCCCCACTTGTTCATCCTATTCTCCTAATTGCATTATTTATGCACCAGCCCACTCTCACACACCTCCAAAAAGGCAGCGCAACCAAAAGACAAAAATCCCTCTAAGAGCAACCATCTGTCACAGGTGTACTGCTACATAGAAATACACTTTATCACAGAAGAATGAAAATTCTCATCATTAACGTTATTTTAAAGGCTACGGAAGGTCTCAAAATAATCGACTAAGATGATATAAGTAGGAAAGATAGAAAAAGCCCTGTTCTTCATGCTACGGAGGGACCGCTCCTTACATAAGCGCTACCATATGCTGTTGGGCCCGTCTCCAGGAGGGAATAACCGGCCCCCCCGTCCCACCCGAACCCGGGTCACAGCCCCGTGTCCCACCCCTGAGCCGTGTGGCCTCCGGGAAAAGGGTCAGGGGACATTGATAGAAGGTGAAGCCAGAGCCCAGAGAGGAGAACTGCAACCTCCGGAGCGGAGCCGGCACCTCGCTCACGACTGCGGCGCCGAGCAGCTGCACATCCTCCGGGCTCGAGTCGAGCTGCGAGGCCGGGCTGAGCACACGCACCGGGCTGAGCAAACGCTGCCAGCAACTCGGGCCCACTCCACGCACACTCCCCAGCCGGTGACTTATTCCCTGCCCGCCGCCTGCCAGGCCGAACTCGCGCGTTCATCCCCGGCGCTGCAGAAAGCCCCTCGCATCCTTCCCCGCGCAGCTCCGCCGCCTTTGAACTCTAGTAACCCCGTGCAAAGCTCGCTGCAAGCCAGCGCTGGCGGAGGGAGGGGAGAGAGGAGGGGAAGGAGGGGAGGAGGGGGGCGCTGCGCACAGGAAGGTCGGGGAACCCCCGCCACACAAACGCGCACCCGCGGCGGGGAGCGCGGAGCTGCGCCCCGGCTTGTGCGCACCCGCGCGCGCATCGGCGGGGGCGGCGCGCGCCCCCCGCACGCGCGT
>VWYH01000275.1:1317682-1380820 GCA_013399365.1 Pampusana beccarii
GCGGCGGCTCGGTGCCCGGCGGCGGCAGAGCGGCTCCTCGAGGCACCATGGCCGCGCCGCGCCGCCTCAGGACGCCGACACCCTCCGGACCCACAGACGGGCGGCCATGGACCCGCTGCCTGCGCGCGCGCGCCGCGCCCCTTCCGCGCATGCGCCCGCTCCTTCCGCAGCACGGCCCCGCCCCGCGCGCCCGCCTGGGCACGCCCGCGGCGCCGCGCAGCGGGGGGGGCGGTGCGACCGGGGAGCGAAGGGAGCGGAATCCGGTTTTTGGGTGGAAAGTACGGGGTTGGGTGGAAAACGCTGGTTTGGGCGTACGAATTCGGCTGCGGGGAGAAGGGGGTGGGATTGCGCGCGGCGGGGCTCGTTCCTTGCCCGCCAGCGGGGTCTGTCAACGCCCAGCAGTTCGGCGCCAGCCGCCCCCTCACCGGCCCCGGAAAAGGCAGAAGTTTGGGGTTAAATTCCGATGGGAAACCAGGGGTTTAGTTTTGGTTTCGGGCCTTCCCGGGAGGTGAAGGGCTCATCAGGCAGCTGCAAGTCTGAACCATGACTCACAAGGGTCGGTCAGCAAAATTTGAGGTAGTGTCTGGGCAGATGTTTGAAAGGGCAGCTCAGATATTTTAATAATAGTCTGTACTGGCCCTGTGGAACACAAAATGCTGTCTTAATTTAAAATATTAAAGTTGACTCGGGTTTTTTTCCAGTAGAGTACTGCAGAATCCATAAGTCACTGTTGTGCTGAGATCAAGCAGAAAAATCGGACTTCTTGTTCTGCATTGTCATTTTTCAGCTGGAGACCCGCGATAGGGGCAGTTCCCTCACAGCACAGGCTCTTGTGCAGGAACTCAGGTTTCCCAGTCTGTGCTCACAACCTTTGCATGAAACATCTCACTAATAATTTACTTATTGTGTAAAGGTTGCATGGCCAGGCCTTAGCGTGCACTCCTAAGTGCTAAGGAAAAAAATGTGACCCAAAAGAAGTGATGTTACCTTTATGTTTGAAAAATTACAAAGCCGCATTGTCTGGGATGTGAAAAAACTTCAGCTAAAGTGAGGAATGAGGGAATACACTGAACTGGAAAATCCTGTCGTTCACAAGGGTTGGGCTGGCCAACTTAATAATTGCTTTTTTCCTTCCATCTCTAATGAGGACTGGAGCATTCGCAGACATAGACATCAGCAATGTGTCGCCTCAACACAATGGCTTTATGAAGCAGAGATATTAAAATAAGGGCTTTGGGTGTCTGTCCACATTCTGCTTTGCAAAATTACCGTTGTCTGAGTACCCAAAGGTTTTCAAAACAAAATAAAAAGGTAGTTTGGACATGTCTGTGTTAACTTTTAGCAAAGCTGCAGTGGGGCTCTACCCTGCTGTATACTCAGGCAGTTTATTTGGTGTTAAAACTGGACCTGTCTTCTCCCAAACTCTCCTTGGCCCAGAACACAGCAGAGGAGACCAAATGGCACAAGTGACAGGGATCTCCCAGGCAGAAGCCTTTTCTCAGGCACCATAGACAAGCTCAGTTTATTGATAGAATCTTTCACAAGCTTCAGATTTTAATGCTGTTTAGAAAACAACAGTTTTTTACTGGAAATATTTAGTTTGAAGCTATCAGTTCATGCAAAGATTCCTGAACTCAGTAATTCTTCTCTTCAGAAAGAACAAATAAGCATGTGCAGCCAGAGGACGGACGTGTGTGTACGTGTGGTTATTGCTCATAAGCGCTCTGTGTTCTAGTCAGGCTTGTAAGGTTTATAGGGTATAAGAATTTCAGCTTCATTTCTAGGGTCTGCTTGTCCTCTCATGCCATATATTGAAAAAAAACCCATGAGTCACTTCTGCTCTTTGTGGGGTTGGTTCAATTCTGACTGAAGTCGGGGCGATGGTGCAGGATCTAAGTCCTACCACCTGTCTTCAGTGCTGCTTCTGAGCAAAAAGACAGAAAGCAGCAGACAGAGACAAATATATATCACAACTGTAGACAGTGACAGGTATTTATAGGAGATGGAGTGGAAATCTATTATTATTTTAGAAGTAATCGTATCATGGAAGTATTGTAGCAAATCATCAAAGTTATTGCTTCAGTTTGCAAACAAACAATAGGAACTGAACCCCACCTTTATTTCATTCTATCATCTCTCAGCATTTAATTCTGAAAATGTGTTATTTACAAAGCGCAAGTTTCCTAATGGGCAGGTCAGGTATGTGGTGTTACCACTATCTTGTCAGGCGTGTCTTTCTAAAAGCACCTCAACTTTCTGCTTCATTTCTCTGGAATTTTAAAAGCCTTTTTCTGCATTTGAAACCATGTGGCTGAGAATTCTGAATTCAATTATTGTTTATCTCTCATTATTAACAGAGGCATTTGGATTCCAAACTTTCAGTGATCAGGAACTGAGGACTGAAGGAGGCCACTGTGGTGACATCTCATTAAAACTTTCAAAAGACCTTCTCAGAGTTCAGATGATGTGGAAGCCTGATTCGTCCATGAGGATGGACAAATGCCAGCACCCCAAACTGCTTACAAAGAAAATCCCTCATAAGAATTCTCAAAAGCAGCAAAATATGCTGACACAGAAGGACACTGCATGCCTAAGGTGGACAATAACATGGGCAGTTTTATTTGAAGCTTTTTACAAGTCATTGTTTCAAAAAATATTCATACATACATATGTAAAAGCAAAGGAATGTCTTAACAAGTAGGTTATATTGCATAAAGTCAGACAAAAGTAAAATAATGCAAAAATTAAGATTGCCTGTGAAACCCAATTTGGTGCCTCAAGCATATGCCTTGTCACGCTGATGGCAGCCAGCCCCCAAAGCCTCTGTGTTCTCTTCTTGCAATTTTATCTCATTCACTAAACAAAGGAACAAATAAACTTCAATTCCTGCAGAAACACATCCTCAGACACAGGAACTGGGAGCATTACTGGGTCTCAAAACAGCAACACATCCAGTGCATCTCTTTCTCTGATTTACCCACTCTCACTCCATAGCCCATCTCAGAAATCCCTGTTTTTCCCTCTGTGACCCTATGTCCAAAATTTCCTCACTATCACTTGGCTTCTCAACAACCCTCATTTCTCCTCTCATTCCCACTGCTTTCCACAGCTCTTTGTAGCAATTCAGCTAGTTCCAGTTTCTCAATTTCATATTTATTTTCACTCTCTCCAGGAAACCTCTCCTGTAGTATCTCAGATAATTAGGTATCTCATATGATTACATATATTTTTATCACTTTTCTAACACTGGAGAGCACTGACTCCAAACAAATAAACAGCTGCTGTGATTTACAATTTACCTAAAGGAAAGCCATGCCAGTCTCTGGGTTGAGAAGCTGGAGAGCTGGGTGGTGATGTAAGGAAAGTGATGAATCAGGGTTTGTTCAGCGAACAAAAGCATCACAGTTCTCTCCCAAGGTCTCTTGCCAGTGGGGCATAATCTAGAATACAAAGAATCGAAGTAAATAAAATAAAAATAATTGGGCTGAATAGCGGCAGAAGAATAACAGTTGCATTCAGAAACTGGAGAATCATATGGTATACTGGTACAAGCCTCTAGTACTCACAGCATCCACAGTGCCAACGTTAATTAAATAATCCCGACAAAACTTCAGTAAGGAAATAATACAAATATTATTCTAACCACCACGTTGCTGATAAGGAAGCTGAGACAGAGGCTTACTGTATTAGTGATAACTTGAAAATGTGTTTCATTTCAAACTTGAGACACTTCCATGTCTCCAGCTAAGCTGCCAGCAACTATCACACATCCTATTATTGAACGCTGGAAATTCAGCTCTTGGTGCTTTGCTCAGAGTCACACAGTGACTCAGATCATCAGAGCTCACAGTCAAACACTGCATTTCCAGGGCACAGTGATGGCAGCATCCAGTAAATCATGATGTCTGCTGTATTCCATTGGAGTGCTCATGAAGAGCACAGGCAGCTCGCACACACGTCTGCGTAGGGCTGGAACCACTTGGATGGTATAAACTTGAAGCATTTGACATTCTCAGACATCATTGCTTTTACCACTTGCCTAGAACAAATTATAAAACAGAGAAAACGGATTGGGAAAAGTAATAAATGAGAAGGTATTGTAGGAAATACCAAAAAGAGTTGAGAGGGAAAACCAAAAAGCATTAAATGGATGAAGAGTAAATACACTGGTACAAAGCTGTATTTTAAGTAGTATTCTATTCCCAGTAGAGAACACAGGCTCTGTTCTAGGCTTTTTCCTAACATGGGTTCAATTTAGAAGTGGGGTAGATACAGGCACATATTCAAATGAGTTTTTGGAACCAAAAAGCAATTTGAAAATAAGAAGTTGTGAAACTTTGAAATTGGGATGTTGGCCCATTCATAGTCTGCATCACATTAACATCTGCACTGACTCTCCACCCTTGAAGTCACTGAATATAACAAATATATAGCATCTCTCAGCCCTGCACTGTCACTACCATTGCTTTCTAACTCCTCACATGTGATCTAAACTTTCTCTTAATTCTCAAAGCAACCTTTAGAGCTTTCCACACGGTTTTCAGCTTTAAATGATGATTTTAAAGGATTCTTACCCAGCATTCCCCAGAGCTGCTACTGGGAATTTTGCTCTCTCACTTGCAGCAAGAGCAGCAATTTAGGAGATGAACTCTCAGGCTTCAGTAGTTGTGCACAGGAGCACAAAACACACAGCAAAGCTTGCTGTGAACATGAGGTACTGGAACGGAGCCAGAGGCATCAATCTGACATGCAATCACTGTTTTTATTTCATCCTGGAGCATCCCAGGACATAGAGCACATCAAGGTGAAAGGGAACGTGCATTTGCTTTAAAATTTCCCCACTGCTTTTCCTTCCTCCGTGGTCTACTAGAGTTTACCACACTGTTAACCCAGAGGATACCACCACAAAACAAACTCCACGGTACAAAGAAAAGATTATGCTGTTTGGGCTAGAATTGTAATTCTATGGTCTTAAATTACTTTACAACTTAGCACGTTTTAATGTTAGGATGGAGCACCACCATGTGTTTTCACAGCTAAGCAAAACGACATATTTATCTGTGCTACGTAAATATTGTCAGGATCAGAGCATTTTTCAACAGCACCTCACAGGAGGATGTCCGACTCATAGCTCAGGATACTAGAACACCAGTATCATACCAGAAATTAAATATGCATAAGTACATATGTTTTTTCATATTCCTCCTGAAACAGGAAAAAAAACAACCAACCAAACAAAAATGCTACAGCCTTCTCTTCAAGACAGCTTCTTAAAAGCCAACCAAAAATAATTAGAAAATATATTTTAAAATATTACAAATAGAGAGGCGGTCAGACTATGTATCATTTTCGTAGCCTGAATTTTTAAACAGGCCTGGAGGGTGCAGTTTTATGACAGGGTGTGACTTTAGTTACTAGTTGCAGCTTTGGAAGCTTTTCAGCACTACTGTAAAGTGCTGCTTCTGCACGGAGGACAACTGTGTGTCATTAAAGGAAAAAGCAAACCCTTTGTGACTGCGATACATACATTTATAACGACTGGTTTTATGTGGATTTATGTGCAGTCAGAAGCTAAACCCAACATGTAGTCGCTACAGTACTCTCCCATTTTTACCACTCTTCTGAAACTCAAACTGCTTTTATGCCGAAACCTGAATATAGAACAGAACTCAAAATACATATCCAGGCAGGAAATACATTAAATTCATATCCACTCAGCCAAGAAATTCGGCTTCTGCACAGTTTTTGTTTATACTGCACTTCTTCACTGCGATTTACTTACACTGGGAATGGCTCTTAGAAGTTACAGCAGCCATTCTGAAGAAACTTGTACTTGGTGCATGGCTGCTCACCTCTGCTCTTTTATTCCCTTCCCTATCTGTAACTAAACGAAAAAGACAGAGAAAAACTATCTACCCTCTCTCAAGAGCGAGACCGAATATGAGGGAGGACTGAAACTTCCACTTCCTTCAATTTAACAGCGTCTCTGCTGATGCCGAGAGGAACTGCAGTCAGTATCAGCTCCATTTCACACATCTAAGAAACCAGACCGTACCTTTCCTTTCAAGTATTTCTGCAAAGCAGAATACTCAGTGCAAAAGGCCATCTTTGTGCGAAATGCATTTTTTTCTTCTACATTTGTGGTCCACGCACAAAAGCACCGCAGCTGCAGCCAGTTCCCAACAGCTGCTGCCAAGTGCCCCTTGATTCAACAGACACAAAAAGATAATATGCCCGTAAAGAGTCATCTTAGAAGCTAAGAAAATTTGGAGTCAGGATCCCTGAGTACTAAGCAATGCCCTTTCAAAGTTAACGATGAAGAGCCGCTGATGGCAACAGCTGCACACGGCAGTTCCCTCTGCAGGCGATGGGGGGGAAGCCTGGGGCTGCCATGGGTTTTACCTCACAAACTCGCCACTTCCCGCGCGACCCGGCAGGAGCAGCCCACAGAAACTCTCCTCAGGCGGGCCTAAGCTGTTATTCTTGTTAAAGGTGCTTAAAACTCTCCCTCGCCTCACAGTCTGACCGGTACAAGAACAGGCCAGGATCGCCCCGACCTCCCCACCACCGCTCGGGCACCCGTGACCGGAGCTACCGGGGCCACCGGAGTCGCCAGCGCCTGGCTCGGGGATGACGGTTCCAGCAGGGACCCAGGTCCCGGCCAGGAGCCCGGAGCGAGCCCGCCGGCCCGACCGCCCCGTGTTGCCTGACGCCCCTGCCGCCGGGCGGGAAACCCGCGCTGCCTCTTCCCCCCCCGCTGGCTTCCGGCGGGCGCCAGTTCCGCTTCCGGTGCGGCGGAACCCGGGCCGGTGCCGGTTCCGTTGCCAGGGTGAGGGGCCGCATCGCGCTGCCGGGGGTGGGGGGCGGATCGGCGGCGGCGCTGTCACCCGGTGGGCTGCGGGGAGCGCTGCCGTGCCCTCTATCACCGGGGCAGCCCGGTAGGTCTGGGCACGGGCCTGAGCCCGTCTGTGCGGTGGGGGCCGGGGTGAGGCAGGGCCGATGGCGGCGGGGGGGCGAGGGTGGGCGCTTGTCTCGGCCGGGTCGGTGCCTCCGTAACGTCTGCGGGGCGGGAGCGGCTCCCGGGGCCGGCAGCAGCGTGTGGGCTCCCCCTGCCCGTCCCGCCGCTGGGGCAGCCCCGACGGGGACCGAGGGGAGCGAACCCCGGGCCGGTCCCCCCGCCGTCGGCCGGAGACGCGATGGCGGGGTGGGTGACACGGAGCAGCTCCGGTTCAAAGCGCGTCCATCCACCTGTTGCGATGTAGGAGAAAGTGCTGCGGTCCGTCCGCACTGCCCTGCAGTTTGGAGGTTTGTATGGTTTATGTCGCGTAGGGAAACTTGAAGATGTGGACAACTGTCTTCCAAATTTTCCAAGAAAAATGGTGTAATGTGACAATCTAAGTACAACAGCACAACTTTAACACCTTCTCTGCCCCAGGGACTTTCCATCCCATAGGCTCTTGGTGGTCCAAGGGGCTTGTTAGAGCTCTGAAAATGTAATTTCACTAAGGCAGGATCAATTTCAATAGGCTTCAGTTTCACTTGAAGTCCAGCCCTGATGGTAGAAACTTCAAAAATCTCTGTGGCTTTCTCTGCTCCGAATCTATTTTCCTGTAATTATTGATTCTGGCGTCCACACTCAGTCCCCTTAGTGTTTTGGCATTGAATAAAGGTGTTTCTTGGTGTTTCTGATAACACTCGACAGGACTGTAACTCGGTAAAGGCAGAGGGTTGGTAAAGTGCTCGACTTTAGACAGATGATCTTTTCAATTTAGAGCTGGACAGACTCGTGCAGTTTTCTCACAGTTCTTGCCCGAGGCGTTTTCTTGCAGAATGATTTGAGGTGTATGGTACTGGTGAGAGAACAAACTCTTCTTTTTATAAACTTAGTCTAAGGATTATGGACAGGGATACTTTATGGTAGTGACCCCATGTATCAACATTGTTTGATACTATGGAGTCTTAAATTCTGTTGAATTTTTTAGTGCTTGTGTGACACCTTTTTCATGAGTCTTTTTCACAGGATAACACCAGGTCCCTATCTGATTTGTGGATATTTGAAAGAAAAAAACAATAAAAAAGAATTCTGTGAGACCAGTTTTCCTCTTCAATCTGCTTTCAGGACTCTTAGAGGGAATAGTGTGGAGACGTGTCTTGTAGTGTCCTCAGCAAGCAGGTTGGGTCTAGACCTCTATTTCTCATCTGATCTGATCTTAATGGGTCCGCCTGAGTAATTATTTGTTCCTTTCTAATAGGCGACACTGTATAAATGAGAAGTATTTTGTCTGAGAGCAGGTAGGTAACCTGTGAGAATCCGATGCTAGAGAGGAAGAGGAATCAGAGTTTTGGATTCTGAGAGTTTCAGAACTGCCAGACCTGTACTTCTTGGTGTAAGGCATTTCCTGAAGGTGGATCGCCTCAGGTTTTTTCATAGGTCTGTCTCCTTTCAAATACGAGTCTTTCGAGGACAGTCTCACCGTTAGTGGTGCAGAGACCTTCTCTGCATCTCCTGACAGTCTGTAACAGCCTCTTCACACCTTTCTATCTACGTGATTCTCTGTTTCCAAGCTTTAACAGAAAAAACATGTTCTTCCTTCTGCATAAAGCTAAAAGTCTTGTTCTTCTGCTGTGTTTAACGTGGGACTAAATTGTTAAATACAATTTGTATAAGTGATGCTGTGTAAATTAAAGATGGTATAATTATGGTTGTTTTGTCAGCACTGCAATGAAAGTGCAGTTCTTACAGTGTAATTGCATGGCGTGGGTGTGTATTTTGGCTTTGTTTTCAAACTCCTACTTTGATATTGCTACAGTGAGACGTGACCTGGGGTGTGTATTACTGCAGGTATTTCACAGATCTTAGTGAAAGTGATTAGAGAAATCCAACGCTAAAAATGGGCTGGTGGGTTCAGAACTATTTTTATGGTTTTGTATATTTTAAGTGTTTCATATTTGCTGTTTTGTTGTTACATGTGTGAAGATATCCATGGCTGATTCGCTTGTGTTACTATTGCAGAGGACATTTCAGAGATTTGGAATGACTTTTATGATACTGCAGCACTGTGCTTGGGTGCTGGTTGTGCAGGGAACAGGCAGTACCTGCACAGAACACACAGCAAACGGGGAACATGACATTGCTAAACACATTGAAGTGGAATTCAGAGCCCCAGTTTTAGTGCTGTTTTTTTCTCCATCAGTTTCAACGCTTTATCAACATGCTTATCACCTGCTCACACAAAACAAAAAGCTCTGATGTACAATATAACAAAAAAAAGTCAAAAATTCTTTAAACAGACTGTATGGTTTGTTTTCTGAAAAGAGCAATTCTCCTGCTTCTTCCTTACATAATCATTGTCTTTTCTTCCTGCAGCAGATTTTTCAGGAAATAATACTGAACATATGCTCCAAGGATGTCTCTCTCTCTCATAATAAAATGGGGTGGACAGGAATATACGATAACCTCTCTGTCAGAAGAAGACACAGTGTTGGATCTGAAACAGTCTCTTAAAGGCCTTACTGGAGTGTTACCGGAGCGACAAAAACTACTTGGACTTAAAATGAAGGGTAATTATTTATATTAGCTGTTTGTGGTGAATCTGCCTGAGATGTTTAAGGCTGACCATTCTCTAAACCCAGCTGGGATCTGAATAGTAACAGGGCATCTACCTCCCAGATCCAGCTTCTGAGTGAACACAAGCATAGAAATTTTATACATCACTGGATATTGTTTATTATTGATACATCTACCTGGTCATTTTTTAATGGCTGACATGAAAGTGCAGCAAATGTATGTTAGAAAAAGCTAAATTGCTGCCAGCCAGACAAGCAATGTACGTGCGTGTGGAGGAGGACAGTAATGCAGCTTGGGCTCTTCTGGTGTTTGATGGGCAGTTTATTTCAATTAAGCTTGAAATGTCTTAATATTTTTCTAAAATCTCTCTACCCCAATTAAAAAAAGAGTATCTGCTTGCATTATAGGCAAACCTGCAGATGATGATGTTAAGCTTGGAGCTCTGAAGTTGAAACCAAACACTAAAATAATGATGATGGGCACTCGTGAAGAGAGTTTGGTAAGTATTTTACTCCTTAGCTTAAACAGGAAAAAATGCTTATACGTCTCCTAATTGTGATTTTAAATTTTGAATATTCCAGTAATCATTTGGAGAATGGTGGTACAGTAGATTTCTGTTGGTGTTTATTTTTCTGTGTGATGTAAGCTATTCTGCAGCACTCTGAGAGCAGTGTGTTCATTAAGCTCTTGTAACGTTCTAGACTTGAAGTACTAACTTCTTATTATGATATTCACCGACTTCTCAAATGTGAACCATCATAATCATGCTTCAGTAATTCTTTCCACTAGTAAAGTGAAGTGATTTTGGTTAAACAGTATTTTTTCCTGTAATGTGCAGTAACAGAAACTTGCTATCCATTGTTATTTTCCCTCAGTGATCCTAGTTATCTTTTATTATTATTCCTCTAGGAAGATGTCCTTGGGCCACCTCCTGATAATGACGATGTTGTCAATGACTTTGATATTGAAGAGGAAGTTGTGGAAGTAGAAAATAGGTTGGGAATTTTAGCTATTAAAAAACAGTCCTGTTACTGAATGTACAGTATGCATTTTAATTAACTGTGACTTTTTGCACTCTTACACTAGGGAAGAAAATCTACTAAAAATTTCCCGCAGAGTTAAAGAATACAAAGTGGAAATTCTGAATCCTCCTAGAGAAGGAAAAAAGCTGCTGGTGCTAGATGTTGATTATACACTATTTGGTGAGATTTTATGCAACTTGTGGTTTTTGCTTGTTTGAGAGGTCAGTTTATTTGCCAGTTCATGTTTCTTGATTTTTGCCTCACAAATCTTCTTCAGTGTCTTTGGTATGTGTTGTACTGTATAACTTCTGCTCTTTAATGTTGTGGGGTCTTCTGCTCATATTTTAAAAAACATAGGGCTTTGTAAACATTGCATATTGCTGTTTTTAGAGCAGCAACTATTTACTTTCTGCAAGATGACATAAACAAGTAGAAATTCAGTATTTTAGCCAAATATTTTTTCTCTTGATCAACTTGTATCTTGGGCATCATGGTGGCAGGGCAAGATATTGTAAAATACTGATCTTGGTCTGTACCTGGTTGACTCAACTTTTGGGGATATGGGAGAGTAGCTTCAAATTTGATTTCTAGATCATTACTAAACATGCACCAAAGCACATTTTACTTGGAAATTCTGTCAGACTTTTTTTTTGGAAGCCAGAATTTTTCAGGTGAGCTGTTTGGCTTGACTGTTCAAAGATATTCAGACCCACAGATCTCTGTAATAATTATTATCTAAGCCCTCAAATACCTGTGGGGATCAACAGGTGAATATCCCTTCTGCTTCTTTTCTCCACCTTTAAAATGGGAGGGGTAGACTGCTATGAATTCATTCATAATTTTAAAATGCCCCAGTGCTTCCCTCATGAAACTCTTCAGGTCTTTGCATAGATAGGGAAGTCAGACTGAACTTTAATAACTTAAACTTGAATAATGAATTGCTTATCTCTTATATTCTTTTTAGACCACAGGTCATGTGCTGAAACTGGAGTAGAACTGATGAGGCCATACCTTCACGAATTCCTGACATCTGCATATGAGGATTACGATATTGTAATTTGGTGTAAGTTTTATACTCAGTACCTAAGACTTTATTGTGAATTGTCGTTCAGAGCAAATACTCCAGGTGGGAGGTTTTTATATTGCTTTTTAGTGTGAATCACGAGATCTAAAACAATACATGAATTAATACGTGCTGTAATACATTCAGCAGGAATGTTCACACAGCTGTTAGACCTATTTTAGAAAAACAGTAATTCTTATGTGAAAATTTTGCTCATGTGAATGGATCTAATCACAGGATAAAGCTCAGCATCACTTTACCGAGTGTTACTTTGTACAAACAAACAAGTGCTTGAAGTAACAGAATTGTATAATCAGCATTCAACCACTGTTTGATAGCTATCTTTACAAACGATCTCAATCCGGACAATAAGAAGTGAACTGCCAAATGCACCAAATTCTCCTGGTACAGGAATGGTTGATCCTTTGCCTGCTGTTTCACTTCCTTTCTGACAGCTGGAGAACAGACTTTAGCCAGTGCAGAGTTTAAACCATATTAAAACTGTATTACAAAATTTAGTTTTCGTAGTGTGGAACAATATTTCCACATCTTAGATCAATGGGCAGTGCTGAGATGTTGCCCTTTCCAGGCCTTATGTGTTTTCTTACCGTTGCTTCAGGAGAAAATCCTGCACAGGCACTGTGGGTCAGACCAGGTGTAGCCCACTTCTTATGGTCCTGCAGACTGTAGTTCAGTAACAGCTGATCTAGAAAATGGTTTAAACGCATGCAGTGCTTCATCTAGTTGTTCATTTGAAAAGTAAGCTTTTCCAAGTAAAAATAAACTTCCATGAAGGAAGACTGTCTGCAAGGCAGTGAACCCTAAAAGCTGGAACAAGGACGTATTTTTCTAAAATTTTTTTTTTTCAAAGTTTGATATATTAAAGTGAACAATTGGCTTGTTTCTGTTTTGCCTGTCAATGACTTATTTTGGTAAAGTTTCCTCTCTTTTTCTCCCTTTTGTTTCAGCTGCTACTAATATGAAGTGGATTGAAGCTAAAATGAAAGTAAGTTGTTCCAAAAATCTGTGATTTGTTTCTAGTCTCGCTAGCTGTTCATGTAGTTGGACTCATGCTCAGTGTTATAGAGCAGATTAGCAACTGGGGGGTCCTACAAATTAAAACCCAAGCTTTTTGAATCTTCATAGTCACTTTAAATTGTCATGAAACTAGATTAAATCTAATTTTAGAATTCCACACAAACTATCAGCAGTAGGTGCTAAATTTAGCAGAACTAAACACAAGTCAGTACCTGCTGAAACTTGGATTAGTCACACAGCCTTCACAGTTGCTTTCATCTTACTTCTAATTATATAGCTTTAGTCTTTAATATATTTTTTTGAAGGATCAGACAGATGTGACATGCTGGAGTAGGTTATCAAGAGGAAACTCTTTTCATATTTATGTTGTAGCTCTTGCAGCTGTGTGGTTCTTTTGCTTCCTCTGCCTTATTAAACATCCGTCAGAGCTCTTCTTTCGATCCTAGTTTCCTCCGTACCTAAATTGGGCAACTAGCCAGTTTTGCACAGCTGACCTAGTGGTGAACATATTTATAGACAGGCTTAGCTGTAAGTCTAATCAGCTTACTAAGAATTGCTGTATGTTTGCTTGGTGGCTTGGGGTTTTTTATGCTTAAAAAAAAATCAAAGCTTGTTTCTATTTCAGGCAGAACTTTTCTAAATTTAAGCTTTTGTATCTTCACTCTTTGTTGTAGACTAACCTTTTTTTTCAGGTTTTAACAGAGCAAAGCACATTTTCCAGTGTTCTCTATCTCAAAATAATATATTGCTACAATTCTTCTAAACAAAAATGCCTCAGAGTGATCTCAGACACGAGAACTTTTAATCAAAACTATAAAGTAGAATTAGTACAAGTAAAATCAACATAGAGCCCTGCAAACATTGTGGCAGTGTTACATCTCTGTGTTGTGTCTATCAGTGTAGTGCTGGGATTCAATTTGTGGAAAACCATTGTTCAAAACTGGGCTGTTTCCCCCACAATGGTCACCTTTCTACATTTCTGCACCACCTTTCCAACCCTTTCATATGTTACTGAATCACAACCTTCCTGTGCCTACTCCTGGATCTCGATCTGCTGAACCTCCTACCAGTAGGTGCCAACTGCTGTTTCTCATTAAACTGATAGCACCCGCGGTGCTCAGCTCTAACACAGTGGCGTAACTACTCCTACATTTATACAGTCCTAAAATTACATTCGGCCCTTTGAAAGCAACTGTGAGGCTGATATGTCCCCCGGTGAAAATGAGTTTGAAACCTTTGGAACAGTTTCGCTTTTTGTCAGGGAACAATGACCCCAGCAATAATGACGTTGAAGTTTTTGTTTTAAACTACAAAGCAGGAACAGCATTAAAAAGAAGGGAGTATCAGATAACCAAGTTTAAGCTCTCATTTACCATCTCTTTATGCCTGGAATTCAGCAGGTCTAGAACAGCTAGTTTTTTCAGTGTAGCAGGACACTGACCCAGGTAGGTTGTTCTTTTCATTTGCAAGATTCACTTTTTGATATAAAGGTAAATCAGTTCAGTGTGACTGGATATTTGCAAGAGGGCTGCTGCAGTGGATGTTTTCTCCTTGTTGTGTACCTTTGCACATTACTACTGTTGCACACACCACAAATTAAGTCAGCAATACATATGTTATAACATGTCAGCACATGTTACTATTACTTTTCAGCTTTGTAAAGGATTTGAAATTGAAATGATGCGCTCTCATCTAGTCAGAATTGGTTGTGTTTTTGTTGGTTTGGTTTGTTTTTTCTAGAAAGGGTAAGTTTTCCTTAGAGTCTTTATTTCAGGACTTACCAAATCTTTAAAGTGCAAACTGACAGATTGCTGACTAACATTGACTATCTTGGACATGGTAGGAGGAAAGGGTAACAATGAACTGTTACTGTATATTTCACCTTGGCTTGGGCTGTCATTGTTGCTACTTACTGAAAGGAAGAAATAGACAGTACACAGTTGCTGTCCTTGCTATAGATAAAGCTGAGGCGCGTAGAACTTGTGAAAGATTATGCACAAAGGTATGGGTGAGACCTCCTCTATTTTCCCTTTCCTGCAGAGTTGCTTTGATTTTATGCTGACATCAGTCATTAAGTTTCTGATAGTAAACACTGCAAAAATAAATTCCTGTTGCTTTTTTCTCTCAGTAGCATGGTGTAAATTTTATAGTTCTCATTGGGTAGAAGAATTTAACCCCCCCCAGACATCTATTTTTAGTGTGTCTCTGGTAATCCTCAGCTCACCCTTTGACAGACAATGTGCTATAATGATGGTTCCAGCTGTACAACAGTAAAACTGTCATAATTAGAAGCTTTAATAATAAATCTTTGTGCTGCAGGAGCTGGGCGTGAGTACCAATGCAAACTACAAGATAACTTTCATGTTGGACAGTGCTGCCATGATAACAGTGCACACTCCTAGAAGGGGGCTAATAGATGTAAGTAGCTATTTTTTCCTGATCTTCTTCTACGTTCAACTGACATGTATTGTTATCCCTTTGAAATATTCAACAATAAAGTTGTACTAGAGTTTTGATGCAAGAAAACTGTAAGAATCTTGGAAGCATAGATTATTTTATTTCTACCGAAATTCTCCCTTAACGTTTCATTTGGAGTGGTATGTTTGGATGAGACTGCTTTCAAATCAAATAATAGATAACAGAAAGCTTCGCTTTTGTGTGTGGGATATTTAGTATGTTATACTATTTCATATCCCTTCCCTTAATAAAGCCCAACTGCCTGCTGATTTTTCAGCAAGAGTACAAGTGTCTATTTGAGTTCGGACTCAAGTTCCTGTAGACAGGTATTTTCATCTCCTGCCTGATGTGATATTTTTGCAGGTGAAGCCTCTTGGTGTTATCTGGGGAAAATTTTCAGAATATTACAGCAAAAAAAATACTATAATGTTTGATGATATCGGCCGAAACTTCCTAATGAATCCACAAAACGGACTCAAGGTAATTTTAACTGGAATTTTTGTTTATTACTACTTTTCTTATACTTCAAGTAGTAATTTATCTTACTTCTTTGCTGTATCATAAAGAAAGGCTACTCTTAATGGCAAAGAGGCATATTTTATTGGGGGGGGGGGTGTTTTTGTTTAATTTAGAATGCCATTTTTCTGGAGTAACATTTCCCTAATAGTAGTATTAAATAAGCTTGGTTTCGCTATTAACTGAGCTTTTAAGAGACTACCAAAATCGATGAAATTGTGATTTCTGCTTAAATTATACCTGCAAACCATAATCAAGCTGGGCGTTGTTGACAGGCACTATTGAAATACGTGATGTTCAGTCTCAAGAGTGGTTATATTCAGAAAATAAATCAAATAACAAGCAGCTCTACTTCATGGTAGTAAGCCAATATAATAGCAAGCATTCTGTTCTGGGAAATAATACCTCAAGCCGTTTTGACTGCAGAACAGCAAATATTTCATTTTATCAAATTGTCAGCCAGTTTGTGCTCCATTATCAGTGCTGGTTCTGAATAAGAAGAATGCAACTTAAATCTCTACTTCTATATGGTGGTACAGCAGTATGGTACCAAAAGAACCTTCATGAATTTCTTTTAAAAAAAAATAAAACATGTTTTCAGCTGCAGAAATCCAAGATGATGTTTCTTTGAAAGTATCCAAGATGTGAAGAGGATGGTAATTGCCAAGATCTAGCAAGATGATGTTAATTGGGACTGTACGGTGTTAGGAAAATCAGGAATAGCAAAGATCTTGCTGGGAGATGATTATCCCGAGAGCTCCCTCTAGCTCAGATTTGAAAGATGTTTGTCAAAATGTTGTTAACAGAGCTGCAGACAAGAATGTTGAATCACTGGAACAAGGCACACATATAATGTATTCCAAGCTTAAAGCAGTTGTCAGATAAGCTTTGTTTCTGACATCTCTCTTTGCAGAGGCTGTGATTGTAGTCAAATGCTTTTTGTTGGGGAAAAAAAAAAAAAGCACATCTGGTTCCAGTGATGCCACACAACTCATAAAGCAGAGCTGGAAACCCCTCACATCTCCTGCAAAAATACCTATGAAATCATATTAGAAAATGTGACAGTCCAGATCGTTTTCTCATTCTGTCTGACTGGGAGGGGAAGGCTTGAAGAATTGCAAGAGAAAACAAATTCCTTCCTGATGGGCACACAAGGCAGAACCGCTGCAGTCGGGTTTGTGTGAATTACAAGAGAAATTGGATGTGGCCGCTAGTGGAAAAGGTTTTTCTTCCTCTTACCCAAGAAAAATTGTAACTTGGCATAATACTGAAAATATATTTTAATTAGGTGGCAAATGGTAGAGAATCAGAAGTATTTTTCTTACTTGAAGCAAATCGTTATACCCAGTTTGTTTATTTTGTATAGATAAGACCTTTTATGAAAGCACATTTAAATCGCGATAAAGACAAGGAACTTCTAAAGCTCACTCAATACCTCAAAGAAATAGCAAAATTAGATGACTTTTTGGAGCTGAACCACAAACATTGGGAAAGGTAAGAACAAAGTCAAAATTTTTCCTTCTGTCCCTGACCCGACTGTGTTGTGCTTGAGGTTGTCTGTAGAAAGACCAGAAGCAACTGAGCTGATGAACTTCGATATCACTTACAGTTATGAAGGTCCTTCAGTTTGAGTAGAAGTTTAATAAGGCTGTAGCGTTTGGGCTGATTCCCTAAAATGGTAAGATTTTGACAGAATGGACCTTTTGTTCATACTTCTCCAATATTCAGGACCGCTGATTGTTTTCTATGAAGCAATTACACTTCCTAAAGGGAAAAGAATTTTTGGAGGAACCTGATCCCTGGAGATCCTCTCATTCCACTCCTGCAAAGTTAGGCTGTCAGTTCAGATCTCGGGTCCTTTGTTACCAGGCAACTTTTCTGGCAGTTAGTTCAGGGTTTGGGGTTTACAGTGTGGTCCTCGGGCGCTATCCAAGTTGTGTGGCATTGTGGTATCCATTGACAAAGCTTAGGGCACCAGTTAGCATCCTAATTCTTGCTAGAGAATGATTAACTGAAGTGTTCGGGCAAAATTCTTCTTAATAGTTTTATGCAACAGCTTGAGGTTTCAATACATGTGAAAAAAAGTATGTGCAATACACTATTCAAAAAAACACTCATTCAGTGCTTAAAAGAACAGCTTTGCAAACTTGATACAATTTTCTTGTTTCTGATTAGAATCCAAAGTCAAATGTTAAACTTTAAAGGCAGTGAAATTCACTGGATGTTTTACACAGTCAGTTAAATTGATTTGACTTTGGTTTTCCTATGTCCTCACACGGTCACATTGCTCCAGCTGTAGTGGTGAGAGGACTGTGAGATCAGAAAACAAGCATTTTGGAGTAACTCATTCTCTAAAGCAGCTGGTGGAGAGCTGTTCTTTTCAGGTTATGCTGGATGACTGTTCAATTAACATCCTGAATTTATTTGAAGGAGTGCCATATCTAATGGGCCTTTTTATCTTAAAGGGTATAATAGCTACTTTTCCAATTGATGTAATTTTCAACCTCTTACAATAAAACATGTTTCCATTTCCTTCTTACCTTTTGTTTAAAAACCATAATAGAGTAGCTGAAAACATGACTTTGAATTACTGTAAGATAACCTATAATGGAATTGAAAGAATACTGAAAGCAAATAAAATCATAAGTAGTATCGATCACATTTCTAATTTTTGGTTGTCGATAAGGGGATTTCTAGTGAGCAAAGAAAGCAGATTCATACTTCAGGTGTATAAATAGATATATTTGTGCCTACCTCTGATTTTGTAGAGAAAAAAAATGTACTTTTGTTTCTTTCAGGTATCTTTCAAAGAAGCAAGGACAATAACACTAATAAAATTGTGTGGCACTGAACTGAAGGGAACATACCTAAGATCATTGGACTTTTCCTTGCTTTTACGCTAGAGTATAATAGTGCTGGACACTGGATCCAATGCCAGAATGACTGCTATACTTGGTCTTCCAGGTGGTTGGTTGTGGGTTTTTTTAAAAGATCACAGCAATAAGCTCAAAGTGGGAGAAGGAAGTCAGTTACTTTTTCTTGCATTCAGTTCTGGTGTTATTACTTAAAATACTTCCCTCTCCTTTGCTGCCCAAGTACAACCATAACCATTAAAGACCAAAACCATTCTGAAACTAGAAGAAAAAAGCATTTAGACCAAAAAAGTTGAGTAAGGAGCCAATCTTGGCAGTGTATGAATTGTATAAGCCCTCTATTCCCTCCATCTTTAGGAACAGTCTCCCTCTCCCATTCCAGTATTTAAGTCTATAAATTACAAGTTGTCTAAGTTTGGTATGTATTAGTATGTCAGTGTTTCTCTGTGCAAGACAGTAAGATGGGAAAATACCACCTCTGTGGCCAATTTACCCCAGCGTGTGAACTTGTACAACAAAGCAGTGTTTACTGGAAAACAAAAGATTGAAGTTTGAGGGAGAGAAACCCACTCTTATTTGGTAAGTGAAAAGCAGTCTGCCTGAAAAATTCTCACATGTCAGTTAAAGGGTTTAAACCTCAGATGGGAAAGTCACATTCCTAACAAAGCATGAACAAAACCCTTGTTCTCTTCTAGCTAAATCTTGTTAAAGTGCAAACACTGTGTTTAAATACAATATTCAGCCATACTGTTCTTGAAATATCATTTACTTGCGCTGCTTATGCCTGCACTATAGAAGTGTGATGTGACTGCTGTTTGGCATTACCAACACTTGTGCATTATGCAGTTCATGTATTTGAAAGAAGATTGACCCTTTCAAATAAAAATGGTATATATTGTTCTTAAGGAACTATAGCAGTTGTGTAAATAATAAATTCCTTTTTTCATAATCTGTGTCCTGTGCTGTCTTAAATATCTCATTTACATAATAGAGAAGCCGTTGATAATCTTCATTTTGGTTTTGGGGGTGTTTCTCTGGATTACAGAGATACCGATTTTGCACCAGTAGTTAGGTAAGAGACTGGTACGTGCCGCTGCACATTAGGGTGCTGGTGTTGAACAGCGATGTGCACAGCAGCCCGGGAAAGGAACCGTGACAGCGAATGTCAGAATGTCAGGACAGCAGACACAAATGAGCTGTTAAGAGGAGCACATTAGGCTCCAGCTCAGTGACCTGTCAGAAAATATACAGTTTCTTATCCGCCACTTTCTGTGGTTTAGTGCCAACTCAAGCTGTGTTTTAAACTAGCAAACCAGAAACCTGATGCATAAAAATCTTTGTTTTAGGGAAGTACAGAGGGTGAATTTCTGAAGTTTTGTCTCCTGTAGCTGATTCCTGAACTAGAAGGCTGACTCTCTCACGTGCATACAACGCAGGCACAGTCCCTGAGGTTGGAACAGCGATCCTTTACCTGGAGAGCCTGCAGCAGCGTAGATATTGGAATCCAAGACTGGTATATGGTGTATTAGAATACCTTCCCGTTTAAAGCACTGAAAGAAGTCAATGCGTTGCACCTGAATCAACTGTGGAGTGTGTCATGCTAGCCAGACAGAAAGCAAAACCAAGGGAACTTATTTAAACACGTGCCCATATCTGTTGCTCAAAGTTGGCATAGAAACAGAAGCTTTGTGGTGAACCAGCAAGACTCCTTTTTGCTTTACACAAGGAACAATTAAAAATACTAATATTGTGGTGTTTTGTTTTTTTTCAGTGACACTGCGATTTCATCCTAGAATTTCAAAGTATTTGCTGATCAGAAGTAAATGTGCACTCTCCTTTCAAATATTTTGTAAGCTGAGCTGGAATATGCGAGAGTGTGATCTCAATGTGACGGTAACACATTGCTGTTGCTGATAAGCCATTGTGTCTTTTATGACTAATGTTTCCTTTATATTTTATATTTGAAGACTAGCCTTACAATTTGATTTTTTTCCTCCCCCTCATCCTCAAGCCTGTGTACTTTACTGGCTGTCTTCTAAAAACGCTGCAGTGATTTTCTGGGCTGAGACACAACTGAGATTTATACAGTCCTGAAGCTGTGGATAAGGCAAGTGCAAAACTGCTGTTCACCAAATCCCACAATACTAGAATGAGAGGCCACTCACACAAATAGGAGAATGGCTTAAACCATCAAGAGCAGCAGGGAGCAATCTCCTGGAATTTGCTGGGTGGCATCAGCAGGTTCAGGAAGGAGTTGGAGAACTTCACGAACAAGCCCACGGCCCAATGCTCAGGAGCTCTAATGTCCTTAACGTGAGAATTGCGAGTGCTCAGAAGATGAGAAGGTCACACGTGGCGGCCAAGTCTTTAACCACTGCTGGGTGGAATTGGGCCAAATCTCTCACATGTGCTACATGACTCTCATGGGCTAAACATACAACATGATTCTGTGCCAAACTACCAGAATTTAGTATAACTGTAAGGATAATCGGCTACTTTTCTGCTTAACTCCAAAATAACATTTATTGCACGTAAGTTCAGAGAAAAACACCCCCATGGACTTTTGGTCAAAGCAAAGGCAGTTTTGACCTACTTGTATTTCCAAAGTGTAGCTGAGCCTTGGGAATAACTATCAACAGCAAAGTCTAATGCCTTGTTCTCTGTTAGCATTCAGTTAACTCTTCAGTTATAGTGAGGTCCCTGAGAAGTATTTGATTAATGGCTTTCACGATCTCTGTTAAAAGAAATAGGATTCAAGCATAATCAGAGTGTGGGGCTTAATTACAGAGCGCATAATTTACTGTTCTGCAAAACTCCGGAGAAGAGCTAAATGGAATCTGAAATACTCGAAATATTTTCATGTGTCAGAGACTGTAGTGGGCTCCCAGTGCACGTCAAGTATTTTATATGTTGTTCTGTCTGATTATTCATACCAAAAGAGACAGTCCATTTGAAAATGAAGTTATTTCTGTAAGCTCTGGATATCTGACAACTCTAATGCCTCACTGTGGCATGAATGCCCATCACTGGAGGTACATGGAGTGACAGCTGAAGCCAAGAATTCAACTGCAGATTCAGCTCCACAAATCCTGCTGCATGACTGTGAAATCTACAGCTAGTTGCCAATTTTTATTCCTGACTTGACATGCAACTGACAGCAAGTGGATGCCAAAGGGTTTAAGACAATTTTCCACTCTGCCTGTTCAGGATGTATTTAAGGCTGATGTGAGAAGCGCTGAACACTTTCTTTCTAGCAAGAAGGCAAAACTGAGGTAAAAACTGAGTTTGCGAGGGTAAAGTGAACAGTTCTCCTGATTCGTTAAAGCTGTTTAAAACCAGAAATGCTGGATGAAGAGGTGTTAGAGGGCAGAATCCTCTGACATTTCGCTATTGATATTGCGGCATTCATGGCAGGTGCCAGTCGATATCAGCATGGGCCACCATGGCACCCAGTGCAGGGTGCCTGATGAGGTGCTTTGGCTGGGGGATTGATGGAGAGAGATTTCCGTGAAAAGGAAACGTGGAGAGAGACAATAAGAGGACTCAAAGAGAAAAATACTGATCCTTCCTGGAGAAGACAAGGTATATCTTTCAAATGTTTCTTGTGTAAACATTATTAGCAATATCTTGTGACAACCATACGTTACCAGACGTGTGCTTTGAAAGGGCTCTTCACCAATCAGGACATATTTTAGGTGTAAGCGACTCAAAAGATCAAGGGTCTGGAAGAACTGCCTCATGGCAAGAGGTGAACAATTTCAGTCTGGTTAGGTTTTCCTAGAGAAAATGCACATGATGCTTTACAGTGCTAAGTCTGACTCTCCTGCCTGGTTTATCTGCTGGATGACACCATCTATTTTAGGCCTTGCTTTCCCAGCCCAGCTGTATTACCCGCTCCAGATCATCTACACTGCAATCCCCCCTTGTCTTGCAGATCCCTGATAAGCACGTGAGGCTGCAACCTCACCGTTCATACATCAGCCCTTTTCTGATGGTGTTTTGCAGATACACCCGAGTTAGTAGTTACACCTGAGCAATATTCCCACCCCCACAAATAGTAGATTAGTTGAGATAAACACATTCAGAAGCTATTAAACTACTTTGTTTTGAATTAAGTGAGTAGCTGTAGCTGGAAGAAAACAGGCAAATGATTGAAAATTCTGACTTCTTTAAACAGAATCAAAATGTTCCATTTTGTATGCGCATTTCTACTTTCCATTGGTTCTAAATTTTAACAATTTCAATAACCTAAAGTGATTTTTTTTTTTCCTCAGTCTAACATGATTTGTTTGGCTGGTTGGCTGAAAAACATCAAACCACCGCCTGAAAAGATGTTTACTTTAGATAGACCAAAACTGAGTAAATTTAGGTAGACTTAGTTCTGCAGCTACTAAACTATGTAATACATGGTTTAACGGATTGGAAACGCATCCATGTGGCATTGAAACAGTACTGTTGCTACTGATAAAACTGAATTCGTGGCTTATCACTCATTCCAGCAATCCCTGATCAAGGTATATGACAGTGCCTGGTTTTAACCTCAGAGATGCTATAAGATAGTTGTCCAGTTCAACTTACGTTACTGGTGCGGAACTATTCATTACTCCCCGATGCATGGAAAGCCCTGTCGAACCGCATACGCCAAGAGCCCCGCAGCTCCGTGCTGGTCCAGAAGCCTCAGCTGGGTGTTGGGAGCCTGAGTGCACAGTTGGGGGTCAGAAATAAGGGTGAGTTTGACATGGAAAAAAACCCCACAACCAACATCACACACAACTGTCCACATTTTTACTGTAGTTAACCCAGCACATTGCATGCAGAGGTTATGGGCAGCTGGTGAGATGAGAACATCAAAAAGAGCAGTAGATCTTGCGAGGTTAACATATAAAATCCCTTAATGGATATTTAGGCAACAGATAATTACAGACCCACAAAGCATGACTTAGTCAAGAACACGGCACAATTCCAGAAATTACGAATGGAAAAAAGTCAGTGTTCCCGCCAAAGAATCTTGAATCAAGCCAGAGACCAGCAATGGCACTAAGTTAATCAGACTGCTGGGGCAGTAAGCAGGACAAACACAGACTCACAGGCAGAGTTTCCAGGACTGGTCGATCTTTCACAAGGATCAGTTGAGGTTTATAGTCCCCTCCCACCCTGCCTTTCCTGGGCCTTGAGCAAAAGCCTTGGGCCAGGTGTGGGACAAGCACCACAGCAAAGTGCTCAAGGCTGGGAGGGAAACCAGACAGGAGCTTCTGAGCTAAAGCTTCTGCCAGAAACAATTAACATGCACCGGCTGGATTGCACCAGCTTTACAGAGGCAGGAGACAGCGCGGTGACCTTATCTCACCTGGCAGAGACAGCGCTGGGCAGGGTGTTCGTGCAACCAAAGTGTCAAACGGTCTCTCCAGCCCTACAACAAGGACCTGGAAGCAAGTGTATTCACCCACACTGTTCCTTGGCCCATGGATCAGTGCTGTTTCTGCTGTTCTTATGTCGCAATGAAACATGGGCACAACAGGACTTTCTCAAGACACCACAGAGGTGCCCTGAAAGCAACAGAGCAAGGCTGGAGGGATATCTGCATGTCCATGCCGTCCTGCCTCCCCTCAGACCCCACTGGTGCTGCAGGGATGCAGGGAGGTCCATACCCACAGCCATGTCCTAAAGCAGAGTGCCAGAGACACCCATCTCCCCATTACCAACCACGTCTGCTTTCATCCTCATGTCTAGTGTCCAAGACCTTCTCCCATTGCTAGAGAAAGAGCACAGCCACCCAACCCGTTGGGCTGATCTTCAGGAAGGTTTCTGTTCATTTCGGTTCCCAGTCTCAGTGCTGGGTGCAGCCACTCACCTTTACCTACAACACACAAAATCCAGCAAAACCCTTCGGGGTCACCACCACCTGGGGAGGGCGTAGAGAGGCTCCAAGTGCCCCAAGCAGCCCAGCTTTCCTGTTTGCTGGCACAGTGCTTTACCCACAGGCTGCTCCTCAACCCCAGACACCTTCCCATTGGTCACATACCTGTTCCTAAACCCCACACTCTCTCTTTTTAAACAAAAAGGCCCCATGCTCGTCTCTGGTTCTCATAATTCCATCACCTTTCCAGCAGCAGTGACTGAGCAATGGCACAGCAGGGAAACCCGAGTGCTTTTCATTCCCTTCTCGTTAACAAAGCACCATCAACAAAGACTATTCACTTGCTAAGAGCAGGGGTTAAGGCTCATCTCTAATTACACCTTGTCATGCCTCCTGTCTCAGCAGCACGGATCTGCTTGCAAGGGGAGGTGAGGTTGACTGGTCAAGGCTGAATGCTTGAACTGCACACAAGTTGGTTCAGCTGATATTCACTGCCCCACAAGAGACTCAGCTTACTGAATTTAACTTCGTGCGAGTGGTATCGAGGTTCCTCAGATCTACTTGGGTACTAGAAATGCTTTCACATTTTCTGTAACATGAAGGTGTGTGCAGCTGTGCCCATGTTTTCCTCTCCAGGTTTAGTCGATAACACAGCCTTTCCACCCCAAGGGCTGTCTGTGCACTCACATAAGTAGCTCTCCTCACCATGGTACGTGTGGCTCTATCTGCTCCTTACATTCTCCTTTATCCCCGTCCTATGCTGACTTCCATTTTCCAGAAGGGGGAAAGGAATTTATTAAAACTATCTCCATAATATATTTTCCTATAAGAACACCATAAAAATCATATTAAGAAGTAAGACATGGGCTGCATATTACAGGACAGTAACCATTATTCTCTTAGCTATAGAGGCCTCTGCCACCCCCTCAACCCCCCATTCTATTCTTTCTGTGACAGCAATAGCATCACAGCTCCAGAGCCGTCTGCCTGTGCTGCTGTTTCTCTGCGGGGGGAGCTCCTCAGTGTCTGCTGGCGGGGGGGTCGGCAGCAGCTACAGCAAAGTCCTAGTTTTAAAAACCTATCAGATACAGCTACGGTTACAGTGAAGTCAACAGTAAAATTCTGGCTCTATAAACACAAGACCTGGTGTCACCATCCGTGGCCAGGACAGTCCCAGGTGCAGGGCAGGGTGACCCCGCTGCCCCTGCCAGCCTGGAAAGCTCCCTGGTTTCCAGCACTGCTGAAGGACCAACTGGTTCTGTTTATGGGGATTCAACACCTCCCCATGCACCCAGGGCCGGAGACTCACATCCAGACAGGAGGAGCAGGAGCTGCCTTATCTCACCAGTTCAAGACAGCTGCTTTATTGCCTGCTGTCAGGTTTCCAAACAAACACAACAGACTCCCCTACATCTCCAGGATGAGCTCCCCACAGACACCCACAGTCCTCTTACAAGCAGTGTGACTGGGCTCTGTCTGTGGATGGGACAGGAATGGTTTCTCCTGCCACCACCCATTTCCCTGCCCCTCTCCATGCTTGTGATGCCCCATGCTCTGGAGCAGAGACCATTGCCTGGAGCACGACACTGCGCCTGGCAAGAATTTGTCACAACAGACAAAAGTTCTGGAGCTGTGAGCAGACATACACGTACCTGAAGTTTCATGTTAAAACCAGGCTGCAAGTAGTTGCTGCCTGCCCCAGGGGATTGCAGAGCTCAGCCAAATGGCAATAAACAAGCATGTGCTCCTGCAAAAGCCCCTGGTTTAATTTTTGAGGGTTTTTGGTTTGGTTTTTTGGGGTTTTTTTGGTTTGTTTTTCACCATCCAAAAAGCCACAGGGGAGATGCAGCACCTGTTATGTCAAAGGCAGCCACGCTCCCTGCCAGGGTTCAGGGCTGTGGCTCAAGAAAGGTCTGATGCCAAGAGAAGGGCTGTACCACGAGTGCAACTGGAGTGACTGGAGGAGCAGAGCCCTGTGGGGGCAGGAATAAGGGCTGTTATCAGAGCTTGCCAGGAAGGTCACATTTTTGTCTCAGCAGCTGTGACATATCCCAGGCTCCCGGAGCTACCAGGTGAACGTTTGCATGACATGACCCAGGGCTAATCAGACTTGCAAACAAAACAGGGACTGGGATTGAGTCCACTGGAAGTGTTTGCCCCCTGCAATACAACATCGCGCTGATTTTTCAAACAAGTTCATCATTCTGTCTTGGAGTTTTCTCAGCCTTCCCCTTGAGTCATGATTTGACCTCACATGAAAGGGGCTTAAACTATTTAAATATACATACATATTTAGGAAGGTAGAAGTTTAGGTCTCACCTAATAACCACACTCCAGGAGCTGGGGCTTTACAAAAGGAAAATCCCACAGCAAGAATCACAGCACCGAACAGACACAGTCACCCTGATCAAACCAGCCGGTCTGTGGCAGCATCCAGTGTTCATCCTTGGTACTGCACTCTCCCCCCCTCCATCGCTCCGCACTTTGGTCACAAGGGGAGGAGCATCACCATCCTGCCAGGCCTTGGAGGGACAACAGCAAGGCCTGGACCATCTCAGAGAACCAACCCTCTGCAGGTGCTAAACAGGCAACCAAGATATAAGAGCAAACAGCAGAGCAGCCTCAGCAGCAAAAGGTCCTCCGAGGGCCTGCTAAGGTAGAGGGGGCTTGCATCAGCTCTGGCTGTGCCATGCCATAGCTGCTTGGATACAAGGGTACACAGCGGCTTTCTCCTTTGTCGTAGCATTAACAGAGAGAAATTGCTTCACAGAGGCAGAGCCCAAGCCTCAGGTGGGTTCAGTGACAAGCGGAACAATGCATTGCACCTGGAGTCCCACCACTGATGCTAAATCTCAGTATTTGCATCCAGCAACAGCATAGCTGCAAAGTTGTCTCCAAATCCTAGAGGTGCAAAGCCCAGCTCATCTCAGGAGCATTTCTCTGCCCCCAAAATTCTTCCTCCGGCAGCTGCAGGAGAGGTGAGCAATGCCCTGGGGTAGACAGCAACCTGGGGAGTCTCAGGCCAAGGACATCATTGATTAGAGCTACCTCTTATCTGTTACATCTAGGGGACACGCTGAGACTGTGCCTGAGCTCTTTCAGAGGTGATGGGCCTGCAGGAGCCCAGGAAACTTGTTCAGAGCACTCTGGCCTGGCAGCAGCCTAAGGAGAGGGGGAGAACAGCTGCCAGGAGGGAGAGACGAGGCAGCAGTAACAAACGAACAATTTACTAGAACAGCTCCCTGCCCTGTGCAGATCTTCATCGGGGTAATTAATTGCAAGAACTGCTGTGGGGCTCAGCAAAAATAAGCTAATACAAACACCCGTCCTGGATGGGTGCTGCAATCTCAGGAACCCGCAGGTCTCTGAGGGTGAGTTAATTTCACCACTCACCACGGCTCCGCTACTGACACCTTTAATTTTAAACAAGACTTCAACAGGTAAAATGAGCTCTGTGGCTGGGCAGAGCACTAGGACCACAAGACGGCATTTTGCTCACCGTAGCAGAGCTGACTTGCTCCCAAAGGTTGGCACGGATAGGAAGGACATCAGGGCCTCTGCCCAGAACGCGCTCTAGCCCAGCAGGACCAGAGCAGCATCCCAGTCCCGACATGTGCCCGGTGGTCACCAGGGGGAGCCCGATGCCCGGGTAGGAGCAGCGGCCCCGCAGCCGCATCCCGGCAGAGCTGCGCTGGGCAGCCGTGTCCCCAGTGGGACAGGCCGGCAGCGCAGGGACCTTCTGCAGCTCCTCTGAGCTCCTTTCAGTGGGGCATCATCATCATCGACACACAAAACTGGAGCATCTGCTTGCCAGTTGTAACTGTGAATAAGGATCAAGGGTACGTCTAGAAGTGGAAGACGACAGGAGGAGGCTTTTACAGGGCAGAACCCGAGCAGCCAATGGTTTTATTATAGATCACAACACAAAATCACCCTCCCAAGAAAGGTACAACCTTCTCTGGGAAGGTGGACAGAAGCGTCACAGCCAGCTCTTGTCACGATACCAACATTTCAGTTCACTGCCAATTAATTGAGCTATTTTAGCTCAGAAAGGGAAGCACTGCATTTCACAGCACCACCACTTTTCTCACATTCCTGGGAAACCTTTGCTTCCCAATCTGGGTACCGGGTCCAGCTTTGCTACAAGCACTGAAGCTGTTTGGGGCCAGTCTCAGGTTGGTCAGAACATCCCTCCAGGCCCAGCAGAAGCTCAGTCTGACCTTATCTTTCAAGTCCTAATTGAGGCTCTGCCAAAGCTCTGCTTCCTCTAGAGACTTGAGGACCTGACCTTGTCAAAGCTCTTGCCCCGCACTGCCCCACGGGTGTCAAAGCCAAAGAGATGCCTTGGAGCACCATCTCACCATTGGAGCTTTAAAACAAGCAATTTTTTATGCAGTACCCACCTTTCTGTACGGATATAACTTCTGTCTTTCCTGTTCTCCCCTTACATATTGTGATAACCCTTGTCTGCCACATTCATTTTATAAGCCTTCACCAGCATTTTTAAAGTTGTTTTATATGACACCAACACCAGCCACAATTACAGCAGCTACTCCCATGAGAAGCTCCTAAAGGACACTACTTATTTCAGAGGGGGGAAAAAATAAACCAAAACACCAAACAAACATCACAAAGGAAACTCCTCACCTTCTCTTTGCTCTGGAACCAGTGGAAACAACCTAATACTTCCCCTCAGGTCCTATTTAAATCCTTCAGCTGTGACGGGCATAGGCAGAACTGTTGGCTGATTCCCAGCATCTGGAAGCCGTTTCACCCCAGAGCAGGATCAGCTGCTCTCTAATCCTTAAAGGACCCAATACACATTGACACCCTCCCGCCACTCCCTACAACTGTCACCATCTACATCTTTTCAGTCTCTTACAATACAGTTCTCGCACCTACTCCCCAAAAAATCCTTTTCCTTGTCTTCATAGCTCAGCCTTCCTTCCCATGTTCAGTTTTGGGCCCCCCTCCAACATAAGAAAGACATTGCAAAACTGGACAAAGTTCAGTGACGAGCCACCAAGAGAGTTGAGGGCTGGAGCATTTGCCCTATGAGGAGAGCTGGAGGGAGGTGGGCTTGTTCAGCCTGGTGACAAGAAGGCTTTAGGGGGACGTAAAGGCAGCCTACCAGTTAACAAGCAGGTTACTGAGCAGACAGAGCCAGGCTCCTCATGGTGGTGCATGACTTGGAGATGAGGCAGTTGGAATAAAAGAGGTTGGAACCAGACACAAGGAAAATTTTCTTTACCATGATAACAGTCAAGCCCTGGGGTAGGTGGCTGCAGGAGATCGTTTATCTGCAGTCCTGGGTAACCAGGGAGGTCCTGGTTGACTGGAGGTTAGCAAACAGTCTACAAGAAGGGCCAGGAGGATCTGGGGAGCTACAGACCTGTCAGTCTGCCCTTGGTGCCCGGAAAGGTTATGGATCATCTTAAGTGCCATCACATGGCGTGAACATGGCAACCAGGCAATCAGGCCCAGTCAGCATGGGTTTATGAAAGGCAGGTCCTGCTTGGCTGACCTGATCTCCTTCTACAACGAGGTGACCGGCTTAGTGGATGAGGGAAAGGCTGTGGATGTTGTTTACCTGGACTTTAGTGAAGCCTTTGACACCATTTCCCACAGCATTCTCCTGGAGAAACTGGCTGCTCATGGCTTGGACAGGCATACTCCTCCCTGTATGAAAAACTGGCTGTATGGCCTGGCCCAAGGAGTTGTGGTGAATGGAATCAAATCCAGTTGGCAGCTGGTCACAAGAGGGGTTCCTCAGAGCTCAGTACTGGGGCGAGTTCCGTTTAATATCTTTATAAATGATCTGGACAAGGGGATTGAGTGCACCCTCCATAAGTTTGCAGATGACACCAGGTTGGGTGGGAGTGTTGGAGGGTAGGAAGGCTCCACAGAGGGATCAGGGCAGGCTGGATCGGTGAGCTGAGGTCAACTGTATGAGGTTCAACAAGGCCAAGTGCTTGCGCTGCCTGGCAGAAAAACACCTGGGGGTGTTGGTTCACGGCAGCTGAATATGAGCCAGTAGTGTGCCCAGGTGGCCAAGAAGACCAACAGCATGCTGGTTTGTATCAGAAAAGGTGAAGTGATCATCCCCTTGTACTGGGCACTGGTGAGGTTGCATTTCAAATACTGTGTTCAATTTCAGGCCCCTCACGATAAGAAACATATCGAGGTGCTGGAGCACATCCAAAGACGAGCAACGAAGCTGGTGAAAGGGCTGGAGCACAACTCCTGTGAGGAGCAGCTGAAGGAACTGGAGATGTTCAGCCTGGAGAAAAGGAGGCTGAAGGGAGACCTTGCTCTTTACAGCTATCTGAAAGGAGGTTGTAGTGAGGTGGCTGTCAGTCTCTTCTCCCAAGTAACAAACAATAGGATGAGAGGAAATGGCCTCAAGTTGCACCAGGGGAGGTTTAGATTGGATATTAGGAATAATTTCTTCACTCAAAGGGTTGTGAGGCATTGGAACAGGTTGCCCAGGGAAGCTGTTGAGTCACCGTCTCTGGAGGTGTTTAAAAGACATGTAGATATGGTGCTTAGGGACACGGTTTAGTGGTGGACTTGGCAGTCCTAGGTTAACGGTTAGACTTCATGATCTTAAAGGTCTTTTCCAACATAAACGATTCTATGACCATGCGTTCTCCACCCTTGGAGATTTTCAATGCTGGACTGGATAAAGCCCTGAGCAACCTGATTTTACCTCAGAACTGGACCTGATGTGACCAGGAGGTTGGACTGAAGTCCCCACCAACCTGATCCGGCCTGTCTTCTCTTAGGAAAAAGAGGATGAACCAAAATGATAACCAAATCCAGAGCTCCTACCTGGCTGGGCTGTGGGAACCCTGCAGTCAGCACCACCACCCCAGGATTATCCCATGGCAGCTAGAAAAACCTTGCCAAATGCTGTGAATGTCAAGGGAAAAAAAGTAGGACAAAGGATTGAACTGAGTTGCGACAGTGACATGTGCCTGTGCTGGAGGAGGAGGAAGCGGTGGAGCACACAAGTTAAATGGGCCAAGAGCCTGGAAACAATAATGCATCAGCTGCATCACCAGCAGAGTGAAGCTGTTAGATGGAAATATATCCTTCCCTTCTGCCGTGTCCATAGTCCAGTCATGGGAGGGTGCTCAGCTATGAGCAACGCCTTCCTTTCAGTAAGAGCAACCATGCACAAATTTAATTCTTCCATTATTTTAACTGCCAAGGAGGACTGAGTGAGGCGCAGGGAGCACAGGACCCTCATTCTGCTGTAAGAGGCAGGTCTTGGCAGCAGCCAAGGTGCTGGGGCAGCTCCACTCCAGCCTCTGCCCTGTAGCTAAGGACCCATGGAGAGAAAAAGCTGCGAACATGCTCATGTTATCTAACAGAAGAGAGATCTGAAATGTATCATGACTCACTCACCTTTCAAAGCTGTCAAAAAAAATTCTCCAAAACCCAACACATCTCGAAAGGTGGAGAAAGGAAATCAAAGGAAAAGCAGTGGCTGAAGGTTTGGTTTCTGGTTTGGTACATGTGCAGGAGGGCAGCCAGACACAAACAGGAGCTCAGGCTGGACAGGCTGTGGCCACAGCTGCACTCCTACCCTGTCCCTGGCATCCACCCATCAGCTTGGATAGAGTTAATTTTCTTCTTAGTAGCTGGTATAGTGCTGTGTTTTGGACTTAGTATGAGAAGAATGTTGATAATACACTGATGTTTTGGTTGTTGCCAAGCAATGTATATACCAAGTCAAGGGCTTCTCAGCCAGAAGGCTGCAGGCTGTACAAGAGGTTGGGAGGGGGCACAGCCAGGACAGCTGGACCAAACTGGTTGAAGGGATGTTCCACACCATACGAGCTCATGTTCAGCATATAAAACTGGGGGAAGAAAAAGGAAGTTGGGGACATTTGAAGTGCTGGCATTTGTCTTCCCAAGTAACTGTTATGTACAATAGAGCCCGGCTGTCCTGGGGACAGCTGAACACCTGCTGATGGGAAGGGGTGAATGAATTCCTTATTTTTCTCTGGTTGCATGCAGGGCTTTTGCTTTACCTATTAAACTGCCTTTATATTGGCCCACAAGCTACTCACTTTTACTGTTCTGATTCTCTCCCCCATCCCACCGGGGATGCAGAGGAGCAAGTGAGCAGCTGTGTGGTACTTGGTTGCCAGCTGAGGTTAAACCATGACACAAGCAAACATTCAAGCTCTGTTCAAACAAGGTCTAGAGGTTTAGATGCTCAGCATTTAGGTGCTTGCAAAATATGTTGACCCCTGGGGCTTGTGATAAAATCTAAAGCTCCCTTTGAAAGTTAAGTGTCTAACATGAAGGAGCTGGTGTCCCATTGATCTCCTGCCAATGTTTTAACAAGGGGATGTCACAAGTATTTATTTCCCTGTGTGAATTTTGCACAGTCAATGGTGAGAGACTATAGAATTCATTTTCTCATGTTTGCACAAAGAAGGATTTTCCAGCCAGCATCAAGAAGATAGATGGCAGCAGTGTGAAAAGTAAAGAAAGGGATGATGTCTATGAGTATTAAAAATTGTAAATAAATACAAATCCTTGTGCCTATGGAATAAAGGTCTCTGTATGATTCAGGGACAACTTATCCTAGAGGTGGGGAGAAGAAGCCCACAGCTCTTCTCCTCCAGGGAATACATTTTTTTAAAATTATTGACATACTAGACAATCTGGTGCTCTTCTAAATATAATTTTATTAGCATGAGAAGCCACTTGACAGCAGAAAACTAATGCTGGTGAGTTCACAGTTTTCAAGACAAAGCACTCTCTTAGAACGAAGAAGAAAGAGACCGATTTGGAAAGAAGAGCCTCGCAGCTTCTGCCTAAAACCAGCCTCCACCTGCCATCTTCTTGTTGCAGGCTTAAATGGAGCAATGTTCCCTAGCCTCAGCTTGTTTGTCTCTGGTTTCCAAAGGAGATGAGGCATATGCAGTCACGCTGTTCACCAGCTCTCCTGTCACCCTCCCACAATAACCTCCAAGAGAGGAAGGAACATTTCTATGGGGGGCTGGGTAAAGAATAAAGGCACCCGCTGTCACCCACCCCCTGGGATGGGGAGAATCGGGCAGGAGCCCACAAGTGGTTGCGCTGCTTGGCTGCCCAGCAGGCGTGTGCCAATTTGTCAGGCAGGACGGGGACAGAAGAGCTACGGCTGCTGGGGATGGGGGCACAGAGCCCACGGGAGCCAGGGAATCACCGCTCCGGGACAGGGAGCACCTTGGGAGGGGGGTGGTGGAACAACCATATTCAAAGTGCTTTTCTGGGTGTTACAGAAAGAGGAATCCAGCCAAAGAATGGTGCTGAGTTTCACTTTATTGAGCAGAGAGGGCAGAGATGAGGGCGAGCTGCTCCCGTGCCCGTGCCCAGCCGTCTGCAGCAGTTGCTCACAGGGGCTCAGCTGCTGCTCCTCGGTGACAGTGAGGATTCAGCATTTCCCCAGGTGCTTCAATCTTATTTTCCCTCCACTTTTCCTGTAAAAGGAGCAACACAAACTTAGACAAAGCAGTGTATGACAGACACAGCAGTGTGGGACAAGGAGCTGGTCTGTCCAAACAGGACTATTTGCCTGACTCATGCTAGTGTACCCTGGTGCCTCATAGGGAACATCAAGTGATTTTCTCCTTTCCTTGCTCTTTTCTGTTTAGCCCTAGGGAAAAGCAGCCTTGAGCGTACACCAAATGTGAAGGACTGCTAAGGAAAAAAATGATGTTTTGCAAGCACATTAAGTCCTGGGGTGCTGGCTCCTATTACATCTCCTTTAAAAGGCAACAGAGCTCAGGAAAAGGAGAAAGTCAGGTTCTTCCTCTGAGATTTTTTTTGTCTCGTTCCACAAAGTCCTTTCAGACTTTTCAGGAATCGTTTGGCACAGTTCAGCTCCCGCATTCCTCCAGACACTTCTCAGTATCCCAAAGTGTGGGCAGTGAGAGCTGCAGCCCGTGGCATGTAGTGGGAAATGTGCATCAATTCAGTGCAGGATGCAATTGCCTCCCAGGCCCTGTGCTGCCTCTCAGCATGGTAACTAGCAGCGTGCAAAGCCTAGAAATGAATTAAAATTAACTTGCAATCACACAGCTCCGTTCCAAAGAGGAATTATTCCACTTGGCATGATTCAGGGGCTAGTCTATACAAGAAGAGCAGCCTGGATGCAGGCCCCCACCACCACGAAGAACCTCATTAGATATGTGGAAATAGAGCTGACTCTCTCTGTTATTTCCATCCCCTCTACTTTCACTTACAGCACTGCCTTGCAGAAGGCACATTTGTTTCCATACGTGACGCCATCCGTGCCACAGTGAGGGCTGGACTCCCTCGTGCAGTACACGCTTCTCTCCACAAACTCTCTACAAATCTGCAAAAAGAACGAAAAAAAAAATACCTTTCAGGACTCCCACGTTCTTTCTTTCACTTTCCAAATTGGATACAAAGTCACTCATACAACGCTTTTTCTGATAAGAGGACTAAAGCAGCGGTGATGACAGACACTGCCCATTTACAGAAAGAAAAAACCCTGTGAGAAATGAGGAGAAGCAGTGTCTCAGGGGAATTTTTGCCCTGTGTTTGAGGAGGGAAGCTGTAGTCATCTGGGAGAAGTCTTGATCTCTCAAAGACGTGGGAGGATCAGCCCAGGCGTGCAGTTGAAGAGTCAGCACTGATGCTCTTCCAGGCACTTGGCACCGAGGCAGCTCACTGCTGCCTGGCTTCGTGAATCTTGCAAAACCGTGCACTCGGTTTGGCGCTTGCTGAGCTTTCTGCCTTCCCAGCAAAAGGAGGAGAAAACCGCAGATTGTGGGGAATTAAAAAGTGGTGTCCAGGAAATGCACAGGTATTTTGTCTCTGGACAAGTCCCAGTGATCAACTTTGTTCGGGGGAATAAAACACTCTCAATAGTCCATTTGCTTCATGAGAAGATCGGCCAGTGGAGCAAAGTGGACAAACACAACCCTGTGCAGGTACCCGATGCTGTGCAAGCACCTAATCACGGGAAGCATTTGCTAAACCAACCGTCCATTTCCTCAGTCTACTTGCTAGTACCACACGTAGCAGCCTCTGTACAATGGTGAACTCCCCGAAGTGTTGAGACATCTTGAAAGGACCCACCTGCACCCAGCAGACATTAAAAACTGTTCACCATGCACCAAGATCTTGGTTACAAAACCATTCCTCTAGAAAATGCAGATTCAGTAAGCAGAAACAGCTGCACTAACCTCTTCAATNATTATTTTCTGATAGAGGCTGAACTAAAGTCACAAACTCTTTGTGCAAACCACAGTGAAACATACACCAGGGTTTTTTTTCCTACTCTGTCATCCTGTGCAGCGGAGGAGGGGGCAGGAAATACATTATCTGAATTGCTTTTCAGTATTTTGCTTTTTTTGAAAAATGTTACTAAAATACCATGTAATCAGTCATTCAGCTGCTAACTGCACCTCAGACACACAACCCAATCTCCTGGAAGGCAGCCACTCCCGGGGAAGCGAGCTGCCATATCGGATCTGGAGCTGCGCTCAACTGAGGTTTTAAAGCTATATTCACTTCTAAGGCAAAAGCTGCCGCACCTCTGAACAGCGCAAATGGCTGGTACTGCTAACAAGAGTGCACCACGGAGCAGGAGATGCTGTGGTCAGCTTTACAGCCACCCTCAGCACAGCCCAGAGACCCTCCTGGAACAACCTCATCCCAGGCAAGGTACAAAGGGACATCATGGGGTGATACAGAGCAGAACAGGCAGTGCCAGTCAGCAAGAGCACAAAAATACCCGCTGTAACCACAGGCTCTGGGCTTGCAGCTGATCAGTCTGTCTTCTTTCTATTTCTTCCCTGCAAAGACTGCAGCCAGGCACATGGGTTGACTCATAGCTGCGGGACAGGGTGACCCTGCGATGTCTCTGAGGGGGAACCTGACACTCAAGGGTGGATTGAACACAGATTTGCAGAATCTGGGTCACAACACTGAGAGACAGATACTCAGCATCTCGCACGGCAGCGGGGCAGCAGGATTCAGGTGTGAGGCTGGACCTGCCGGGTCGCTGGAGCAGGAGATGGGGGGACCTTGTCTTACACTTGGAAATCCCACCCAAGCCTCACCCAGTTAGACCATCATCCATCAACCCACCCTACTCCTTCTGCCAATTGTGTTGCCCTTTGGTGTTTTACCCCCGGTGCTGGTGTATTTGTCATGTCCTCAGGTTAGGCTAGGGCTACCTTAGTTGTCACTGTTACGGCTACTGCATATTATTTGCAAAATAACTCATTAAATATTTTTTATAAATATTACATGCGGCTACAGAAGACTTTGTGACGATGTCTCTTGACATTTGTTTATATTATGGGAGATCACAGAGTTTGCTGCTATGCTGCCTGGCCTTGGAAGGAAGCCTCAGCACTCTGACGGAACCCAGTCCCAATTAAGACTCAATTAGAGACAGATGAATATTTCATAATGAATAATGTGTACAAAGTAATTCATCTCTTTTTCTCCATGCACAGCTTGCAATTTTCTCAAGTGAATTCTTTAGTCAAATTATTCACAGAAAAACAAGCATAAATAATTCTTGTTCTGCACCATTCTTCAATAGCTGTTACCATAAACCTTCCAGAGCTGGGTCAGCTGGACGCAAGCAATTGATAACACTGACATGACCTATATGTTCAAAAATTGTCACTCAGCTTCCCCAGATCATCAGAGAGATGTGTAAATCTCCAGATAAATAAGTACTGGATCCTTTTAATTTGCCCTCTTTGTTCTGACTCCTTGAGGACATTTGAATTTAATTTTCAAGCTTTTCTCTGCAACATAAACGAAAGCTGAAACTTTCATCTAATTACGCTTCCACATCTCCAAGGAAAACACCAAATGCCAAGATGCTTAGGATCAAAACAAGAGCTGATGACCCTGAGGTGAGCGAGCTTCTTCTCTAACTGGTTCAGCAAAACTCTCCAGCCAACGTTTGTACCAAAAATTCATAATTACACTTTGCTTTGGTACATTTGCTGAAAGACCCGCTTAGAATTTCCTCGCTCTGTCTCCCAGTGACACCTCCACTGCGTTATTCACTGCGGAGGCACCCGAGGAGTGGAAACATGTCATACGAGTGAGCAAGTCCCACAGATATTTTCTACTTCCTCAGCTTTGTCTTCAAGCCTGTCATCTGGTGATCAAGGCCCTCTGAAGTTTGTTGTTGTCAGGAAAGATTAATTTTTGGTTTTTTTTCCTAGGCTAGGGAAAAGATCACTTACCCGAGAAGAAAGAGAGCAGCAGCAGACTGAGAAGCACCAAGGAACCTGTTGCCTTCATGCTGCAGGTAGCTCTTTAGTCCAAGCCAAGCAATCTGTGCGGGAGGTGTCGTCCACGCACCGGAGCGCACAGTGCGCACACAGACCTGCCTTTCTGTGTATTTATGTGCCTATCCGTAGCTGTCCTCGTTCCCCACCTTAATTGTGAGAACTTCTCCACTTCGTTTCTAAAGCCACTATTGGTCCTGGCCGTGTTTCTGGTGCCTTAGGAATGCTGCCCTGTCCACATCAAACCTAGAAAGGGATAATTATATGACTGATAGACTCAGGCTTGTAATATCTTTTTTTTTTCTTTTTTTTTTTTTCTCCTTCTAAATAGTCACAGGATTCTCACAAGGGTGAATTTTCAAAGCGGTGATTCATCGAGGAAGCTGGTAATTTTCATTCTCTGGGCCCTTGCTGAATGCCAGCTCCAAGGCTTTGACTGCGGCGTGATGACACTCACTAGACGTTACGAAATAAATCACAGCATGGGAATGTGTTGTCTGTGAAACCAATTATACGTTGTTCCCTGGCTATTTTTGAGGATGGTTCTAAATTCGTGAGGTTGGGGTGGAGAAGTGCTCCGATGTGACATGCTCTCATAGCTGTGTGCACAGTCCCAGATAGGACTGCTGACTCTCCTCCCTGAACTATTTAAACTCTAGCTGTCAATGTTTTCCAGTTTTTCACATTGACAAACATATGTTAGGGCTCTGCTCCCACAGCAAGTGGCAGCGAAGGGAATTTGATGAGGAATTGGGAGACTTGAGCTCTATTTCCAGCTGAGTCTGTGCAAAGATTTGTGTTCAGCTGCACCATTTGCAAAATATCTGTTCAGATAAGAATAAGCTTAAAACTTTAGCATGCTTTCATAAGGAGACAAGGCTTAGGAGAGCATTGCGTATAGATATATCTGTTTATTAGTTCCCCCAGTAAATTTCAAATCTGCAACTAGTTCCAATCATAGGACTGAAATATATATGTATGCATATATATATATACATATACACATTTTTCTAGCAACAGAGGAAAGATGCTACTAACATCCTCAGCGAGCAAGGGAGAGCGTTTCTGCAGAAGAGCAATGTTATGAATGCTCTACAACAAGGGAAGCAGTAGAGTTTGCAGCTTGCTAGACATCTTAAAATCCACACAGCAGAGAAACCGTGACTGACAGGTGAATTCTCAGATGTCTATTAAGGGTGAGCTCATGATGCAGCCTCTCATATAATTTAGTTATCAAGTCAGCCACAGCGCTGTTCAAAATCACGCTCAGTTCTGCCACTGGCAGCACTACTTGTTTGCCTTTTCTCGTTTCATACGTCACTGCTCACAACCACAGCCTTAATGCCTCAGTCCTTTATCTACCCAAACGTTTCGGTTGCTGCAGCACAACTGACTGGCTAAAGCCTTCACAAACGTATCACAGGGACCTTCTGGGCTGAGGAGAGGAAGAGACTAAATTACCAAGCAGGTCATGATCATTATTGCCCCTTTCCACTTCTCTACAGCATCTGCAATAGGCCATTTGCTTGCACAGGTGGGGGAATTCTTCTGTTCCTCTGACTTCTCCGAAAATCAGGGATAGAAGAAGGGCACCTGGACCTTGCTTTGCAGTTTAAGACATGTAGCTGGGCAGAGTCTTGCTGATGTCAAGTACTTGTCCGTGCTGGGCCAGTCTTTAGTGTTACAGGATACAAACCTTTCCATCTTCTAAAGAGTTCTTGCCTCTAAATGCTCACAAGGCATCTGGGATACAGCCATAGACCCTGTACTCGCCGTTTGCCCTCCCTTTCCCTGTAGGTGAGCAGCTCTTCTTTGGACTTTTCCAAAGCCTTCTGAGATCCTAAGCAAATATTTGGCTTCCTCAGGCAGAAACTGCCACTGCAGAGGAGGCTCACAGTAAGATTTTGCTGTTGAAGATGATTTCCTGATATGGCCAAAATTCCACTAATCTGCGGCCACCCTGTAAACTTCTTGGCCAACAAGAAATTGAAGCAGATCTCTGTCCTGTGCTGACAGGTCTCTGCGTCCACTGGCTACTTAGACTGTTCCTTAATTATTTTTCACACACACAAGCAGGGACGCAGTGGGGACTCTCGTGACTCTCCAGTTTGTCTTTTCGTAAGAGCAGGCACAAAGGCATGATGTGACTTATGTTGCCTGTATTAACAGCAAAAACAAACAAACAAACCAACCCCCTGATGATCTGAAAGTCCATCCCTCTTCCTAGGAAAGAGCATTGCTCTGTGCTACTACTATGGGAAGGTCAAGATTCTTCTGGTGGAAAGCACCTGCAGGACTCCTGGTCAGGAGGAAACAAGACCCAAAGAAAGGCTTGGGAGTCACAGATTTTGTCCTAAATATCAGCCTTAGCAGCACATATTCTTGCTACATAACAAGAGAACGAGAGGCGGAGAAAGGAAGAGGAAAGGACTGTGTGAGCCATGGCACTTAGGAATTTTTGCCTGTGCTATTTGCATATCAACTCTTTGACTCACCAAAAAGGTGCCACATCATTATGAACATTCATATATGTCACTGCTCCTCAAGTACACTTTTTAGGCTCCCACATAGATTTTATCTCCATACCTTTTTTTCCCAAGATAGAAAGCAGCTTGGAGCTACCAGCACGTCTTCTGGTCCTGCTTTTCGAGGGTTAGAAAATCCAAGACCTTTTCCTGAAGGATCCCATGTCTTACCTCTGTCTGCCTCAAAACCTTTTCAGATTTCTTCTCCAAGAAGCTGAAGGCCTAAGCACAGTCCATTTTCTCCTCAGGTTCTCATTAGGCTCATTACAGCCTTGCCTAGCTTGCTGCAATTTCTGCTGATCAACATGGTCTCAATGGACACACCCTTCAAGGAAGCAGCAGTTCCTAATTTTCCTCCCGATGAGATAGCCTCCTCCCTTTGCCATAAGCCTCCTTTTTATAACACACAGCCAGACCTACCCCTTGCCCAGGTAGGGCTGACCTTTCTCTTTCACACTTGCCCAGAGCCATTCCCCCATGCCAGGGCCCCTAAAAGGAGCAGTTCCTCCAAAGCTCAATGTCGTTACGAAGGCAAATCCATTTGTAGTCTGTAAGACACCAAAATGAGGAAAGTGACAGTATTTTATAACAGCTTGGTTTCTCTTCCGATGGTTTGGTATGGAGTGACGTACTCTCGTGAGGGCTTGGGCTGGTGTGTGATGGGTGTTACACTTTGATCTTTGCTGTGGTTTATTTCACAACTCTTCTTGCCTGACAGATAAGTACCTAAAAGCCCCAAGACCATTACCCCTGCCCTTAAAAACCACAAAAAAAATAGTCCATGGCAAAGAGAGTGGCTGCATTTCATTTATTGATCAAAGCAGAGACCAAGGTGCAACAGTCGAGAAAGCAGGGAAGAGCATGTTAGCGTATTTTCTTGCAGGATTTGAAAGGGAAAAATCAGGTCGAAAGGTACAGCTCCAATGCTCAACATCTGCCGCGGTGTCTGAGGAAGAGAGTTCCCTCCTTCCGCCTGTAGAGAAAGAGGGAGAGCAAAATTACAGACATGGATCTCAGTTTTATAGTCTAACTTTACCCAAGTAAGCCAATGCTTTCATGCTCTCGAAGTTATAAAGTACTCTAATAAATGTTTCACCTCTTTCCTGATTCCCCATGTTACACTCTTTCTCAAGTGAAAGAGGTTTGGGACAAACCCCATAATTTTGGACACCTCCTGCAGTTACAGCCTAAATCACTCTGTCACTCAGCAATGCTATGAGCCTGCAAATGGGGATCTGGATTTAACTGCAAGGGAAGAAGACGACTCACTGAGGCTTAAGATCTGCAGTGCCTGGGGGATGACAAAGGAGTGAGCGTTGGGAGAGAAAAGTGGAACGGGGATGGATTTACTGAGGGGCTAACGGGAGCTCGGGGGCTGCCACACTGGCTGCCACCGCTACGTGTGTGCTCCAACTCCTCTGGTTCCATGGCTACACAGTGAGCTCCATACTTACAAAACTGCTTTGCAGAACTCGCACTTGTTTTTGTAAGTTTTGCCATTGGAGCCGCAAAGGGGGTCGAAGTTGATGGCACAGGCAAGGTTGCTGCTCTGGTCGCCGCATTCGATCTGTTAATAATGGAGCAACAGCAGGTTTTAAAGCTTTTGTTCCCCATGTTTTCCTATGTAAGTGCTTTGAGTTTATTTAATGTTTATGATATGGCAGAACATAAAAGCACTTTTCAAGTACAGGGCTTTGTTATTCTAGTGACTCTGCAAACTCAAAGGTAGAGAAAGTGCTTGCCTGGGGCAGCCTGAAATGGGGAGAAGGCAGGGGAGCGGTAGGTGGTGGAATCAATAAACACTATTATAAACAGTGAAGTTACCATGTTGTTAGTTCCAGGCTGGAACTCTGGCTGAAGACCCGGCTGGAGACCAGGCTGGAGACCCTGCTGGAGACCTGGTTCAAAACCTGGCTGGAGACCTGGCTGGAATCCTGGCCGGAGACCTGGTTCAAGACCTGGCTGGAATCCTGGCCGGAGACCTGGTTCAAGACCTGGCTGGAATCCCGGCCGGAGACCTGGCTCAAGACCTGGCTGGATTACTGGCCGGAGACCTGGCTCAAGACCTGGCTGGAATCCTGGTTGGAGACCTGGTTCAAGACCTGGCTGGAATCCTGGCTGGAGACCCGGCTCAAGACCCGGCTCAAGACCCGGCTGGAATCCTGGCTGGAGACCCGGCTCAAGACCTGGACGGAACCCTGGTCGAAATCCTGGTCGGAATCCCGTCTGGAGCCCCGGCTGGTTGAGCTGGCCTGCTTCACCCAGCTAGCAGAGACAAGCATACAGAAAGTGGATGGTCACAAGCCACATCATACAAAGTACTCCCACCCAAGGAATCACCGCTACTAATAGTTCTGGTAGTACACGACCCTCCTGCTTTCCTGCAGAAGGGATGAAGAAACGTCTCTTGCTCAGCCCCTTTCCTAGTAAAAGAACGTCTCGGCACCCAGGTCAGAGTGGGGACTGCATATCAGAGCCATGGATTTGATTCAATACCCTTTGACCCCAGCATATTCTAACTATTTCCCTCAAATCCTATTTCCAGGCCAAATGCACCAGGACAGTGCAGGTGTTTTTATTATTTAGTTATGATTCAGTGAATTTGTGTTGCAAAAGGGCAAGTTGCGTTTGTCCACCAGTCAACTGGTACGAGTTGCAGGCGGCCTGTGAAAGAGGACTTGTGATGTCTCCAAGTGGAGAGACGGGTGTGCTTGTGTTAATCGTGTTTTCTCTGCATTGGGAAACTACAGTTGGTCGTTTTTTTTCTCTATCGTTCCTCCAAGAGAACAAAATATACTGCATTTCTTATGGCATGCAAAAGCACCTTTTCGTTATTAAGACTTTCAGTGCTTTCAGCAAGAACTGCAGGCAAAGATGATCATTCCTTAGGGAATCAAGACAGGGAAGATATTTAGGCAGTTATTCAATAGTCATATAGATTTTCTGCTGGCATTCTGTGCTGTGCTGAGTCTCACTCTACATTATTAGTTGTCTTTTTTATCATCAATATAGTAAGTTATCTTCCTCTGACAAAAGTATTTTCTTATTTTGGGGACAAGAGGTGTTATAATACTTAGGGGCACCTTTCCTTCTTCCTTTCTCAATCACTTTCTTATTTTTTTTTCCCTCAAGCCTTCCCTGGAACAGAGTGTGAGTATGAATAATTCATCTGGACTTAGAAATCTAAATGACAAAGAATATCTGCTACTCACCAGTCGTTCAGCAACAACAATATCTACAATAAAAACAGAGATTATAAAATATAAAAATTGTACAATGTCCTTGACCAAAATTCCTCTGGAATCATCAATTTCTCAATATAGTAACCAAATGCACTTTCTTATTACTAAGAAGTGCTTATTTTCCCAAATGTTTTGTCTACTTCAAGTAAACAAGAAGTTACATGCTAAGATTTTAAAAGTCCTTATTTAAGAATCCAGAAATTTTGACTCACTAAAGAAGAAATAGTACAAAATGTTCTCCTTTTGCAGCACTATTATCCCCACTAAGTCTCATACATTTTAATCAGACAAATGCATCCTAACGATCTACAGTATTTATCTGCACAAGGATAAAGTTCATTAAAAGAGAGCTCACGTATTGCTAAATCATCACTTCTCCAAAAGGCTGAACTCTCCTTTAAGATGTACATATGAAGTTAAAGGTTCAGGAGGACTAGAGACACCAGCATAGACTGGAACAAAACCAACTTACCAGAAAGGCAGCTGAGAAGCGCAAGCCCAAGAAGGGCAGCACTTCTTGTTGTCTGCATCGCAGAGATGGTTGTGGATCCTGTTACTTGCAAACCTGTCCCTGTGGTGTTCAGGAGATGGTTCTCAGCCTGCTCTCCCTGCAATATATATATACATCTCCCTGACCTTGTCAAGTAATCCCATAGAGTAATTATTTGCTATGTAAACCAGGAAAATTGTATTGATTGTTGAGGTAAGCTCTAACGAATACTTGTTAGAGATACCCAGAAGAATTAAACAAAACTGTGAGCTACACCCAGCTGTTAACAAAGGCGCCCTGCTGTACAATGAGTGATTTGTACTTTCCAAACGAGAGCACTGTCTCAATAATAGACGTTGTGAAATTACCTATGGAAGTTGGTAAAGCAAAAAAAGCCCATTTGTTGGAAGTGGTTTGAAGTTGTGCACACCATATTATATACACTGGACAGTATTTGGGCTCCAGGAGAGTTGCAGGGTACACCAGGGTGGGGGGAGAGCAGCTTGGCATGCTCTAAACTTTTACAGGCCTAAAATCTGGGGTTTGGCAGGCATCAGTGTACTTTAAAGATGCTGAGGACTCAATGAACCTCTCCACACTCTCTCCTGTAGCTTCCTGGCACACTGGATTTCTCACCAACAGTCATCACAAACGGAAAGCATTTGCTAAAACTTCAGAAGTTTATAAGACATTTCTATGTAGGAGCAATAATTATTCATCTGTTGACAATGGGAATGAGTCTGATTAAGGAATTATGAGAATAAGTAGACTTAGATCTGTACTGGGATAATGTTTCCTCTTAACGGCAAGCAAATGGTGTCCCGTGCAGGTGAAATGAGCTTTTTAATATCAAAGACATTCAAGAAAAATTCACAGCACCTGCAAACAGAAGGCAAGTCCTTGGGCTCCCCCCTTCCCCCACTATTATATGGCATTAAATTTAGAGTGCCAGCTGAAGTCATGTTTTAAGGAAGATAAGTGAAGAATAATGTGCTAGGCTCTGTTAAGTGGTTCAACTCTATCGTGAGTGTATGGAAAAATAAATAAGGAATCTCGCATAAAATAATACATTTTTGATTTAAGGTAGTGACGGAAGGAAGTGAGAGACGGAACATGTTTGTGCTTTAGAAGAAGCTTGATTCATACATGTGGTTTAAAGGCAGCATGATTTTTAAACAGAAAATCAGAATTGTTTTTATTATTATCCTGGGAGAAGTTCAAGGCTTGGCATGGGCAGATAAGTCATAAAAAAGTAGCTGAAAGTGTAAGGGAACTATAGGCACAGAATAGAGCTTGTGGGATTTAGCCTGTTCATATCAACGAAATCATTTTCCTGAAAAATAAATGAGTAATGCTGTTTGGATCTTATTCACAAATATCAGAAGTTGAAGGGTTCCTTTGAAATCTGTTTCTGTTGTATTCTTAGCATCCTGAGTGCCTTGACTTTCAGATTCCTTGAACTGATTGTGAGCATATTTGGAAGGGAAGCAGTAATCACAGAAGCATTAATATTGATTATTCTCCAGGGGCAAGAATGCCAAAGCCTGAAAACAAGGCTTCCTCAGAACCTGCAGCTGGTGGAGATGGCACTTGCTGGCTTTGCAGCGGAACGTAGCCTGTCCCCTTGTCAGCCCTGTGAGCCGAGCTTCTCCAAACCCACCTCCAGATCTGCACTCCCCAGTTACCAGAAGCTTTGCTGCTTCTCCGGTTGCCTCTCCAGCCAGGCTGAGATCACGCTGGTGGCTCAGGAGTAGTTGTGAAGTGGCAGAGTATCTGCTGGGGAGCGGCGTCATTCGTTTGGCCAACACCTGCCCTTTGAGTAGTTAGATCCGCTGGGGAGATCTCCCTCTGATCTGCATCTGCTTCGGAGGCTCTGGGGAGCCAGCCAGGACTGCTCCAAAAGCAGCTCTTTCCCTCCAGAAATCCCTGCCGCTTCACAGGGCAGCAGGGAGAGGAGGAGAAGCAAGGAAAGAGTCTGGCTACAGGGTCTGTGAGGAAGCGGGGGGAGATCATTGGCAGCAGCAAGAGCTGCTGGGCTGGGTGTGACGTGGGGTTGCACAAGTTGCTCCATTAGCCAGAAGCAGAGGGATGGGACAGGAGCAATTGCGGTGCAGCAGATGGGTTGAAAGCAGGCATCAGGAGCAGTCAAAAATAACTGTCTCCATGCATTGGGAAGAGTGAGCTTTGGGAAATGCCATACATGTGTTGCAAATGCAAAAGGCAAAATGAACTCACCTACCAAAACCCCTTGGTGATGTTGAAGAGATTCGTGATAGTGGGCTCAGCGAAGTAGCTTGGGCCATAGGATTATTTTACCCTTTCTACAGATAGGAGAACCACAGAAAAGTTCACCTAAAACTCTCCCTGCTATTTCAAGTTCTTGAAGGGCAAACTTTTAAGAAGGTTATCCCATATGAGTGGGATAAACATCGGCAGTCATACGATGGGTCCTCTTGTATCAAGGCAAATTTCTAAAAACTCTGGAAATTTCTTCCCATAACAGTGATATTTTCCTGGAAATCTTTTCCTCTGGTCTTGAGATTCCCTGTATCAAACAAGTCCATAATCTACCACCGCCTAAAATATTCTTCACTTCTTTTCCCTGCCTTAGTTTAAACCTTGTCACGGGCTTCATCTGGCTACAAAGAAAAATTATACTTTAAAATTCTTTTGAAAAATCAAAAAGGTGGATGTGTGCCTGCAAGACTGTAGGTTGTTGTTCCAGCAGCGATATCACTGTCCTTGCCCCAGTATCCTGCTGTCACACACCACACCGTAATCAAGAATAAAGTGGTGCTGTGCTCCAGTCTGTGCTACTGTAGAGACAAATGTGAAATGCATTTATCTGCCGTTGATGAGCGATGTGGCACACTGCAAGAGCTCCCCAAAACAGGTTGCTGTTCCCAGACCTCTGCACATGGGGGCAGAACTGGATCTTCTATGAGAACGTGAATTCAATTTACAGCAAGCAAAGCCCCTGCTCTGAGCCGCTCTCATGTAATATTTCTCCTTGCAGTTCAGCTATCTGATTGCTGCCTGCATATCTCCAGTCGTTTAAGCACAGATGATATCACAGGCAAGGCTGTCTGGAATAATTTGACTGTCTGGGAGCTGCATACAAACAGCGAAAGCCTGAGGATCTGGCCCCACACCTCCCAACCCCTCAGCAAATCTCAGCTCTGCCTCCCTGCAACAGCTCTGACACAGCCAGCCCCCAAAAACGACGTCTCCAAGTAATTTTCTTTTAAAACATCATTTCATTTTTCTCCGCATCGAGAGAAAGCGTAGTAACAAACCATTTATCCTGAATGAAGCCTCAGAGAGAAACTGCATTAACGGAAAGGTCTAGACTGGCCTGAGGTATATTTTGGCCAGCAACAAGTAGAACAATCCACTAAAACAGAAGCTCTGATATAAAATAGAGCAGAACAAAATAACTACATGCAATGTGTTAATCAGGTTGTGGGGTAATTGAACGACATTTCCTAAATTCACAAACATCAGATAATGACATAAAGTGCTGAGGTACTGCTTAAAGAATTGTACCATAAAATACCTCTGCAGGCAGACAACATTTCCTGCCTTGAATTTCCTGGAGGGAGTGTTAGATTAGTAATGGTGAGAGGATTTTGTGTTGTTGTGGCAGGGTTTTATTGAGCAGCAGCAGCAAAAAAATTATTTCCAATGAGTTGCCCATAAAAGAGGACTGACTGTCTTCATCTGCATCCTAAGGATCTCCCCACCCAGGGCAGGGGGTGCTGCCGGGGTCCTGCTCTGCCCTCAGTTACTCCTGAGTAACACTGGTAACCGAGCTCTGCGTCAGGGTGGGGGATTGGTCCCCGTTCATTTCTACTCACAGTTTCCCCTCAATTGCCCGGTGGATTTTCCTGTTTAGCGGACACAGCCCCTGGAAGATGCCCTCTGAGGACCACTGGCATCTTGAGTGCGATCGGGAGCTCCGCGTGTCTCCAAGGCATCATGGCTCCTGGGGACCATCCTCATCCCCTCTGCTGCTCCCAGGAAAGCAAATAAGTGCTGGAGCTGGTGTTCTCTTACCCCCAACTCCCTCGCACAGTGGATGGGGACAAGAAGGAGTGTGAAGCCCCTGAGCCACACACCCCCAGCACAACCTCTCAGAGCCTCAATTTGTCTTGGTCCTAAGAAATTGCATCTGACACCGAAATGCCTTCCTGCACACAGACCTCCCTCTCACAGGAGGGATGTTCCAGCCCCAGGAAGGGACTTGGCACTAAATGGTTGCAGAGAGTCATGTCTTTTGGAAGTAAATTGTCTCCCTTCAGAGAGCTGCTCTCTCTGGTCTCTGCAGAGTGACACATTGTCGCTTAAGATCATTAACTATTTGACTGTGAGACTGCTGCCTGTACAGAACGCCACACTGCCAGCGCTTCGCTGTTAATGAATAATAAATTAACGCTGTGACTCTGAGCCCTTCCTTTCATCAGCCGAGATTTCCAGAGGCCGGAGAATCTCTAAGGATCCTCTATAAGCAACAGTCAGTGTAATTACCTACAAGCAGCAGCTAAGTGGTGGGTGAGGTGCAGAAACGGACTGCAGCTGTGATTGCCAGCAGTCAGGTCTGTTAGGACCGACTGCCCACTGGTTTTCTGCAATACCCTGCACGAAAGAACATTGCAAACACAAATGTGGGCAGCCAGGTATCTGCCTGCCCGGAGAAAACACCCTGTCCTGTTGCTTTAGGAGGCAGAACGGATTGCAAAAGGACTTCTCTCAGTTAAAGATGTCTATCCAGCCCTGCTTTCAAGAAGAGATGCAGCTGGGAACTGCACTTCTTCACCACTTCTCTTGCGAGCATAAGAAACTGGGGCTAACCCTGGAAGCTGAAACAGGGATGAGCAGCTCCCAGAGACAGCAAGACCCTCTGTGCCTCCTTGGCTTTTGCAGAACAGCCACAAAACACCCCCAGCTGCACCTGTCTTGGGACTGTCTCTAAATACGTGTATGTTCAGGTTTGTTCAGGGTGCCTTCATCCTGTCAAAGTCTGCCATACAGTAATTCAGGCGTGAGGCAGCAGGTATTTGGTGGCAGCAGTTAGAAGAGTTCCTCTCACCCAAGGAGACAGTACCTGTCCAAGATGCCACTAACGCAATAAACTGGTTGGAGCATTGCACCAGGATGCAGCTCCAGCCCTGGTTTTCTTTTGGAAAGCTGGATGAAGGCAGATGCCTTCAAGATCTACCCACTACCTTTGCAGTTGGGGTTCATTTCTTTGTAGCTCAGAACAATGTGTTCCCTCTTTGCCTGCTAATACCCGCACCCCAGGATTGTTGCGGCGATGTAATCACGCAACATCTTAGGTAAAAACAGAATGAGACATATTACTAAAGCAAGATATAAATGCTGATTTTTTTTTTTTTATTAAGCAGAGGTTTCGAAATTCATCAGGAGCTTTCAGGGTTCAGGACAAAGCTTTAGGGGAGCATCTGCCATGGGGAACATCACCAGGGAAGATTCCTCTTTCTGAGCTGAAACCTCGTGAGAAGTTAACACTCTCGAAGATATCTCAAGCGAAGAGTCCCATGGCTCTTCCTGTGGAGAGAGAAATCAGAACCTCAGAGATGGAACATCTAGGCTTTTACTGTTCGTCTCTCCCTCTAGTGAAAGAATTATCACAGAGGAACAAAACAGAAAATTTCTGAACAATATTCTAACTATTTCCTTTTATTACTAACATTCAGAGACAAGATAAAGACTTCATTTAAAGGAAGAACAAACAGTCTGTAGGAAATAGACTTTGTTTGTTGGAAGAAAGCTCTTCAGCAAAATACTTAAGAGGGAAATGAAGAACTCTACTCTACCTGAAAGAAAGGAATTCCTGGCAAAATCTCTCAAGAAAAAATTACTTGCTAGTAAGACAACAGGCCAACACAAAATAAAATAACTTTACTTTTCCAACCAGACTGATCTGTTAGTTTAAGCCAAATTGGTTTATGATTTAGTTAGTAGAGAGATTTATTTTCATACATACAGGACTGCATTGCAGAACAAGCACTTATTGCCGTATGTTACGCCGTTGGACCCGCAGTGTGGCACGTACTCCATAGTACAGGTGTTGCTGGGTACCACATAGTTCCTGCAGTAACCCTGTAGAAAGATGTAATGTATATTCACAAAAAAGCTCTCAACAACAGATATGTAGGAAAGGTGACATTAGGAGACCCCACACACACCCTGAGCTCGCCCCAGGACCGGCCAGAAGCAGATGCTGAGAAAAAGTCCAAGGACAAGGCTGGAGTACAGTGGTTTGTTGCCTCCAGCATTGTAGAGCCTGTGCAACCATCATAAATGTTGCTGCAGTAACTTTGGCAATAACTTGGACACAAACTGCAGACTGCACTACTTGTTGAAGCTATCATCAGATGAAAATGGCAATTTCATCCAATAATATCTGTGGCAAATATTGTTCAGACAGCTGGATGACTCAGGGTTTTCAAATGCTCGATCACAATGTGATTAGCAAGGATTTATACAGAAACTGCTTTAAGGAAAGAAATGATGGAAAGTAGAAAGATCTGCCCCTTACCTGCTGCGCATCAATATCTGAAAAAAAAAGAAAAAAAAGGAGGAAATATGATACAAATCCAATTAATTGGTTCTGTTAGAGTTAAAAATCTGTGAATGCATGCCCTGAATACATAGCTTTCAATTAACTGTTAGCAAATTACTTCTTAGACAAAAGGAATTTCAGGCAAAATTTTGTGCCATATTTTATGTTTACAATATTGATTCTGTAGTATATATTTTTTTAAAATGAGGGTTACAGCCAAAATGGAAAAAGGTGTATAAAATGAAAGAAGAGAGAGGCATTTTCTGTGGTTCAAAGGATGGAGCAGGACATGTACTCAAAGCTAAGCAAGGCAAACAGGGTCTTAAAGCTGGCATGGACACAGCATATTATATGCACTGCCACAATAGTTCTTAAATAGAGGATTATTTAGCAAGGTGTAACTTTTATAAAGCTTCTACAACTGTTCAGGCTCTCAAATTGCATCTCACTTTAGGATGACTACAAGAAACGTTCACTTTCATTCAGTAAAATAATTTGTGTTTCTGCAACATTTCAGAGGTTAAATACTGGATGTCTGAGTCTCCGGGTTGTACCACGTACATGTCACTTCTTTCATTATGCATAAACTAACACCGAGAGTAGAGCTGTTCCCACAGTTATTCTTACCCACTCAGTTCTGTTGCTAAAATATTACCCCATAAGTGATAGTCTTTGATGTCAAGTCTTTTCAACACTATCTTTTCTAGGAGTAAATAAGTCCTTGTAGAATGAAGCTCTTTCCAGTCTGAGGATGTTTTTGTGGTTTTAAAGACAGCCAGCGCTTACTCAGAGGCAGAGCAGGAGGCAGCAAAGCGACTCACCTGGGACGCAGCAAAGGGCAAGAGCCAACAGCAGCAACACATCTGCCGTCTTCATGGTGGCTGAAGCGTCTGTGTGCAGCAGAGCCCGTGTTTTGCTCAGGAAATGGAGCCTTAATTCTGCCCTCAGGTGGTAACCATGCTTATATGTACATGCGCCTGTTTGCGTGTGTGTGCGTGTTTGTGTAGATTCATATTTGACTTATGCACTCTCATTGTGAAGTACATTCCCAGTTGTTTGTCGATGTGGCAATCTCAACAGAGGTGAGTCGTGCTGTAAACCAGAAAGAATGCCTCTCCATCAACAGGAGTCACAAGGAGTTTAGGTATGTTAGATACACCCTCTGTATCACTGTTTCAAGTGAAATATGTGGCAGGTTCCTTCTGAAGGATCACAGGAAAATCCTGTGGGCAAAAGAGCAACTGAACAAACCCAAGCTGTGACTGCTGTCAGATTTTCTCTGTGTGTACCTATCAGTGCCTACTTACATGCACTGCTTTTTCATGAGCAAAACATCGTGTGAACGGCTTCCAGAATGGAAAGTTTCTGCTTTTATTTTCAAGCTTCATCCCAGTAAAGCATCATTAAGTTACAGTGAAGCCAGGAAAACAGTGAACTGGGCAGGCAAGCAGGAGGGTGTCCCAGACACTGAAGGGATTTCTTGGACTGGATGAGAGATGGAGCAACTTTTATGGGCATTCGCGGAGAATTTACAACTGTTATTTTCCCTAAAATCCATTAGCATTGTAGGTTAGATTTGCAGTAATGGAATGATAGTCTGATCATGACAGAATGATATGAGACCCTAGCCTGGATCCCAGAAAAGTTGAATCCAGTCTAGAAATTGCTACTTCATCCATCTGCCTATCTCAACATAAATCCTTTGTTTCACCATCAAAACGTCACTTTTTTGGACGACCTCATTCCATCAAGGAAAACAAGCACTGCCCTCTCTTTGGCTCCCAGACGAAATGCATACGGGAGACATTATTTTTAGAATGGATATTCCCAACTTATTTATCTATCTCTTGTGTGGATCAAAACCCCACCAATTCAATACACCAACACAGGACAAAAGTAAAATAAATTTCGTAGACAATACACCAATGACAGGTCACACTCTCAAAAACAGGATTGTCCTTGGATTGTGAAATGCTGCTGAAATACTTGGGCTGGCAAAGAGTATTATGTTATTAAAGACTAAGAGAGAAGACAAGTAGGCAGAAGTAGGAACTATCCCTAGGAGAGCATTTATCTTAAAACACTTGGAGGTTGTTAAAGGGTGATTTCAAGAAAAATATGGGCTTTGCTAACAGACTGGCCTGGCAGAGCGCTACACTTGAGGTAAGGGCTGTGCTCAGGGGCCAGGGCTCAGCCCTCGGTGTAGACACCAACACAGACTGAACGGGTTTTGCTGTTGCTGCCTGCACAGGGAAAGTGCACCAGAAATACCTTAGGAGAGATCAGTGTCATCGCTTCAGAGCAGTATTTCAGCCCTTTACAATGTCAAACATCCAAAAAGGTCTGAATGCTAACGCAGACAGACTATCATTTATGTGCAAAACCACACAGCTCTGAGGTTTATCCATCTTTATTTAATTTTCTGCCTTTTATGAGAGGGAGGGGAGAAAGACGTTGTTCTTGTTATATCCCAGAGCTATGTGCACACAACCTATTCAGCCTGGCATCACCATTCAACAAATCAGAAGAAAATGTTTCATGAGACAATGCATGAAACAAGACAAAGAAATGTTGCTGACTTAGTTTATTGAGAGAGAAAATCAAGATAGAACTGAGTTCCCCAGAGGACGAGATGAACCGAGGTGAGATCTTTAGCTGGGATTTGCCAGTGGGGATCCCGTGGTGAGTTCTCTCAGCACCGATACTCAGCATTTTCCAAAATAGCTTAAAGTCAGAGTCCCATTGCTGTGCCTGAAAGCAAGGAGAATTAAAAATGGATCAGACACAGAGTCCTGCGTGCTACACTGGGTCTGTTTGCTTGGCTCCTAGAAAAGGCATCAGATAAGATCCTGCCCCAGAGCCAAAGTTGCAGACTCGGAGTCCCATTAGCTGTTTGATTATTAAGAGATGAGTGAAGTTATTTAACCTGTTCTTAAGACTGAAAATACTTTGAGGGAAACTATAATGAAATTTCAGATTTAATTTTCTTTGCAACATACAAGAAAAACTCCATTAAAGTTAAAGGTCTTTAAACTGTTTGCACTAACAAAACAGAGATAGCTCTTTGTATGCTCTAATGAAAAAAACAAAAGGGAATGGTCACCATGGTGGCTGATATTCTGTCCTGCCCCAAATCCCTCGTCAACACTAGTCAGCAAACAAGAAAGTGGCAACTGTGCGAACTTGTGCCTATAGGAGGCAACTGATAATGCAAACGTGATCTATTTGTACATACATGACCGCATTGCAGAAGTTACACCTATTGCTGTACGTTCTGCTGTCAGAGCCACAGAGAGGCATGTAGTCAGGTGCGCAGGCAGGTTTAGGATAGTCACTACAGTCAACCTGAAAAAAATAATACAAGGAAAGGTTTTATGTGAGAGATATGAAGAAATCAGTAGCAGGACTTGAGCCTCTAGCTACAGCTGCATTACTAATGATAACAATCTAACTAAAAGTAATTAACTTCCTTGCACAATCTGATATAAGATGAGGTGTCAGCTGCTTCTGTTCCTGAAGAATTTAATAATATAAAAATAGATCGTAATTTCCTGTTTGAAGGGGTGTACATCATAACCTGACCACAGCATTTCTAAGCAGCAGCAGCTGCTCACTTGGTGAACGTGCCATGCTCGTGATCACGTTGCACCGTGTCTACAGCCTGGCCAGGAAATTAAATGGGAAAACACTGATGCCTGGAGAAGCGTAGGTACCAATGCCTGTATAGGGGTCCAATATCTCTCCCATAAAAGAGGGAGATCATCACTTAGCTACATACTGTGCAAGTGGGATTTCGTTTGTGCAATGGGCGCTACACTTGCTGAGAGGCATCAGTGCAAAAAAATGTATGTGGGTCCAGGAATAGCCTGAGGAATATCATGAAGGAGAAATCCAATGAGGCTTACTGACTATACAGAAATCTCACCCAGCTGAGGTCCACCACCTGAAAATAGCTGGAGGCTGGAAAAGTGTTTGGGAAGACCCATACATTCTACTCTAAGTCTCTCCCACACAACCTTCACAACCCCTGCTAAAAGCAGGCTCTGTATCAAGCCATCATGGGGTTGATGGACCATCGGTCTGACCCCAAAAGCCATTCTCTATTATCGTTCTCTGTTCTGCCCCTGATGGATTGTTTCTGCTACTACTCTTTTACTGATCCCTTCCCATGCAGTCACCTTCTTCCTTTTGACTTTAGCATGCATAATGTGTATTACAAGTGGAGAAAGCTAAATCTTCCCTGTGCCAAAGCACAGCAGCGGTCACCTTCCTGTAGGATGCTGCTGGTCTGAGGATCGCTGCAGGCACCAGCAGTGCTTCCCCTGACATCAGTGGGACTGAAACCCCATCCCTCATCATGCAGGTCACTTACTGTAGTGATTTCCCTTCTACATTCACCATCATACTTCTTGCCAGCGCTGGTTCCACGCTCCCTGGGAAGGGAAGACACCCGTGTTAGGGAGCTCTGTGAGCAACCTGCTCTGCTGAAGCCCATGTCCCAGCAATGCTGACCAGCCTCAGCTACAACATATGGGATACAGGAGATGTCACCCTTCGGCTGTGTCTGCATGGCTCTAGACACAAGCTCAGGTGGTGCCACAGCCTGCTGGAGTGGTGGTTTAGAGTGTGATGTGAAGGACAAGGGACAGTCCAGGGTGTTGGGGTGAACAAGGAACTGGGTTGTGCGACAGCATAGATGCACCTTAGGTTAGCTGCTGTCCTCTGCAAGGCAACATCTGCCACATACACCCCTTTAACTTAGTTAAGAGAAGCATTCTCTCTTGTGTTATACCCACACCCAGCCCTCTACTTCTCTCTCTAATCAAAAGCACAGTTTTCCTTTTAACCACAAAGGAAAACAAGGGTCTAGTTACTGGGGAAAGAGCAGAGTCGAAGTCCAAGCACCTTACAGAAAAGGCCTTGGTAGAAGTCCTGATACTCGGAAGAGCAGCTGCCAGGAGCACTGAGCACCCGTCCCTCACAGGAGAGCCGGGCACGCACGGTACTCACAGGCTGCGGGCACACAGCAGGCACTCGTTGTCGTAGGTGACCCCGTCGGTACCGCAGACAGGGCTGACGTTCTGGGTGCAGACCAGAGCCACTCTGCCTTCCTCATTTGTCATGTTGGGATACCTACTGCAGTCCACCTGTTGAGGTAACACACAACAAAACACTGGTGAAGGCTTGCTTATAGGAAACAAGTAGATCTGGTGAGTGTGTTTGGCTGTCTAAGACAACTACCACATTAGGAAAAATGCTTTTTCACGTGTCGCTATGGTGACAGTTCACTTGAAGATGACCAATGCAAGATTCTGACATTTCTTATGCCCTCTTATTTAGTGTTTGAATTATTACTTGGGGGAGTCAATAAGCAGCTATTGCCCCTCAGAAGTGGGACATGCCCTTGTTTTGCCCTTGGTTTTACTTACAGGGGCAACTTCTCTGCATTGTCCATCGTGGTCTTTGCTGACATTGGTTGCATATTCTCTGTATAGGGAAAGACAAACATTAGGAAGCTCATCAAAGATGTATTGCTACATTGTAGGTGCTGGAAACATGTAGTTAATACAAAGGAAAGCTGACTCTTTATCAGTCAGGCTTATATATATATATATTTTTGAGAAGGTAGTGCCATCCTCCCTGACCAGCTGGCACTGGGTAGCTAGCAGAGATATAAAGACCCTGAGAGCTTTAGGACCTATTTGGAGGGTTCAGAGCAAAGCATCTCTTCATCCTTTCCATCTGCTTTGCTGAGATCAGATGTGCCATAGTGGCTGGAGAAGAAAAACCTGAATAAATTACACCAGAAAAAGAGAAGACACAATGATTAATGTGATGTCTAGGCAACAGAGTGCCACGCAGTGATGCCCGAGCTCATTTTGAAGGAACTGACATGAGTGACATGTGACAGACCACTCTTTCTTGAAAAACGGGCGTTCCAGGAGTCCTAAGCATCGCTGCCCGAGATCTCCTGTGCAGTACGTACCTGTTGTAGGAACAGAGCAGGCACTCGTTGTCATAGGTGACACCATCAGTACCGCAGATGGGGCTGAAGATCTTGGCGCAGAGCAACACCTCTCTGCCTTCCACATTTGTGGTGTTGCGATACGTACTGCAGTCCACCTGCCAAAGGAGCATATAGCAATAGGGTGGAGAAGACATTCTACGTTCACAGCTCTCACTTTGCATGAGACAATGACCGGGTACAACCTTCAGTGGGTTTTTCAATACCACAGTGCTAACTTGTGCTGGTGGGGCAGCCTGGGAAGGGGTGAATCCTTCCTGCAGAGACCTCCCCACACGGCAAGAGAGGAGGAGAGGGCTACAGCCACGCAGCCCCCGATGGGACAAATCAGTGGTGCCCTTCAGTGCACTTCTATTATTACCTTTTTACCCTTTTATTCTCAATACATGGATTTTTTTTTCCTTCTGGAGAAGCAAGACTAAAGACCTGGTGTGTTGAAGCTGGAGTGTCTCACAGTATTTTATTCTTTCAGTAGGTTGCCTTCAGATAGGTTCTGATACCATAGTCTATTGGTATCAGTTTAGATCCAGTCATATGTGACCAGCTTAAGGTTTAGATCAGTTTAAAGTTGGTGAAAAATGTACTTATCCATTTTTTTGTATTATTACCACTACTACGTTATTAACATACAGCATAGACGTTGAGCAGTATAATTTAATGTTTTATACTGTAAAATCTGATTACAGTGACACTAATTTCACGCTAGCTGAAAAACAGCTAAGTATCTACAGACCTGAGGTCTTTCTCACTCCTTTGGTTATTGCATATTTACCAATTGCCTTTACCAGGTCACACGCCTGAGAAAAGTGACATGAAAAAATCTTCACTCACCTCAACCCCAAAGGCAGCATCTGGAAAAGAGAGGCAGAAAATGTGAAACGAAGCCAGTATGATAAGACCTCAGTTAAAGCTGGAAATTTGGATGTAAAATTCCTGCACGCAGGACCAAACGGAATTATTTCCAGTGATTGGTTTCCTGAACTAAATAAACTACGTATGGTATTTGTTGCTATGTTGATAAGTATAATAGCATTGCTTATTGCTGACTGCGATGAAATGTGGTTTTGAATAGCTTTGTTCTTTTTTATTTTGAGATAGGTAGACTATATTAATTGTAAATAGAATAGCTTTTCCTTCCTTATCTTTTTACACATCCGTTTTGACCCCAAAGAACCGCTGTTATATATCTGAAAAGAAACTTGAGTCAACACAGATAAATTCAAATGCAAATAGTCACCTAGAGGATAAACAAATACATAGAGCATCTGTTGTCAGGAATATGCATTTTAAAGAAGCTGAGTGTGGGGAAGAAGAAAAAAAAAAGTCTTTGATTTGTAATTTCATCAGATGTAAATATGCAGTGAGAATATCAGACTCTGGGTTGTTTTCATCTCTTGTTTCTCCATTAGCAGCAAAAGCATTGAAGGAAAGTTGCCAGGCTCCTGCGCAAAACTTGCTTGTGCCATTACAACATTGTCGTGGCTAGTTACTGGAGGTATGACCACCTTATTATGGCCTTGTTTCAAGTATTTATCCATTTGCTGTAATTGTACAAGTGTAAGGAGTGTAACAGCGTTAGAACAACTGTAAAAAGTGTAACATCACCAGTTACCATCACAGAGCTCCACCGGCAGTTATTTGTATTCCTGACAGAGAACCAGCTACAATAGCGATCCATTTAAGACCATCCCAAAATCTGCTCCTGCATCTCATGCAATGCTAATGTATCCAGGCAGCACAGCTCTTTGTAGTAGGAGAGTTATTCTGTTCAAAGCCCCAATCTTATCCTTTTGAAGACAGACAGGACTCAGACACAAAGCCTCTGCAGCACCTGGAGAGTTACTCACCTGGGAAGCAGCAAAGCGCAAAGGAGAGGAGCATGAAACCAGCTGCCGTGGCCATGGTGGAAGTATTTCTCCAGTCTGCAGGCTGCCTGCTCCTGTTCTGCTCGTGAGATGGTCTCTCCAAGGCTGACTGCAAATATATACAAATGCAGTGTCTAAACTGCTCAGTTGCAACATATACAATCAGCAGAATCTGTCATTGGCACAATGAGGCCGGTAATATTTATTGAGGTCTTGACTTCCAGGTAATGGTCTGCGTCTTCTAGGCAATTGATTTTGGCTGGACATCTGGTTAATTGCTTGAGACAAGTCTCACATGTTCTCAGGGGTCAAAACCGAACAAACAGCCTCTTAGACAAATTAAGCCTCTTTAGGATTCTAGCAGAAATGTAAGGAGCACAAAACACTGAGGGGAGTAGAGGGAAGGTCTTTCATCCCTCTCTGCAGAGCAACATCTCCCATCAGGGAGCAGTTCAGACAAGTTCTGCTTTCCTTTCTGCTTTTGGGTCATGTTGTTTTGTTTTGTTTTTCCACATTCCCAGATGTTCACCACTAAATATGAACGTGGGTCAGGTGTGTCTTTGCCATCAGCAGAATCAGTCAACCATCGTCAGTTGAGTCTAGCAGGACTGTGTCTAACCTGCAAAGCTAATGGTATTTAGCACTGGTTTGATGAAAGAAAGGGCTTCTTGGTAGTTTCACTGCCTTGAAAGCAGGTTAAAATCTGTCAAATGCCACTAAAAATGTCACTTGAAACTTATCAGCAGGGAGCATTATTTACAGACCTAGTCACAGTTAAACACACTGACCGATCCGAAGTGTTCCTCCAAGCTGTCTTAGGAACAAAAGACACTGAATGTTTGGGAACCTATTTACATAGCACCAGCTACATTTGAAAGTACAGTAGGTCTTTTCCCCCTACAGATATTTTAGAAAATGATACTTAAAACAGAGACCTTGTCCCAATTTTCCTGTCTGTCTTGCACCTCCAGCCTTTCTACCATCTCCAAGTTGCTCCCTCCTAGGAGGAGGTCTGGACTTCTGCTGGTTTAGCAGGTATAATTTTGTAGGAGTGGGTTCTGTCTTTAACCTAAGTTTCTCACCATGATCCCTTTCAGGGGTCCAAAGTGACAAGCGTATCTCTTTTTTTTGGTCACAGAAGCTAAGCACTGTGCTTCGCACAGACTTCAGCACTGCAGGAGCTGCAGGATAGAAGATGCTTTACAGGTGCTCCTTTGAACAAACAAGGCACTACCCATTAATCATAAGAAATTCAACTGAAATAATTGAAAACTAGTCCAAGTAACTGTGTTGGTGTCTGATACATCACAGTGGTCTAAAGACTCTATGTGCTTCGATCCATAAATTGCACTGTAGTGCATGGAATCACCTGCCTTGGACACTAGAATGTCATGAAGGCCACAGCATGACTGTGTGGATTTATAGGTTACATTATTACCTAAAAGAGATTAATTTCTTCACAGGGAAAGGGATTAAAATAATTACGCTGCTGGATTTGTTTCTATAAATTACAGGAAACATGCCTAAACATTTTAGATAAATCTGGCACATCTTCAAGGCGTATTGCCCTCGTGTCTTGTGGATGATGTCTCTGGAAACCATGGACTTTTCTCCTCAGCACATACAGGAGCACACTGAGGCTGCTGGCACATGCCATGCTTGTTGCCTTCATCAGTTCCTGTGTATGGTCTCTGCACAGTTGGAGGGAGGCACATCTTTCTGGGTCAAATACGACCTCTGCTGCTGCCTTCTCCTGCCTTCCCAGCCCCAACATGACAGTTTCAACAGGTTGCCTCCTGCCTGGTGCCCACATGCTGCTGCTCCAGGCTTGTCCCTGCCCTGGACGGTGCTGCCCTCTAGGCAGGACCAACCGTCTTTCCCGATGGTTGGAGAGCACCTTCCTGGCCAAAAGCTGGCATGGTTTGCCTGTATATACTAGAAAAAAAAATTTTCCACTGCAACTGCCGGGTTCAGCACCGGGTCTGGCCCCAAGCAGCCCGAAGATTTGCTAACAAACACCACAACACCCATCTGATATTGTGCAGATCCATTCCTTTGCTCTCTCACCCACAGGCACTCTAGGAAGACTTCAGTCTGCGACAATTAAGAGCTGACTGGGGAACACCAACGTCCTCCGAGTTGCTTGGGTACCCCCTCCACGCAAGTTACAAAAATGACACTCAGGAATCACCAGGTTTCAGACTGGTGCACAGCCTCCCCACACAAGGTTACAGCTCCAGATTATCCTGCCTCTGATAACAGCATGGAGAAATCCCACAGCTGGCTCAGCTCGTGCTGTAGGACAGGTTGCTCAGTCCTTAGCTACTCCTGGAGGAACAGTTAGAAAGAGGATTTGGCCTGCAATCCCGCCACTGATCTTGTATTGTAATCCACTTCATTACAGTCTTCTAATCCCCAAAGTCAGATGCAGCATATGGCTCATGACCATCTGGCTACAGGAGAATCCTTGTGTGTGCAGAAGCCAGCACGAGGACAGAGATCTGCAAGTAAGCAAAGACAGTGCCACATCTTGGGGTATCCCATGTTACAGTCCTGAGCACCAGAGGGTCTTAGGCTGACATCAGGAAAGGTTTTGACCATTATACAACATCCTCTCACTTACCTGAGGAATTTCTTGTTTTAACATTTCCCATGGCAGTTTTTGCCAGTACCAATTTAATATTATCTGGAAGTATCAAAACTGATGTTGGGAATTTTTCTTAGCAGGTGTGCAACTTCTGAGTTTCAATAATATACCGATAAATGAATGACAAATTACTTAATACACTTTTTCTATTATTCCTGTGTTTTGTCACATTATTTAATTAAAAATAGCTACTGTAAAAGTGAGAAATAACAATAATTAGTTGTAGCTGTTTCATGAAATTGCCTCTAATCACTCCAAAATGCCTGTTAAATACAATTCAGACTGCAGTTTCCATCTTTGTCTTTCTCTCGGCCACATTGTGGCCAATAACTAATTGTACTGAGCCACACGCCTGGAGAAACCAATACAGAGCAAATGGGAGGCCTGCCTCTCACCTAGTGCCCAAAGGCACTGTTTGAACTAAGCAGTAAAGCAAACAAAGTCGCTGATATGATTAAAACATATAGATACAAAAACATATCCATATGAAAACGTATCCATGTGTTTTGCGAACTTATTAAATAAAGCTTGATTCAGGTAATGCCGGTGAATGTTTTCCTGAACTAATACGACCATGCGCGGAACTTTGTACCCTGCAGGTGAAGGCTAACAGGGTTTCATGTTATTTATGCAATGCATTAAGTGTATTTGGCCCCACTACAAGGACAGACGGGAATGAGTCCAGCAGAGGCCACCAGCCTGGTCGGGGGCTGGAGCACAGGGCATTTGGGGTAAACTGAAGGAGTTGGGCTTGTTCAGCCTGAAGAAGAGATGGGTAGGGGGAATCACATAGCTATCTGCAGCTCCACGATGGGGTTATAGACACAACAGAGCCAGAGTCTTCTCAGAGCTGCACAGCAAAAGGATTAAATTCTGACTAGATATCAGGGATTGTTCTTTGCCATGAGGGTGATCAAGCAGCAGCACAGGAACCAGAGAGGCCATGTGTGTCCTGCCTTGGTGATACTGAAAACCCAGCTGAACAAGGAAGGCGTTGAGCTCCCTGGGCTGACTTTGGCTTTGTTTTGAGCAAGGGCTGGGCTAGAGACTTCTAGAGATCTCTTCCAACCTGAATCATTTCATGTATATAGTACTTACATAATGCTTTCTGCTATGGATGGTTTTTATTAATGAAGGAACGTAATACTTCTCCACGTCCCGGGAGAGTAGACTCAGAATTTTCCTACAACCTTTGCTAAATGACCACAGGTAAGTGTTACAAAGAGCTCCTAGCATATTTTTATGGGGGATGACCAGTAACATGTACAAAGAGTAGATTGTAATCATCATTAAAAAAACCCACATTGAACTATTTGAATTTGAGAACATTATTAACTCAAACTGTCTCCACTTCTGCAACAGCCCAGGTCCCCTGCCATCACATTTCCCCAGAAGAGCATCAGCATCGAAACCCACAGTAAAGTTACCTGCATCACGGAAAATCAGCTGCCAAAATAGCAGCCCCTTCACTGCTGAGCTGCAGCCTGGACCAGATGCAGGTCTCAGCAGCATCAGCTCCACAGATCTACCTGCACCTCCCACCTTCAGCAGCTTGTGCTGCGCTCCAGCTCTGGGTGGTGAGAACATCAGGTCAGGGCTCCACGGCACAGGGCAAGTTACTCACGTAGAAGCAGGAAAACACTAGAATGAGCAGCAGAAAAAAGAGGCAGTAAACAGCAGAATATTTGGCTAAACAACAGTCCAGGCTGTTGCTTTTTGAGGTGAACATGCTGCAGGGAAGGTGGTTGGGAGGTAACGCAGGAAATGCTGCCCTGAAGCTGGTCGGAGGAAATCCCTGGTTTAATCAGTTTTCCTGACACTTCAGTGATCTCAGCTGTGCATCACTGAGTGCTTGTTTCGTCTTTGTCACAGCCCAAGCAGGAACAATGAGGAGGTGGCTGTGGGGAAGTTGCAGGTGACCTGGGATGGACGTCATTCATGGCTGCCTGGCAGGAGAAAGTCGATCTGGCAGCTTCACTGCTAAGGCTGGGAAGGTCTCCTTCAGGAGCTGAAATCGGGAAAAAAATCTTCCCAAGGTAGGAAAAAAAAAAAAAAATCAAAAGATTATTATC
>VWYH01000275.1:1380881-1524310 GCA_013399365.1 Pampusana beccarii
TCAATAGATTCTTATCTGCAAGGAGAAATCATTTATAGCTCAATGCACAGTTAAAAGAGAATGAATAAGTGTGCTCTGCCATGAAAGCAAATTGCTTTGAGGTTATATAAACCAGAGGAATAGTTGAACACATCTCCAAAGGACAGCACGAGGCATTTTCAATCTCCCAGTCATCTAGCAGTACGCACATCACCAGAATAGCGCATGGCAGGGGAATCGTGGCTCTGTCCCTTGGCTTTCAGGCAGCTACACAAGCCACCAAAGAGTGTCATTGCCAGGAGAGGCTTACAGGCAGAAGTAAGATATTTTAATTGACTAACTAGCAGGGCTGGGAGAAGCAATTCAGTCTGGCTGGGATGAGCAGTTGCTGCATGTTACTGAGCAGGAAAGAGGAATACGAAGCCCTCAAGGAAGATCGCTTGATCCCTGGACAGCCAAATTCAAAAGCTTGTTTACAGAGGGATAAGCACCCCAGATGCAACCACAGTACAAAGGCTATGTCGAAGCTGGCTAGGGAGACAGGTTACAATCTCCCATGAAGCAGAGGGATCATATCTTCACAGTGAGCTGCCAAGTCTCATTAATCTATCATAGGAACATGCCTGCAGTGCTTGCTCCCCTCAGTTCTGTTTCACAAGATTGACAGATACGTCTGTAGACCTCAAAGTGTTCTTGACAAGAGGGTAATTAACCTTCCGTGTTTACATCTCTCTCCTCTTGGTAAGTAACACACCAAGTTCGGGCATTTTGGGGAGGACTGGTTGTAAATGAGTCATAGTTTCCTTTTATTCTTTTGATCAGAGGTCGGGAGAACTGGAATAACATTTTTTCTGAGCACTATCTGGTGTAGTAGGTAACTGAGGAAGAATTCCCTTGAGTAAACGGCCAAAGTCTTGGACCTGAAGCTTTTGGATAAGCCCCAGGTCTGCAAATGAGATCTCTATCAGCCTGTAGCTCCACAGCCCGTTGGGCCAGGATCTGGAACCTCCTTCATGCAAACTCAGGACAGGGTGAGCTGAGGCTCTGCCCAGATTGAGGGAGCTAGAGGTGCGGAAGTTTATACACAGATAGTGACATGTATGAGAGATAAATCAGTGCTTTTTAAGTTATATAAACATTCCAAGAGTGCATGTCCCCCTGCACAAACTCCGTATGGGAGGAAGCAACCAAGAATGCAAAGCTGCTGTTCCTGGAGGTGCCAGTCCATCGCTGCTGCAGTGACCTGGAGACATTGCTCTGCCTATCAACTGCCCCAAGAAACATCAGAGTATCACAGCCACAGGAAAAGTTTTCTTTCTGCGTGAAACCACAGGACAAGGCAATGCAGAACAGGAGCAAGTAGAGCATCTCTCCCAGATCTCACCTTATCAGCCAACAAACTGGCAAAAATTCATATGAGAATCAACATTTGGAAAAGACAAATGAAGGTGGCTGCTATAGTTTTTCTGGGAGGAACACCAGGAACCTCTGGGACTTGGGATGAATGATGGTTTTCTTTTTAATAAAGGTCTTGTAAATAAAGCAGCAATAAGGGATTTTCTTTCTGAGGGACAGGGTGCAATAGGCTAAGAATGAAAATCCACTGCTCTCTGGTGGGAAATAAAGGGAGAATAGGGTGAGAGACAGGATATATCACAGTGCTATAACTTGAACACTTGGCTGGAATAGGATGTCCCACTTGCAACCTGACAAAAATTCTTGTCTCAAGAGAGATGAATCACCGATATCTGCAAAGGTTTTGCTTATCTCCTTTTGTGGTCTTGAAACAAGTTACTCTGCACTTTCCTGATGGTGTCAGTGAAGGCTGTCTGTGCATGCTTGCACACCAAAGAAATATTTCTACAAGTTGTCTCATATTTTGCATCTTTTTATCTTCATACATTTGAATACAGCCTGTGGAGAACAGCAACATTAGAAAGCTAGCATTAAATCGCTGCCAAACAAAATGTCAACAGAAGGTACGTGCATCACTTACACCCAATGGTACGCTGCCGGCTCAGCATCCGGCTGACACTATTTGGGATGCTGCCACAGGCAGCAATGGAAGTTCAGGCTGCTTCTTGGTTTGCTTTCCTTCTTACTCACTGGGGTGACTGCTGTTCCCAAGTCCCTGGGTGCCCCACGTTCTCTGAAGGAGGGAAACTCTGCCATTAGACACTCAGTATGACCATGTTCCCAAAGGGGGACGGGTGCTGGGAATGTAAATAAAATTCCCTAAATGTTGCAAGTGAAGGAGAGTTCATCTGAGTTAACCGCCAATAATGAAGCGGTTTTACTGTTTCTGACAATTATAAACCTATCAGTCAACAAACCTATGCCATCTGAATATGCTGCAATATTTGGACTTGCACTCCAGCTATTTTCTTCAGCTGTTTTCTTTTCTCTGCTAAATCTTAATGATTTGCCCCCAAGCACAAACAGCAAGTGAAGAGGGAGAAAAGGAGGAAAAATAGGAAAAGCACAAGGAGAAGCAGGGGGCTGTCACTCGGAAAGTCTGTCCTTTCCATCGGAGTGACACATTATAGGCACAGATCCCATGTTCATTGATGTAAGTGAAACCGTTTGTGCAACAGATCTGGCTTGGCCAGGGGGCCAGGGCTGGCCATGCTCAGCACTGGCCCTGGGGCTTGTGCTACAGCTGAGCTTTAAAGTGAAAAGAGCTTAAAGCAATAAATTTCCAATCATTCCTCATTCTTCAGGGGGCCTGAATGAAACTAAGGTTTTACTCCTGTGAATTAAAAATAGGCAGGAAGCGATACACTGTGCGAACGCCCTTTGTTTGCAAATTCACAGTGTGTTTAAACTCACAGGACTGCACCTCAGCTGGTGAAAATCTGGAAAACTCTCCAAGGCTGAGTGGATGTCTGCCAGCTGGAGACGGGCTCCCCTCCACTGCTGGTTTCTGCTTTTTCATACCTATTTGTTGATCAGCAGAGAGCATGCAGCAAGAGCCCAGAGCGTGGAAAAGACACAAAATTGTATCAAACATTACATTACAACAAGAGAACGAACATTTCTGAGTGTGAACATACTGATGGATGAAATGGGTGGATACCAGGATTATATTCCTTCAAATATAGAGGTCTGAGGAAGCTTGAGTTCCCAAACTATTCCCTTCGCTAACAGCAAATTAAATAGACCTGTGCAACTGGTACAAGTTTGGATAATTATTTCTGGATTTTTCTATTTTAAGGAACATACAGTTATAAAAGTGGTAAAACAAATCTAAATATACTTCCGGAAAGAGCAGAGTTTCAAAAACCAGTGGGATGAGCCTTGTCACCCCTCAAGAGAGTGACAGAGGATCTAGGCCCATCTGAATGCCTCTATAGCAAATTAAACATACAAAAAAAGCTAAAACAAGGCAAATAATAAGCGAACAGAACGTTGAAAGGTATACACTTTTTTGTAAAGCGTTTGAGTGAAGTTTAGGTACGGACACTACCAAGGAAAAGTTGTGGGTTTTTTTTCAAGTCACAGATGAGTGAGTGCTGATAAACAGTGAAAAAAATCTTTTGTCTCAATATTAAAAGACTAAATATTGTTTTCTAAATCACATGTATCAATCAAGAATTAAACGATTCACCTCATTCTTCCTTCTCTTTGTGTTGCGAGAAAAATTACTGTAGACTCAGAAAACATTGATTAGGCTATAAAACTAAGTTAGACAAAAAAGGAACGAGAGAGGACATTTATATTTTTAAAATATCGCCTCTGTAATATGTACCAGTGCATTTACAAGTCATGAATCCTGAGGCTGGACTGTCATGAGTGTGAAATATGTAGAAGTTCGTCAGCCCTTGGCATGGCTCAGGAGCTCGGTCCCAGCTCTCTGGAGCCGGAGGCTGCGGTAGTGGCTGCAAGGCAGCTTGTGGAGCTGGACCAGCTGTGCTTCAGCAACACATTTTAGATGCCTGATGTTACAGTCAGAGCAAAAGTTTTTCCTTCACTGCATCCTTGACTGAGGGTATTAGGCTGCACCTGCAACTATTTTTGTTCGTGGCAAGAGTGCAAAAAAATAAGAGTTTGCTGAAGCAGGACTAAATCCATATTTGCACCTCATTCTTTTAGTGCCTCCTTCCAAGTTAAAAAGCAGGCTTTGCTAGCATGACAGTTGAGTGGTTTTTGAGAATAACCTAAACACTTTGCAGCTGCTCAGGCTTTGCTCAAGGCAAGAAAGCCAGCCCTAGAGCTCTGCAGCATTAAGCACCTGAGAAGCGATGGAGCAGTAGGCTGAGCAGCACCAAAGCATTTGTCACCCTCACACTGGAGACAGTTGCTGAATATATTGGCAGTCTGACAAGCACAGAGCTCATGAGATGATATTTTGGTGCTTCCCAGCATGTAATCTCTACCTATCCAGCCTTTATCTATGGCCAGACAGGCACCCGGCTCTGTCAACCATACCTTAAAAGCACCTTTCAAGTCTCTTAGTGACACTTTACACCTAATATTGTTCTACCTCTCTCCTAAGCCACAGAAGTTCAATGCTTCCTCTTGAATGTACTCGTGTCTTTGTCTGACCATCGCTTCCTCATCAACAAGAAGAACAAAGAAATTGTCTAATTAACACACGCTCAGTAAATAACCCTGGAACAGCTGAAAAACCAATTTGAGGCATGGAAAACAGCTCTGTCCCTGAGAAGAAGGCTGCCCTACTTTTACAGACTTATATTGCTTCATAAAACACCCCCTGAGCCTGGGGGATATTTATACTCCAATGTAAGGCTTCTTCCATTTTCTGGCCCAGTTTTAGTGATTTCTTCCATTATGTGCTTTTACATAAAACGTTCTGGCAAATACTGCATGGAAACCTCTGTCTAATGACAAGTTTGGCTACTTCCCTGGATTGCTCTGACTTAATCTCAACTTTGTGCCTCCTTGACTTCATGTTTGCCTTTAGTGTCATCAATGAGTTCTGCAGAAGAAGCTTTGGCACAGCTGTGCCCAGCTCATGCCTTTCAGTTGGATCTTGACAATTTTAGTGGAAAGGCTTGCAAAAGCCAGTGGTCAAGTGGAAGTCTGCCAAAGTCCACAAAAAAACCCCAACAAACTATACAGGTCTTATCTTTGAGGATAACCAAGTAACACTTAAACTAGATTAAAGCGGCACGTTCTGCAAAAACACCTTAACAGAAAATGGCAAGAAGGTTATATAAACCAAAGGAATGTTTACATTAGGACACAGACCCAAGAAAAGTACAATAAGCCATTGTTAGTTACAAATCGTCTTGAGAAGTACATGCCACCACAGACTTTAATAGCATAGAGGTATTATGGCCTCCTTCCCTGGTACAATACCCAGGGTATCTCCAAATCAGGAAAATTTGCCTTCAGCCTATTAATCTAGCCCGACAATTCAAAGAATGACTTTCCAAACTGATCCAAATAATTGTGTTATTCTCTCATAAACTACAATGGGACATTGAATCAGGCAGGAGCTAGCTGTAGTCCAGAAGAAATCCTTTAACCCTGAAACATTTGACTTGCAATAGCCTTGGTGACCTGGTGTGGAGCTAGTGGCAGTGGCCAACAGATGTGGCCAACAGAGGTAGGGCAGTCCCCAGGTCCCCCTACCTCCCCTGCCATCCATACGGACACCAAAGTGACAGCAATTCTATCACCAGGTCCTTGGCTCTTTGGCCTCAAGAAAAAGCAGGCAAAGCACAATTATCAGGCAGTGTCACGGAGGCACCCCAAATTTTAAGCAGGCAACAAACTCCAAACAGACTTTATTCTAGCGAAATCTGTTTAGCAAAGAAAAACAACTAGCAACTGGGTTTATCCAAAATTATTCAGCGCTCCAACAACACTACAAAACACAGATTCAGATACCAGTTGAGGATATTATTACCATACAACCACATAAGAATAACGAGGATCCCCAGCATGCATACACTCACAAAAAACAGAGGCTTCTTTCACTCAAGGGTACCCAGCAGAAATAATCACTTACCCGGGGTGTGCTTGGGCTCACTCAAGGATATAGCCAGAAGAAAATCACTCACCAAGGAGAAGGCGAGGACACTCCATTGGGAATTCTCCTTAGATGGTGTCCCTGATCTCAGGGGAGGGCTCTGGTCACAGCCCCGCTGCTCTCAGAACCGCTCCAAGGGGCTTCAGCAGAGGCCCCGTTCTAGAGCCTGGTCAGATCTGGCTGTGGTCATTGCGAGCACGGTCCAGGAGCTTCTCGGCTTCACTGGCACCTCCTCAGCTGAGGACCCTGCGTATTGACCAAGGGTCCCTCCTGTCCCCCCAGCCAGGAGAGGGGGCGTGAACGTGAGGAGACACCGACCAAGGTGCACATGTGAGGACAGGCACAGTGGGGCACAAAAAGTGCTAAAGAGCCATCAACCACCCTATTGAAAGCTCCAGATCTCATGGGGGAGTTGGGGGGGTTGTGCAACTGCCACAGGCAGAACCACTTTCCTATGACTTGCTGTAAATTCAGTTAGTACCGGTCACAAGTGAACTTGTGCGTCCTTTCCTGGGGGGCCTTAGAAGGCAGGCAGCTGTAGTGATGTGCCATGGCTGTCCCCCACCCCAGGGGTGATTTCTACCCACCAGGCTTGGAGTTATTCTGCTGCATTCATAAATCGAGATATTTCATGAGTGGACGCTTCTGCTGTGGGTGACGCTGAAGGGTGCTCAACATTCCCCTCCGTAGGTTATATCCTGTAACAGTACACAACCTCAAGGACAATTCAGTGCAGATGGGCTGGGATCACCTTGCCTGGAAGCAGCTGCCACCCACATACTAGACATTGCCCTATGGAGGAGGTGGACCATGCCCTTTATGTGAATACCTCCTTGTGCTGACTATAAAGATGGAGTCGGTGATCAGGTCATACAGAGATATTAATGGTTAGACGAGATCGATCCTGACAAAGAGATTCTGAGGAGCAAGTAAGTGCCTGGGAACTCCAAGGGGAGGCCAGACCTTCATGAGAGCAGGGATGACACTGACACGGGGCAGCAAAATTTTACCCACATTGTTTGGTGGAGCAGGACCTCAATATAAAATTACATATGTACCACTAGAGGTACCATGTCAGGGAGGACAAGGGGAAAAAAAAAAAGAGATGAGACATGCCATCAAGACAGAAATGTTGCCATGTAAGTTTATTGAACAAGTGTTTGAAGGATCTAAGGAAATGAGATGAATTGAAGGGCAGCTGCTGGGGAAGATCAGTCCATGGGAAGTCATGTGCAAGGGAGCTTGTCTTCCTGGGCTGGACTCCAGCACAGACTTAGCATTCAGTCACACTCATGAGGTTGAGAGTCCTGTTGCTTTCCCTGGTGAGAAAAAGAGTAGAATTAGACAGAGAGCATATTCAGTGCTGAAGTTCCTCACTTCACTGGCCCAAGCGTTGGCTTCGTGTTGACTGGAGGTAAAGAACAGTCTCAAAAGCCCAAACACTCCCTTTCATTATTATCATTAAAGGAAAAATGAAAGGTTTCATATATTTGATACAGTCCAACTAGTTTGGTGAAGTACTTTCCACATAGGCTGGTCAGCTTGTGGGACAGATTACATGCTTGTGAAAATGAGTAAAATATCTTTGAAGTTAACAATAAAGGAGGCCATGCACCCATCACAGAAATGGGCCCTTTGCATTTTCCCTTAAAATACAAAAAAACCCTGGTGTACCATGACTTGTGCATGGATAGAAGTGTCCGCTATATGCCCATAAGCAGTTAGTCAAAAACGCCTTATGCAAAAAGCCCTGTATTTGTAGTAGGTACAGGAATTAATCATGAAAGGAAGGATTTTGCTCTTGTACATACAGGTAGGCATTGCAGAAAGCACATCTGTTGCTGTATGTTCTGCCATCAGAGCCGCAATGGGGAAAATATTCCATGGTGCAGATAAGAGAGACTTCTTTGACATCTTTGCAATACTCCTGCAAATGGAAGATAGACATGAGTCTCTCTGCCTGAGAGGAACTGTTGTCCCACCAGCATATAAGGAATGACACTCCACTGAGAAATGAACCTGTCTGTAACACCATAATAACCCAACCAACTCAAAGTTTCCTCCTAGTGGCAGATGTGATCTCATACAATTTCTGCTCACTGCCACATCTTTTCCTGCACAGTTACAGAGCAATGGGATGGATGTTGGCTGGTTTATGACATGTGTGAAATTCCCAAGGGATCTCCTTGGTTCTGCATACCACTGCTCCCCCAGCTCGTAGCCCAGAGCAGATGATGGTCCCCCATGACTCTCACAGACACTGGACCCCTCTCATTGCTCCCATCCTTTCCCACTCACTTTTGTGATATCCTCTTCACAGCGTCCATTCTTTCTTTTGCCAAGATTGGTCTGATGCTCCCTGGAAGACAAACACTGTTGTTAGCCACCACCCTTCCCCATTACAACCACAGTGCAAGAACAGAACCTCAATCTCATGTAGTGCAACAGGGGTTTTCAGATGAATTAGCTCAGCATCGTCTGCACAGCACTAGCAAGAGCATGCCCTTATAGACCAGGCACTTGTCTTTCAGAATACCACTCTCCCCAGTTGATGCATCCCCTTTATAGGTCTCTGGGGTCCATGACAAACACGAAGCATTAAAAAGGGGGTAGGCAGACAGGACCCATCCAGCACAGGGTTTTGGAGAGAGCCCTTGCGTGTGAGTTGGCACTCAAAGACAGATCCAACCGCCACCACTGGGAATCCCCTAGGGAGAAGGACGAGTACTTACAGGTTGTGGGCACACAGTGTGCACTCACTGGCATAAGTGACACCATCAGTACCACAGACGGGGTCGTAGATCATCGTGCAGGCCATGAGCTGTCTGCCATCCTTCAGCGTGGAGCTTCGGTACTGGCTGCAGTTGAGCTGGGGAACAGAGACAGCAAAGCTGCAGCACAGGCTCTGCTCTGTGCAAGGGCACCCGGACACAACCCCCCTGCTTATGCCTCTGCCTTTTAGGGTCTGCCATAGGACAAATCGTGGTTATATATTAACTCATTCTTCATGGAAAACTAGCAATTTCCTTTCTTGGCCTTATACTGGAGAAGACTGCGTCAAGGCAGACACTACTCATTCAGCTTTGTATTTATCATGACGCCTCTATACCTTGCTGACCACACCAGGATATTACAAAATGCACCTCAAAAATAACGTGCGAACTAAAGTGGCATGATTTATGTACTTCCTGTGAGAGAGCTGACTGTGACAAAGGAATTCTTCACAGCCTACAAGAATGGTGGGGAGATGTGCTGACAGGTCTTGCTGCAATGGGTCAGCTCTGAGTGTTGAAATCTGCCAGCAGGACTGACAGCAGTTGAGGCTGATTTATATTGGTTGAAGAATTGGCCTTGTGTTTTAGCACTCCCAGTTTCTCCAGTGTGAGCTCTTCCTCCCTGATTTATGTATCTCACCCGGTCTGAACACAAAGCACACTGAGGAAACAAAGGAATGACATTTCATAGTTTGTTTGTATAGAAATGAAATATCTTGGGATGTTGACTCTTTCAAACACAAGGTAATGAGATGGCTTTGTTTTTCTATTCCTCAGTGCGTGTAAATAGTTTAGAGCTGGACAAATACAGTTAATCCCGTCTTTTACAAGATTCATTGTTGGTATACATTAGATTACGCTGCATTTACAAAAAAACAAATAAAACCACACAAAGAGGGGTTTGAATCTCCTAGTACATTAGGTATGAGCATTCAAATCACAGGCAGGTTCCTAATCTTTGCAGAACATCTTTTTGTAAAACACAAGTGTCTAGAAAGCACCAGACACCCTGGGTCCTCTGCGTCCCCTTCCCCTGTTCCCAGAACAGACTGCTAACCTCCTGCAGCAGCTATGACAGACTGCTGTGGGAAAGGGATTTCTTCTTGTAAAGCCTTAAATCATTTATGCTACCTGTATCATAGCTCATTCCTCACCTGTCCTCTCCTCTTTCTTTTCCTGACCACATGGAGGAACTGCACAATGTTCCTGCTGCCAAGAGGGTGATATTCACCCCCAGAAGAAAGGACAATACGAGCCATGACCCCCAGCAGAGGCTACACCACCAAAACCGACCAGCGTTTATCCAAGTTGCGCCATCAGCACCAGCTTAAGCTCTTATTTTTCAGTACGTTTCACTTACTTGGAGAGCTTCCTCTATGCATTTTCCATCATGCTTCTTGGCAACACTGGTTCCAAATTCACTGGAAGAGAAAGCAGAGTTTAAAATGCTTGTCAAGTAACTCTCTTGAGCTCTCAGGGGGTGACCTCCAGAACTTACATGTTATGGGCACACAGCACACAGTCATTGTTGTAGGTGACACCGTCTGTCCCACAGATCTCACGCAGGATGAAGGGACAGGCTGCAACGGCTTCGCCAGTTTTGGTGTTGCTCAGGTATGCGGTGCAGTCAACCTGGGGAGATAAAATAAGAGTGGTGGGTTGGCTGCTGGGAGATGGACGAGTGCCTCATCTGCAGTCTGCCCACTCTGGTCCTCCAGACTTTAAAGGTTTCTGCCTAGGAAAATCAGAGTTTTTTAAAGCTTATTCTCATATTAGAAAGGAATTAGATAATTATGGTTGTGTTTGGTATTGTCTGCTAACAGAGGGAAGAAAGGAACATCTGACCAAAAAGATGATTTTCCTAGACTAGTATGTATGCAAGTTGTAAAAGAAGCATTTAACCCGGAGGAGTGTGATTTAAAGTGTTTGACAGCAAGTCCAGTTTGACACGTTAACTAAATCTAGGATTTTTGTTTCAGCTTTTTCAAAACAGTAGCAAGAACGTTTTCACCAGCTCCTATTGCAAAATATTTATGATATATAAAATCTAACAGTTTAAATATTTAAGGATAAATAGACAAACATCTATTGGAAGTCAGTCTACACTAGCTAAGCATCACTGACACTTCACTGTCATTTTGCAGTTCCCCCAATGCAGTGTCTCTTATTACCCATATTTCCCATGAGAGCAAATTAAAGCAAAAGACAGCATTTTAACAGCATGACTTTACTATAGAAAATACATTGCAGTCCCTCAGGATGCATGAAGTTATTTTCGGTGCTTTAGAGCTGCTCTGCATAAGCAGAATAAATGCCTTGAGATATTATCAGCACATACTGTTACTGTGCAGGATAATAAAGCTATTTCTGTATGCATATCTGGGACCAGATTTTTCCTGGCTGACCAGAGCATGAGGATTTTTTTTAACCTGCCTATCCAGTGAATGAATGCATGGACATCTAACACAGCTTTCTGTCTTCCTCTCCTACTGTGCTAAAATGGGCTGCAGCGTTCTTGGGGTGCCTCTGATGATTTCTGTTCAGAGATCTGCAGTACTGGGACATTTTGTGTCTGAAGTCCTGGCCTGTTCCTGTTCTCTATTGCCCTCCCATACAGCACATTGGCAGCAACTGCTGTGAGTAGCTAGAGAACCACAGCACCGGCACAAGCTCCATGAATCACCCCCGTCCATGCAGCGGGAGCACAGCTGGTGCTCTGAGTCCATCCAGGCTCCTCCTGGAGGCTGGGCAGAAAGCAGGAGCCGGTGCTTATTTTACAGCTAGTCCACTTACAGGGCTGCTTTCATCCTTGCATCTTCCCTCATGGCTTTTCTCAACGTGAGTCCCATGTTCTCTGAAACGGAGAGGCTGGTGTTAGCGTGCTTGCTGGCTAAGCCCTGTGACACCCAGGTGCCGCAGAAAGCAAACCAGACTCATACCCAGTATGTATGATAAAGGAGGCATCTGATTTGTCTAATGAACCAGCTTCTCCCAGTCATTAGCAAACATGATCCTAAGCAGTAACACACCTACCAGGTCTCCTCACTTGTGCTCTGCAGCAGCCCCATCCACTCTCAACCCTGCCCAAATACCACAGCCCTCATAGTGTGCTCAGATCCAGAGCTGGCTCTCCCACAGCTCCCCCAGGGAGCACAAACAGAGCATGATGGGGAAAAAAAAAAATAAAAAAAAAAATCAAGGTGACAAGAGCTTCAGGATGTTGAAAGAGAAACAGAAGCACATAGATATGTTGGTATCAAAAAAAAAAGCCATCTGGAGCAGTAAACCATGGCTAGCCGTTCCAAAAGAGAGTCCTGTGTAGAGTACTTACACATTATGGGCACAGATCCTACATTCGTTGTCATAAGTAAACCCGTCTGTGCCGCAGACTGGGAGCAGGATCCTTGGACAGCGTACATGGGCTTTACCATCCTTAAAAGTTCTTGGTGGGTATTGGCTGCAATCGATCTACAAAAAGCAGGAGTGTTAAGCCTGGGGAAGTCCTTGTTCTCCAAGAAAAAACCCCAACGTAGCCTCCTGGCATGTCTTTTATGCTAGGATGCTGAGACAACACTAGTGCTGCAATTCAGTTCTCTCAAAACCAGGCTGAATCAGTTCTGCATGGATCCTCTCATGCCCAGAGGGAACTGCACAGCACTGCAGAGATGGCAAATCACTAGGGCAAGCAACTCGGTCAATCTCAAATGCAAGATAGGCCAGAAAAGCAAAAGAGAGAAAAAGCTCAGTCCCCTTTTCATTCTGCTGTATAGATATAAACAAACCACTAAAATAGTGAAGGAATTTGGACTTTGCTGATGACGCTTTTGAAGAGCATCCTCCAAAGAAGACATGAGCCCAAACGGACCAATTTCCACACTTATATGTTGGCGTGTCCTAGACACTAGCTCTAAGACTTCTTAGCTGATACACTCAGGTCAAAACTTCAGGTGTGTTCCATACACCAGACTACACCATGACTCCAAAGGTTGGCGTAGGTATGAATTTGTAATGTAAACTCTGTGCCTGACTCCCATGCAACACATCTGCCAGGGCCGTGCAGGCAAGGAGGACAGGTGGGATTTGTAGGTATCCTCAACCCAAGGGGCTGACAAGACTTAATAGACATGTGGAGAAAGCCAGGCTCCAGGCCAGCTCACTTCGAGCAGATGTAGCCTCAGGGAACCTTCCAGTTGATACAGCTAGGAGGAGAAATATGCCTGATATTGAAAACTTACCTTGGAAGTCTCCTGTCTGCATTTTCCGTTATGCTTTTTGCTAACATGGGTCCCGTGTTCTCTGGAAGAGGGAAACAATAAGCATTTAGTTCCTCAACTTTAATCTCTTGGTCTCAGTCATGTGCAAAATGAAGCAAAACACTGCTTCAGACTCTATAAGGGTGTATCAGAATAGCTACATTACTTTACTCATTAACTAGTTTATCGTATCTTCTCATAACAGGCAATTTAAAGCAGTATTCTGAACTATTCATTCCTCTGCTCAGTCACTGCCCAGCCCACAGACTAATCCAAGGAGCTGCCATCTGACTTTTCAAGGTTTCCCCTCATGAGCACAAAGACTGTGAGAAGGAAACTCAAGGTAAATCCAAAACCAATCCAGTTTCTAAGAGATTTGAAGAAACAGGCATAAGCTGATATGTACAAGGATGTTTCTCAGGACTGCAAAGCACTGCTGGCTACTAAGGAGTCCTCTGTGTATGGCACTTACCCATTATGGGCACAGATCCCACATTCATTATCATACGTAACGCCATCTGTGCCGCAAACTGGACTCAGGATCTTCGGACAGGATACTAATACTTTGCCATCTTTAACAGCTTTTGGGTACCTACTGCAGTCAGGCTGTCAAAATAAGAAGAATTAGCTCTGGTGGATCCCTTACTATGCGAGAAAAATTGATGCAAAATATTTTCATTCTGTATCCCAGCCAACGTTGTTTCTGCAACAGGACAAAGCCCTGATCCACTGAGGCTAAAACTTCAATCAGAAATGAGCTTTCTGNGAATTTAGTGGGAAACATTTTTCACCAGCTGGAATTATGACTAATACTGTTTTGGTTTGTGTTGGTTTTCTCCCCACTGCTCCAGCTCTGTGACTACTTATTACTTCAGATTCCCTGTAGTTAGCAGAGGTTTTGAAAGGATAGAGGGAAAAAATGGTCATCAATTGAAGAATGTACTTTCTACACCCCAGATTTTTGGTCCTGAAATATAGAAGTTTCTCTTCCTGAGGCACCAGACCATTGGCCTCATAAAAAAATATACAAACTATATTCTATAAATATATATGCTTAGTGCTCTTATGAATCTCACTATGTGAAAGCAACCAGCACGGGAGCTTTGAATCCCTGTTGCAAAGGGTGGAAACACTTGTGATCTCCAGAAAGAAAACTGCCAACCTGCACAGTGTGTTGGCAAACAAAATCTTGGGCCTGGGCACAAAAGCCATCTTTGTATGTAGGGAAGTGAATTCTGCAGCACTGGCTCACTGCAGCCTCTCATTTCATAGCCATCTCCTTTCTCCTTTGTTGGTGTGGTATGCACGGGGGGGACCTTCGCTTTGGAGCAGGGAAGATGCAAAATCCACCCTCACTGTGCAGAAAGGCATAGCATGGACTAGGACCCTCCTAAGCCTTGTCATACGGTCCTCTTGCAGTTTCCAGGGGAGATCCGTGTGGTTCTCAGTATTCTGCCTATTAACAGCCCTAAAAGATCAATTTTTGACTTCTGTTGCACTTACAATAGGAATCTGTTTGCATTCTCCATCATACATTTTGCTGACGTTGGTGTGATGTTCCCTGAAAGAAAGAGATGTTTTGGTTACATGCCTTGAGAATGACTTTTCCCATTAGACTCCAAGAACTGGGACAAGAAAGCAAAGTGCCACCCTCCTCGTGGGACACTACAACTGCTTGACTTGTCTGAACGTGCCCCACAGAGGGTAGCAGCAAATGCACAGTATTTCCATATCATATGGTAACTAGGCATTAGGAGTAATTAGGTGTTACAAGTAACACTTTGATCTGCTCATGGCTCTGCTCTGTGCTGTCCTCTGGTTCTTTTATGATTCCCCTCATGAGAACAGACAGAAAATGGGGAAGAAAACTCAGGAATTATAAGCAGCCAGCTCCAAAGAGCTTACAGAGATACCTGCCTTAACAAAGACTAGTGTTTTTCAGAAGTGCGTCTGAGAGCCTTATATACCACTAATTATCGAGAAGGATGCTCTGTACACAGGACTTACACGTTATAGGCACAGATCCCACATTCATTGTCGTAAGTGAAGCTGTCTGAGCCACAGACTGGTTTCAGTATCCTTGGGCATGCTATCAGGACGTGATCATCTCCTACAGTCCTTTGGTACCCACTGCAATCAATCTGTAAAAACAGCAGAAATAGAGAGGAAAAAAAAAACCAATATTTTTGATGTAAAGATAACACTCCTGCAAAGTTTGCTTACTCTTGCTCAGCCTTTAGGGAAAAATCCAGCATCAAACTAATTCTACTATCAAAAGTGGAAGCCAGAGTCAGTTCTGTGGGAATGCTCTCCTGATGAAAAAAACTGCATAGCAAGAAGGACTGTGATTTGGATTTTGGGAGGTCCATCATGAGATCCTGTTGGAGCTACTAAAGCGGTGAGATCCAACCTTCAGCCAACACAACATTTTCATTTTGTTCCTGACCACAGAGGCTAGAATTCTGCATTAGAAAAGCACAGAGACAGCCCATAAAATCCCTCTCAGCTTTGGTTACTGTCAGATTGTAATTCCCTTTGGGCTGTGAAGCTCTGTTTTCCTGTTGTGTGGTGTTTGGACTGTCCCCTTTCACAGACAGCTGAAGTCTTCCACAGACAACTTCTTACCGGAGTAGTTTTTGGCTCGCATTCTCCATCATGCGCCTTCTCCACACTGGCCCTGTGTTGCCTAGAAGAAAGCAGGCCTGTATCAGGGCTGGCAGAGAGCAGCATCACCTCGAGGCTGGCGGTGTCGGTACCCGGCTGCTAACTCACGTGCTCCTCTGCCCAGACCATCTTTGGGGGATGGAGCTGCCACCCCTACCCCAATTCCCTTGCCATGCAGCTTCTGTTTCCAGCAACGCTCACCTGTTGTAGAGGCAGATCCCACACTCGTTGCTGTACGTGGTACCGTCGGTGCCACAGACGGGCTCCAGGTTCCTTGGGCAAGCTACCCAGCCTGTCCCATCCTTGCCGATGCCACTGGAATACTGGCTGCAATCAACCTGCGGAAGCAGCATAGAATCAGCCCCAACATCGGCTCCCGTGTGGAAAGAAACCCCCATGCAGCCTCCCACCACCGCAGCCACTGCTCCTGCCGCTCCTGCCGGGAGGTAAACTGGAGGTTAAATTAGAGGTATTGTTTTGAATCTGCTCAGGCAGTCAGGGGCAAATCTTCTCTACAAAATTTCTGATTATGCTTTCCTGCTGGGGTCTGGGGGAGGCAGGGCACAGAGGAAGGGTTGCAGTGGGGGACATGGTGCCTAATGAATGCAGCTGGTAATTGGGAGCCTGGCTGCACACCAGAGCCCCTCAGCTCGACATCTGATCATTTCCAACTGTGCTGCTGTCTCTGGTGAGCTACAGGAGTCTTGTAACAGCGTGGGAAGAACCTGCAGATAAATCCATCACACAGACCCTGCTGTTTTCCTCTGTATGAGACAGGTATAGAAAACCTATGCAAAGAACACACAGTTTTTTGGGTCTTACTGCATAGAAAAAAATTATCAGAATCACTGTCTTTGATTCTTTCTAGCATTTCATCCTAAGATAGTATTCTTCACGGCAAGGTAACCTATTGCCTTTGGCTTGGAGCAAGTCAATTATGGATAAGAGTTAATAAAATATGATTGTATAATTACTTTTTGTTTTCTTCATTTTATCTGATGAACTAAAAATATCATTAAAAATGGGTCATCTTTTACTTTCTCATGAAATTCACAATATCATTCAATCATGCATTGGCAAATATTATCTGAACAGCCAAGCTTTCGTTACATTTAATCCACTTGCTCATCAGGTAATTACATACTGTTTCTACTTTACCATAAATCCAGAATAGAACAGAATAAATAGATCTGTAGCTCACCTCAATTCCAAAGGCAATACCTGAAAGAAAAAATAGAGACAGAAAAGGAAAAAAAAACATTATTGATATGCAGAGATCATGTATGTAAATCTTTTCATGAAATTGTTAAATTCAGTTACTGTTGTTGACTAGGTTACTGTGTTCAGGAAAACATGGAGTTTTATGTTACGCCAGTAAATGGTCATAAGGTGTATTAAAAGTTACAGAATAAAGTTTCATTACACTTTTGAGGGGAAATAAAACAGGGGAGAGCACATATCTTAATCCATCCCTAAGATAACACACACGCTTTCAATCTGGTACTCTTGGATTTTAACCTTTTCTAAGAGAATTGGTATTTGACTTGCAAAAGTTTGGACACGTGTTTAAGATGGCTGTCGACCGCTGGCACCATCCATCTCCAAACACGTCCTTCCTAGTTACTGGGAACAGCACAGTAAACTTAGAGAGCAATCCTAGAAGTTAAATTTTGCATTTACATTGCTCACATGGATACAGATGCCATTTCTGAACAGTTTTGCTTTGCCTTTACGGACAGCAATTCCATGTGCCAGCTCTCACCCCGCACTAGGGCTGCTCTTGCAGCAATTTGCTCCTGGAAACCAAGAAGATGAAAACAGTCACCTGTATGAGGATTGCTGAAACCTCAGTCTTGAAGGCTAACTTTTTTGCTACACCCTCTCAGGAAGAATACTTCTTCAGGGAACATGGCCCTCCTCCACGTTACGAGACCCAAATGCTTTTACTGAAATGAAAACTCAGCTCTGATTCGCAGCCAGATCAATCTCCACAATATCCCAGGAAACACTCACCTAAGCAGCAGCAAAGGGCCAGAGCTGCCTTCACGAAAACCCCCGTGATCTTCATGGCAGACAGAGGAATGGCCACCGTGCCTGCAAACTCTCTGTGTGGGAGAGGAAGAGTGCAGGGAGGAGCAGGAATATATAGCACACCAGGGGATCAAGTGGTCCCACCTCATTAGGTAATGATCCAAGTCTGTCATCACTGTTCAAAGCCAAAAACGTGTTTACACAGCTCTATATTTCTAGCTAATGATTGACACAGGCACAGATGCCAAGAAGGGGACTTTTGTGTAGCAGGTGGGGAGCCCTCTGTTCCTGGATGGACCTGCCCCCCTCATGGCTGCAGCACGTGTCAGGCTCGCATCTCCCCTGCGACTGCCTAAATGCAATTAGACCATTCTCCTCCTCTACAGTTTTCAACTGAGCTGCCAGTTGAGAACAGGAACCCTCGTTATTTAACCTCAGAGCGTGATTTTGTACTCTTCACCACTGTATTTCATCCCAGTTTGAGCCCAGGCAATTTCAGCCCAGAAGGTCACCCTGCGCTCTGCGGGAGAAATCCTGCTCTTCTCCTGTTTTAAAAAAAAAAAAGCTCAGCAGTGGTCTGCTCCATGTGCAAATTTTTTCTGTATTACAGCAAAGAGCGAAAATATTAAGTTTGCCCTAAAACTCCATCTTTTTGGCTGTTCATTGATAACTCCCTCTACTCATCTGCTACCACCTCCTCCACGGCCAGTTCCTGACCCACCTCACAAAGCCCAAGCGACACCACCCCACAGGGCAGCAGGCCAAATGCTTTTGATGTTTGCATAGACTAGATGTACTGTATTTCCTTTATCTAGGAAGTCAGCCAGCTTTGTAAAGATTGATATTAGCCCACGCATGGTTTCCTTCCTGAGAATTCACTGCGTATGTTCTCTCTTTACATTTTATATCTTTAGTTTTCTTCAAATTTCTCCTGAAGGTTTGCCCACTAGTAAGGTAAAACAACTTGGATTGCTCCTGAATGCTTCCTTGTCCTTTATTCAAGGACATTTTTGGCAATTCTTTGGATTGGTCTCAATCCCAGTCTTAATTAGGGTCCTAAATTCTCCAAGTTTCTCACTAGATTTTAATCTTTCAAATTCTGCACTTGGCAATCAAAATCCTTACTTGCAGATCTATTTATGACATAATTTAAACAGAGTGATCTTGTGTTGAATCATCCTAGTTTTATTTTCTAAGAGAAGGACATCTCCAACGTTTTTCGCACTTGAAAAGCAAATCCACAATAATGCAGTTTTGGGGATTACCTAATGGAAAATCCTATTTGCTTTCATATCCAGGAACTCTGCTAATGTTAGTAGTTTGCAGTGTACATCTGCAAAGCTAAAGTCTCCCCAAATGCCACTGCTTCCAGCTACATTAATCTCTACTAACATTAGAAAGATCTCTATTCATATATCTTGTTTTCATTCCTTCCCCCTGATATTCAGCCTTGATGTCTCCTGTCCTGTCCCTTATCTCAGTTCCACCAAGTGTCAAGGACTTCAGACCTTTGGACAAACTCAGGCCTCGATGACAAGGACCTCTGTTTGTCCTGATTACGATATCCATCTCTCAGAGCTTATTCCAGCCAAGACTATCATCAATTAATGCTTCCTGGCAGAGGAAAAAAATGCATCTTGACAACTTAATTGCCAGACTCTGTAAAAGCTGTCATGGTCAAGCAAATTCCTGCCAATGTCCACAGAGATGACACTTGAACTGTTTCAGAAAGGAGATACTATTTGCAAACCAAATCTGCGGTTAAAATAGATTGACTCAGCATGTTCTGTCAAGATCACAGCACTTCCTTTCCAGGTAAATTATTTAATTTAGAGAACAGTCTGCAATAAGAAGCAGATTAAAGGGACAGCACAGCAAACACCTGTCAAGGATCTAGAGAAGGAACTAGGATCTAGAAGACATCACCACAGCTATAGCACATCTGCTGTCCCCTGCATCAGCCAAGGCACACAGTGCTCAGCTTTGGGCTCCTGCCCCATGCACAAGGAAGATCCATGCTGCGACCCTACAAGCGAGACACCTGCTTTACAGAGAGCAAACCAGCAAAGCTTTTTCCACCAGCTGTTTGTCCGCCAGGACAGAGCCTTTGAGGATCAGAGCAGAAGCTGCAACACATCCCACCCAGGCTGGGCAGGGAGACCTTTGGTGATTCCTGTGTGTTTACACCCTTGTGTTTGTGTAACCCCCCACTTACTGTCATGCTATGTTGACATCTACGTGTTTATTTTCCCTTCACCAGCCATACTGGGAAAGGGAGGCTTTTGCTGAACAGCCCTGGACATGGACACACTGATCCGTTCTTCTGCTGCCTCTCCAGGTTGCTTCTAGTCACAGCTGTGAGTCATCTGTCATCATTTTGCAGAACTTCACTGACACAGGCCAAGAAAGGAAACCAGCCCTTTGAGGCCAGAAGGCACTAAAGCCAATTCACCTGTTTTTCAGAAACATAAATTGTCTGCGCTTCCCATCCACAATTCAAGTTTGCAGTTGTTACTACACCTAATACTAAACTGCTTCTTTTGGGACCTTCAGAATCAAGGTGAATCATGAATTCTCATCCAGATTTGTAGTTTTCAAGTAGTCGCGTTTACATCTTAATATTTCCAGTGAATAATTTGAGTGGAGTTGTTCATACCCTCATGCAAGGAAAAGCATTGAAAGTTCTTATGTTGTAGTTCAGGTGGAAGGGCTGGGCAGCAGGAGGGCTCTGACAGCAACTGGAAGAGAGAAATTGCAGGGAAAGAGCCTGGACAAGAGCTCCCTGGAGTAGGGAGGCCCCCGTAGGAAAGAACAGATGTGCAAACAGATACCAAAGATGAGCCCTGAAGAGAGGAAAGGGAGAGGGCCCCTTCACCAGTCCCCAGGATAAAAGCAGATGGGCCATGGAGCAGAAGTTGTGATAATCAAAGCAAATGATGCTGAAACCCCCAGGTACCCACACACAGCAGTTGCTTGGTGGGATTGAGCATCACAGGGATGTAGGGAGAGACAGAAAAGAGAGCTCTGCAGCAGACCCAGAGGGGCTTCACTGCACAAATGGCATCAGGCTCTCCATGTCACCACTCACCCAGCTCTTGAAGAAGCAAATACCCCTAACCTGCAGGATTTTGGGCACAGTCTACTGTGGCAGACCATGAGAGCTCTCCTGGCCAGAACATACCGTGCTGCCACCCGTGGGCTCTCCCTCCATGAGGGGTGCGAGAGCACCTGGGAGGTGGTGGGCAGAGCTACCAGGGTGCAAAAGGACAGACAGCAGAGGATTGAGAAATGCTATGGTGAGTTCAAGGTCTACTGAGGCATCTGCTAGAGTCAACAGTCCTCATTACACATCAAGAGCAGCATTTGCACGCCCTGAAGAATTACATGAGTATCTGACAGCTCTTATGAGAAGAAAAAAAGAAACCCAAAAAAAACAAGAGACTCAAGGCCCCTGCAGAGAATAGTTTAGCCCAAAGCCCCATCGTGTTGAAAAGCCTGGAGACCAAAGCTGTCAATTCATAACGCCAGTTCTACAAAACCTCAGAAACTGCTGTGAACCACACAGGGTCTGTGAGTCTCAGCAAGAGACATCCTTAATAAAGGGCAATTTACAGCAAACTGAAGACTCCCCAGAGTGCTGGTACCTTTCCAGGTTTGCAGAGGGTTATTTTAGCCTCATTACTGTTTTAGAGGACACCGTAAAGGGTAACCAAAAGCAAACATAAAAGAAAGAGTAATAAATCCACAATACTTCTCAAGCATTTACCTCCTTCTCCCCAGGAACCTCATAGAAATAACGCGTGGCATCACGTGGAGTCCCACCGCACGCAGCGCTGCTCAGGACGGACATCATTGCCGAGCCCTTGGGATGACCTGCAAAAAGGGGTTGAAAGCAAGAAAAGAGCGACCAGGCAGGCAGCTGAGAGCAGGAGCCAACATTGCTGCCTCTGATAGGGTTATTAATGACAGCACAGGTGGTTTTAGCAGGTCACTGTCCTGCGCCTGCTTGGCAGACAAGTTTGGAATCTGATTAACAATCCTTTATCACCAGCTGTGATTTTTGTGGATGATAATTTCTGCTGGCAGCAGGAGAAATTCAGAAGGTGCTCAAACACTGACAGAAGAGGCTACTGGGGCACCATCTTCATCAGTTCATTGCTTTTGGAGCACATTTAATGCAGGTTTTATGGGTGATTATTTCAAAGCATAAATACTTGAAATCACTACAAATCATAATAGCTTTCAAGTGCACTGATTTTCATTTGCAAGTATTTATTTTAAGCCACAAATTGTGCACTGCTTTTATGAAATCATGTAGATGTTCCTGCAAATGATTTTATCTGGAATCAGTGAGCAGACATCATCAGAGAACATTTTTACTGTCTGATATTCACCATTCTCAGGCTGCATAAATAACATATAAGAATTTACTTGTCTCAGCACAGCTCAAAGGCAGACATTTTGCATCCCCCAAAACACCTAACCAAGACCAAACTGGTGACTTTCACCTTGCATGACTGTACTTGGTGTGGGGATTTCCCACATAGAAATAGGCAGTAATAATCTATTTCTAAATAGTGTTTGCTCATGTTAAAAATCAGCATACAAAATACTAACAACTACTTATATCAGAGTCTGCTGATAATAAAATTGGATTTTATTATTATCAGCAGAAATAAAATGTGAAGCATGCGCAAGCATTTTGAGAGTTTAAAAATCAATTCTCATTAACTGCAGTAGATAAAAATGGATTTGATAACCTAATCAGGAAAAAAATTGTCTTTGGTGGGAATGAAATTAAATGGTATTAGATAAAATCCTGCCAAAACCTGAAAGAAAGTCTCTCTAGCCTTACCTGCAACAGAATGTGTTTACAGATCAGGCCACAGCTAAAATGGACTCAAACACTGCATGTGTTCACCCAAGGTCTTCTGGAAATGTCCTGCGATAATGTTTATACAAATAAAACCCCTATTTGCTTTAAGTAACTGCTATAAAACAAAGTACAGGAAGTGCATGCAAACCGCCAGCACATTTCTGTTAGCCCACCAGTCTCCTGCTCTGCAAACTCCACCCCACTTTCTGATGTGTTGCCCCCAACTAGCCAGGGGAGCTTTCAGCTCGAAGACCTGGCTTTGTCTTAAAAGAGTTAGAACTGCCTGTACATCAGTTGCATCTCAAAACAATGATACTTTCCCTTGAATAGCTTAAACCATTCAACAGCATGGAATTTCTCACATCACCATTTTCCCCATAGCACCAGGACCCTGAAGGAAGGACCATGAAAAAGGTGGCTCCTGAGACAGGCACTGGCTGAGCCCCTGTGCCCACAGGGCCTTGTTCAGGGAATGAAGTTCAAGCCAAGGCAGAAGGGTGACCCAAAAGTACATGGTGATGGCCCATGGACCACCAAGGTGGCTGAGCTTTCTGCTTGGCCACCAGCACTGCCTCAAGGTTGTCATCAGTGCTTCTGTCCTATGGGGGCAAGAAATGCTGCTGGCCAGATTCACACCTCCTGATCCCAGAGACCTTCCCAGCTGTGTCCTCAGCTCCAGCTTTATAGGGGCAGGGCTCAGCACACCATCTAACACAACCAGTCAAGGTATATCTGCTGCCCACAGCTGCTCAAAGTGGTCTGGATTTCCCAGTGTCTCAGATGAGAGATCTGGAAGAGGGACACTTAGTGCAGCAGTTAAACTGCCAGCCCAATACATGTGGTGCTTCAAAACCAATTTTCCCCTGTCGGTTTCCATATGTAAACTGATTAAATCTCAAAACAACCCTCTGAGGTAGGTAAGTATATTTTAATATTCATTTTACAGGCAAGGGAAAAGGGCTGAAAGGATGGTGAAGTCATTGACCCAAGACCACAAAATAAGTCAGAGGGAACCTGATCCCTCCTCACAAAACCCCAGACCACGCTCTTTCTCCTTAGTTGCAACATATTCACCAGGTATTTACAGCAGCTGCTGCACCCAGGGGCTTCTGCGCTTATTGCCCAAGGGACATGTGGCATAAAACCAGAGTGGGGACTCGTGTGTCCCTCCCGCGAGGCTTAGTGAAGAGAAGTGACATGAAGCTGCAGAGTTATCTTTATTGTAGAAGCACGCTAAGACACAGCGAGGCGGCAGAAACCGCAACGGCACGCATGGGGCAGACCTGGGAAGACACCGCTGGGTCCCCACAGCCCTTCACCCTCCACCTGAGCAAGGACAGGCCCCGTTCACTGCAGAAGGGGATGAAGGCAGCCCTGGCAGTCCTGGAGACTCAAGCAGCTCCTCTGATGGTCGACATCAACTTTTCCTTTACTTGCCCTATGGAGACAGAAGGAGACAGCTTATTACTACAGTCCCAGAGGGCAAAGGAACCTGGGAGGACCACAAGGAAACCTCAAAGCTGTGATGCTCCCACACTCTATAGGGTCTCTGAGCCACCTCTGTCACTGCACAATGGGGGACAGCAGCACGTTGTTCTGCCAGTGTCCTCTTTAGGAAGGACAACTTGGCTAAAAAAAAACAGAGCCAGGGAGAAAATAAATGGGCAGAGCCCACCACTGCAGGCACTGGAAAGTTTGCACATTCTGATGAGTTCAGCCCCACCATCCCCTGGCTGTGGTGAGAGGGGAAAAAACCTGCTGCAAAGCCCTTTTCCCCAGCTCCTTTGGGACGCAACCTCCCAAGGACAGGCTAGCCAAGAGGGGCTAAACCACTGCCCCTCTCTCTGTACCTTCAGTCACAGCTGGTCCCTGGTGTTTGCTGCCAGTCTGAACTCCATTACTCCTGGAAAGAAAGAGCAAAAAAATAAGCCCATCTCCAAGCATGACCACTGATGTGTGACACTTGCAGAGCATTGGTGCCAGTGTGACAGCCCCTCCAGCCAGTTCAGCAGCCACATGAAGCAACAGCAGCAGAGCCTGACACAGGGCAGGCAGTCTGGGTCCCTGCCAGCCTCAGAAAACAAGACAAATTTCAGCCTGAACTAGGTACTTTCCCCACCTACTACCTATCTGGGAGAGGTCCTGTTCTTTTTTTCCTCCTTCTGCCACCTTAAAAAGAAGGATAACAAAATAAAGAGAGCACTGTAAGAAAGCCAGGACTTTCCCATTGCAAACCTGGGAGTTATCCATTTGTTGAGAAACAGATTAAAAGTGTAGAAACTGGATATCCCCTTTTTCCCCTGACCTATTGACTGATGCGGGCAGACTGGTGACTGTCATGCAAGTGATTTGTGGAGAAACCTTTGAACAAGTAAAGGAACTGCAAGATAGGAAGCATTTAAAGTGAAACATACTGGAAAGACCTGCAATTCACTTACACGACTTAGCACTGCAGGACCTAGTGGCCAGCTAGCTTAACCAAAAAAAGGTATCAAAAAAGATACCCAGGACTCAGACCTACATTCATCTGCAGTAAAGCAGCACGGGATCAAAGGAATTTGTTTATGGCACAAACGACCTGGGGAAGGTGCTGAGCCTGGACACCAGCCAGCCCAAGGCCCTGGGGATGGGCTCTCTCTGCAGTAGGTTTTCCACCCCAACAGCATGCAGATACACCCTTTGGTGTCAGATCTCTCCCAAATCACTCTGCTCCCATCCCTTCCTGCAAGCACCCTGCCCTGATGGCAACCTGGGTACCAGGCAGAGAGAGTTACCAGAAACGCATGGAAATCCAGCAGGAGCTTTGCTGGCAGGAGTGGATGCGGATGCTGAGCTGCAAGGCATGAGGCAGCTTGGACACACACACTTTGCCAGGCTACCCAGCTCCTTCATGGATAATTTCAAAATACAACTCAAGAAACTATAACATTTCTGGGTAACGATTTCTTATCTTCCTCCCAAGTTTAAAAAGAGGCCTTCGCATTTTCATTCTGCACATCGCAACAGTCTAAAGCCATTTCTGACGCCAAAATCACTGCTGGAGCTGGTTTCCTCTGGGTTTTAGTAGCATATATTGAGTGCCTGGATCTTCAGTGGAAAGAAGAATTCATCATACAGCAAATGACCATGAATTTCAGGGCTGAAAATAATATTGCTCTGTCCATTGTTCATAAGCTTCCAGAAATTTGCAGTCTGATTCTCAAGGTGAGATAATATACATAAGTAAAGAATACATCATTGTGGGGGTGTTTACATTTGGCTTTTTTTTGCCCCAAGGAAAAAGCTTATCATATTCCCTTTTAATTGCATCCAACTCTCCTTGGAACTCTTAATATAGCTACAAGCTGTCTGATTTTCAGTAAATGGCATATTCCTCTAATTGCAAAGGCTTGAGAGCTGTAACAGCTTGGTAAAACACAAACCAGTAAGGAATTCCAGACCAGGCACAGTTTTATGGGAATCCTCTCCATTTTTCAGTCGCCATGGTATACCAAACCTCATCTTGTGTATTGCCTGGTCTCCCTGCACCCCCAGAATACACAAGCCAACAGTGGCTCCATCACACTAAAGGTCAAGACAAAATCCTCCAGTATTATCACAGGCAAAACAATTTCTCTCTGCACTACAGTTTCTTCAACTTGAAACAAAGTTGAGAGCATTCAGCTGCTTTACAGAAGAGGGGAAGAGGAACTGGGGTGTTTGCTTTTTAATGTTTTGGGGATCTGCTGGCATCCTGGCACTGAGCAGAAGAAGGCACGGTATGACGCTATGGCACGATGGCTGTTATACAGAAAAGGTCTTTGTTGCCTACAAACATGTTGATAACAAATTCATATCCACAAACCAAAGCTCCTATCCAACATTTTACAGAACCTCTCTTCAGTTGGTTCAATATTTTGATTCTCTGTTTTCCTGGCAATGAATATGCAGTTTAAGAGCTCATTCCAACACAGAGGACAGTCCCTCCCTGGTGCTACAAGAAACCTCGCACACTCAAGAGACGCAAACTGGGAGACCCCAGCTGCAAGTCAAGTCAAAGTGCTGGAGACTGCTGAGCTTCCACTGGTGGAAAGACCAAGAACTACTGAGAAATATCTAACTCATCTGCTATGTGGGATCACACAAGATGCCAAGGCTCAAGACTTTTCCCCAAAAGTATGCCACTTAGCAAACAATATTTTCCAGCCATCTCTCTGGATATTATTCGGGAAATGAGCACTTGATGGTTTACACAGTCTGGCCTCACCAAAGTCCCAGTGGGAAGGCCAAATATTTTCCCAGATATGTCACTCTCCTACTACACATTCACAATAAAACATGGAGACTATACCCAGGCTATATATTAAATCCAGTCTGAACCTGTATTTAAACACATGGACCACAAACACCCTACTTTTGGGGCTCTAACGATCCCACCACAGATGCAGGGGCTGGGTTGGCTCCCCAGCATGCACTTGGAGTGAGAAATGGGATGCTGCATAAACCAACAGGCACTTTGGGCAGCCATTTCTCCACCTCCCAGCAACATCCCACCACAGGGTAAAAATAAAAGAGAAGATAGAGGGCTCTGATACCCCTGTTCCTTCCCAGCCTGTGGTACAATCAAGCCATGCCACCCTGCAGAACTCCTTGAGCTGACCCTAAGGGTATCAGAGCATGCTGCGCCACATGGTTGAAGAGCAGCTGTGGAACACGTCTTTAACCCTTTAGCCCAGTTAACTTGTTCATTCAATTAACCTGTTAGTTAACCTGCCTACAGGTCACGGTGTTGTCCCCCATTCTACTGCTGGAGAGCGCAGCAGGGCAGCTGGTGACTGTGACATTCTCAGTTGTCACTCTCCATTGTGGCTGCCTGGATCAGGCCCCCACAAGCTGAAATGGTACCAACAGGGGATTTTCACAGGGGGAAAGGAAAAGTTTGACGTTTCCCCAGCCCAGCCGTGGCATGCCGCTTACCACTTCAGGGCCAGGCTTTCGGCATTCACCTCGATAGTTTACCGTGATGTAGTTTGATGCTCTCCTGCAAAGGGAGGACAAGACATTGCTTATTATTCACTTGCAATGCCACAGCTCTCTGCCATCGGCATGACAGTCCTCTGTGGACTCCTTAACACTTTGATGCTACTTCCAATGTGATGGCATTTATTATTCCCCGAACAGTCTTAGCATCGGGTAGAAAGGGAATAGGGGACTCTGGAAACTTGTGTATCTTAATTAGCTGTCATCAGATTAATCTCAGGCATTTTGATCTATGTTTGCTTAACAGCAAGGCACCAAGGACACACTTGATAGTGAGTCATGATATATCAAAACAAACACTGTGCTGCAAAAGACACTCGGGAATGGTGGATGGCCCTGTATTACTGAAATCTCTCCGCCTACTCACATGGCAGCTGAACACAAGTCACATTCATTTTTGTATGTTTTCCCATCAGTGCCACAGACTGGTTGTGAGGATTTGCTGCAGAAAATCCTTCCACCCTTTACCCCGTGCAGAATCCGATCACAGTCCAGCTGAAGAGAGAAAGAAATCACATTTGGTGCTGGTTCACTAGCAAGACCCTCCTTTACACAACTTAAAAGCGCTTACAAACCAAGCCTTGCCATGGGGCTCCTCTGTCCTGCAGCAAGTTCAGGCTTGTACAGAGATGGTGTCTCTTGTTGGACCAGCCAGCAAAGCTTTTGGGGGCAGAGCCCTCCCTGCACCAGTGCCAGGCACAGACCCACTCATCTGATCCACCTTGGTCCAAAGCAGGTTTGTGCCTCTCCCTGGGGATCCACAAGAGGATGAAAACTTCTGCTACCTGTCCCTAGTCATCCTTATCCAGGCTTTGATGCCATTTCATCTCCAAGAATGAAAACGAAACCCATTGTCCACAATTAAGGAAAAAAAATACAGCAGGTTCCCACTGTCTGAGGGAACACAGCACAACTTCTGACACCCACTGAATTAAGAGACACAAGCATATACAAGCAGCTATGACTAAGTTGCCCTCTTGTTTCCTCTCAAGCGTGAGAACGGGAACAGACACAACTTTACTTACAAACCACATGTGGTACAACCAGGACAAACCCACAGCACAAGGAGCAGCAGACCCCAAAAAACCTCTCGCACTTAGGTCTCCATCCTACCATCATGCCAGGGTGGGTGTTTGCAGGGTCATAGCAAATTTCAAGCAGCAGAGGTCAGAGATATCACAGCCCTGGCACATACACAGCCCCTTCCTCAGCCCAGCCACCCACCTTGGCTCCAGGTGTTGAAGAAAGACTAAGACAAAGGAGCAACTAATGGGTTCCCATCCCCTTCTCCAGGTGTAAAAAGCACACATCACAACACTTGCCAATGGTGCAGTTGGAGGAGAGCTCTGCAGCTGGGACAGTGAGATCTCACCTGGAGATGCACCCTTTCGCACAATCTGATGGTTTATCAACAGCACCACAGGGTGGAAAGCACCACAGGAAAGGAAGTTTTCACAGTGGGTGGCACAGGGGGTTTGGTAACATTGGGGTGCTGTGATAGCACCTGCTGGTTAAACATCACTTGCTAATTTCATTAATGTGCTGCTTCCTCTCTCATCTGGGTAATTACCAATGACGTGAAGGCAGACAATGCTGACCTTTGCAATTCACTGCCAGGTGCTTTCCTACGCACCAGACATTGCTGCCTGCATTACTGCCCGAAGGCAGGCAGCCACCCCACCAACAGGGGACCCCACATATCACAGGTCCCAGCAGCCAGTGCCACCGCTCCTTTGGCTCTGAGGAGTTGGAGCTGCCTGTGACAAAACCCACAGGTGGCCCTGGAAAGAGCAGAGGGGCAGATCTGCTCTCTGAATCACCTCTCGTCAGTCAGGCTCATCAGCATCCACTCCTCCCCTAGTGCTACCAGGAAATACCACTAAGCCCTGAAGCAGACTGTTGTTATTACGTCTAATGCTTCCTCTGGAATGCACAAAAATTGCTGTACCTGAACCACCTACCAGGATTTTTTTTTTACTCAAATATGCCTTTTCCAAAAGCAGTCAGTGACAGAGGCTTCAGAGAGAGTTAAGACAATTTGTAGTAAGGTCTCTCCAGTCCCACAGAAGCACATTGCCTGTCAGTTCCAAAATATCATTCAAATTGCTGTATGTAAATGCTGGAGAGATTAAAACATCAGGTAATTTTTAACTATCCTAGCTCTTGACAACACCCTGTACCAGCAAGATCCACAGTTCAGTCACCCTTTTTACAGTAACTTATTTTCTCTTATTAGCTTCATACTTTCCACTTTTAGCTTTGCTGAAACTATTGCATATTCTTTCCATGGAGACAAGAGAGAGCAGACACCCCCATCTTCCTCCCATGTTATTCCATATTCAGTCAGAATCTATCGCTCAGTGTTTTGCCCTTTAGCATTCCCTTCCCCTGCCAACCTTGCCCTAACCCCCAGCCAGCCCCACCACCCTGCGCCAGCCACGGCCTTTGACTCAGCACCTTCCCAACATGCAGGAGGTGGCATCAGGATATACAGATGCTTTGACTCATTCAAGCCCTTCCAGGGACATGGGGCCAAGTGAGATGCTTTAGGGTCACAGCAGGAACAGGAGCAGCCGCTGGGAAAGGAGATGGGGGGGTCAGCACCAGTAGAGGAGCACCTCACAGGAGAGGCCCCTATTTCTGCCCATGCAGCTACCATCCGAGATGCAGGAGGTGGGTTTACCAGCTGGTAGGCGCTGGTATCTCTGCTCTGCGCTTTCTGGCCAGGTCCTCGCTTGCAGTTCCTGCCACGCTGAGCTGCATTTCCTTGTGGGCTGACAGGGAAAGAGCAGGAAAGCAGCTCATCACACCTCCCCTCCAAAATGGGGGGAGTACAGTGCAAACCACCCTCCCCACAGACCGCCAGAGCCCTCGGGGAGCTGCTTGAGAGGGTGAGAAGCCCCCCAGCCACATACCAACAGGGAGGATAAACTTTGCCCTGTGCTCACCACCCTGGGCCCCTGCACCCCTGTGTCTGCTGGCACCACTTGGTGAGTGAGGAGATGAAGGGATTGCACCAGCCAAAAGCAAGATATCTCAGAGGTACCCAGCAAAGAATCTGAAAAAAATCAGCAGCTGAGCCCTAGTCAGGTCCAACAGCTATAAAACAAACAGGAGTGCCTGACCAGTGGCCAGAAAGCATGTGGTGCACCAGGCACTGCCTCCAAGCCAGTGGGTGAGGATGAGCCACAGCCAGGCAGGCACGTGTGCTCTGCCAGGAGACAGGGTTTGCTGGGCAAAGGTGTCCTGAGGGAGATTGAGCACAGTAATCACTGGTGCTTCACACACAGGAGGGTCAAGGACAAAAAGGAGCAAAGGTTACACCAGAATCATGCCCCACTCTACAGGTCTCTTCCCCATCACTGGCTTAGCCAGCAGGGAGAAGTGCTGTACTGAGCACCAAACAGCACAGTGGTCAATTCTCCATCCCAGGCAGTGCCACTTGTGTGCCGCTGAACCAGTCCCACTCCAATTAACCTCCTAACCACCCCTAGGAAAAATCCACATAGAGGCAGAAACCAGTACCAGGGCTTGTGGGGTGGTTGAGGGGACAGGCTGCCACCCCAAGCACTGCTCTACTCACCCTCTGTTCAATGAGGAGGGGCGCCTGTCATTCACACTCTGCTGTGACCCTGAACCACTGCAGTTCTTCTGCAAAAGGGGCAGGATTACATTTAACAACCAAGCATAGAAAATGCTTTTATACAACCAGAGAGGAAGCAAAGCTAAAGCAGCTCCTGTCCTCCCCACTCCTCTTCTCAGGGCCAGGGAATCACAGGGCTGTTTCTGGAAAAGCAGGTTTGATGCTTGCTCCATACAGGCTTTAACACCCACCAAATGTTACCATCTGAGGGCAGACAGGATTGTGAAGAGTCTGAACCTGCCCTTTAGCTCACATATAGCATCAAAACACTGGGAAAGCAAGAGGGGTTGTTCTGCCAGGTCCAAACATGCCTACTTCATATGCTCACAGTCAGGTCCATCCCATGAATGAGGGAGGCTTTGCAATGCAACCTGCTTCTCCCCCAGTCAGCTGGCTCCAGCATCCCAAGCACCATGGTGACCCCAGGCTGACCACAGACAGGCCGTGGCCACCAGAATCCCACAGACTCTCACCAGCCCCTTTCTGAGCTCAGGGCAGGCTCCAAGCTCCATCTCACCTGCTTTGTCCTCTCCGAAGTGAGCGGTTTGTTGCGCTGGGCAGTTCCACCAGACTGACCTCCTCTTTGGGCTTCCTTTTTGCTGGAAGAAGGGTAGAGGAGGGAAAGGGAGCACTATGGCAGTGAGAGTGCCACTGGGACCTGGGGCTGCCCCGTAAGCCAGCATCATGCCATTAGGCACCACCTCCCCATCCACAGTCTCTGTTCCTGGTGGTCCTGTTCCTAATTCCCACCCCTAAACCTTCTCCCTTCTCCTCACCATTCCCACTGTACGCTACATCCTGGATCCAGGTGGCTGTTTTCATATCAGGGCTGCTCCTGCATATGCTCTATGGGAGGAGAGAGAGAGAGCATCTGGAAGGCAAAGTACACATGTGGGAAACTCCTCAGGAGCTGCCCACACCTGACAGGCCCCTGGGAAAGGGGTTGCTCTCTATCAACCCTGCTTCTCCTCCTCTACTCCACGCTGCTTCTCACCTGCCCCTGGGCCCTTTGCACTGAAGGGAAGTGGGAAGAGGGGCAGTGGCTGGAGCCCTACTGCCAGAGCATCTCTTGGAGGGCTGCTGGGATTCTGGACTCTCTCCCAGGCATCACCCAGATGCAGCTCCACAGGCAGAAGCCGCAGTGGAAGGTTTCCCTCTTTGCTGCTGTTGTTCAGAAGAAGCTGTACTCACAACTTCTCAGCGCACATGAGACATTTGTTGGTGTGCTGCTTGCCAGAGGCATCCCGAACTGGGTCATTCTCCCTCGTGCAGGACAGTCGTCCGCTCGCTTCATACTGGGCGCGATACTCTCTGCAGTTGTCCTGCAGAAGGAGGGCAGTGGTTAGGGCACCCTGCCCTCCTTCCCTTATTGATCTGATTCTTAGAAACCTGGGTTTTCCTGCCAGGAATGTGTTAAACCATCACAAACGCATCACAAGAGAGCCTGGGTGTGGGCGAGAGAGGGTGTACAGTACCAACCACTTAGTATATAAACAGAGGAGTGAGTCAGAAAAATTATGGGTCCCTCTGCCTGCACAGCACGTGTTGGGAGTTTTCTACTACAGTCCGACTAATTATTATTCTCCTTGCTGGGCTATCCAGAGCATGCCAGTGATGTGACCAATACAGTAATGAAGTCCCTCCCACTTCTCCCAGCATCCTTGATACACAGCTACAGCCTTTTCTTAGATCATAGCTCAGATAATTCCATTTACAAAGCGAGTAGTGCCCCAAAACCAACACTTTGGGACATGTCAATCAAGAAGCACCAGTTAAAACATAAAATCACAATGCAAACATACTTAGTAGTCCACAAGAAGTGGAAGGTTGTTTGGAGAGTGGATGATTAACTTGTTCCCTGTTCAAAATCACTGTACAGAAACCAAGTTAATTTGCCCCTGTTACATAACATGGATGTAAACATTCAATCCCCCTAATTTCAATTATGTCAGACACTGCAATAGCAGATTCCAAAATAGCAAGCACAGAGGACAGGTAACTGAATCTCGCTTTTTTTTTTAACAAATAGGTTTCAACCTCTGCAGTTTTCTGCCCATTTTGCATACAGGAGAGTTTCAGCCAGCTTGCATTAAGGTCCTTAGCAGGTCACTGGCCTCATCCTCTGCTTCACTCAGAAGTTTCCAGCACCTCGTCCTCCCTGGCATGGGAGGATCTCCCCAGCACTGTGTCCTGCATCCCTCCTGGGGCTCCTCAGCTTTGCTACTGGACTAACGCTGGCAGAACGCTCAGAGTACAAAGCTCCACATTTCTCTAGAGCCAACCAAGCCATGGGTAGGAGGAGAGATGATCCAGCCCAGGATGAGCCTGCACCTGCTGCACCCAGCACCTGTGTTGCATCGCTGCCATCAGAAGTAAGTATTGCACCCCAATTCAGAGCAGCTCCCTGGGAGCCTCACTGCTTTTCCCCATCACCAACCGATTTGTACACCCCTGTGCAGTTCAGATGATGCTTTCCCTCCCTAGCAAGCCCAGGAAAGCTCTCCCAGCCCTCCTGTGCCTCATTCCCTGAGGCCAGCCCAGCTTAACACCTCGATCCCCTGCCTCCGAGACAGATCTGCCTTCCCCTAACAGCCTCTCTGTCTCCCTTTGAACCAACATTTCTAGAGCTCTGTTAACTTCCCGACCTCTGCTGCAAAAACCTCGCTGAGTACATCCAAGACTTGCGTTTGCCTTTTTCATGGTCTGTCGCATCCCTGACCCACTAATAAATGCAGGGCTTTCTTATCCTTTGTCACTTCTATCCGACAAGCAGGAATTCTTGTTAATCAGTGACTGTGTCATCTTGCACTCTTATTACATTTTATCTTGTTTCTATTACTCCAGACCTCAGCACTATCCAATTAGTCCTGAGTGATCTGCTGATCCTCCTCTCTTGATGCTGCCTCACAGCTTTGCCATCAGCAAATTTCACTTACACTTCTATTTTTTTTGAGCCAAAGTCATTAGCAAAAGCACTGAAACAGGATTATCCCCAAGACTGAGGCTTAAGGGCACTGCACCAGTCCCTACCATATCAGAAATCAAAAGGTAAGTATCAGAAAGTGACTTCCCCCCCTTCACAGAGCTGCTTTTGCCAGCAAAGCATCAGTGCGCAGCGACATGGTGGCTGCGGGGTGACAGGACAAGGGTGATGAATGGCAGCTCTGTGAGAACTGCATTTCCAACAAGAAAAGTTAAAACTGAGCCACAGGCCCAGCGCTGAGCTTTCCCCCAAGAACGCAACGATCTCTGGAGCTTTGCAGAGTTCAGATATAGGCCTTTTCACCCCTATTTTTCTTTTTTTACCTAATTAGCAGCCTCAGCAGCCCTAGCTTCTCCACCCTTGGGCCAGGTTTCAGGACAGTGCAGCACACCTAGTTGGTCACTCCGATGGGATCTGTCTGTCCCTATATCCACATGTCAGTGGGACAGACCACAACGTTCAGGCACAAGTTGTTCACTTGGGGGATTCAAGAGTATGAACAAGAAATAAGGAGGGAAAGGAAAGTGGATCTCAAAATTAAATCCGTGGAGACAGAGCAACTGAACAGAATAATATTGCCTTTTCTTTATCTTGGGTGAAAATACAATGAAGTTTTATATTAACCTACTTAATACTTTAATCTCACCTTATCTTTTCCTTCTCTGTTTTTAGAAAGCTTCTGCTCATTCTCCCTTTTGCTGGAAGAGAAGCAAAATGAGAAAGTGAATGCCAGGGGGCTCCAGGGAGTGAGAGGTTTTCCTGGCCCCAGCTGCAGGAAGGGCAGGTGGTCCCATCAGCAGCCAAGTCATTCCAGAAGCCACTTTCTCAATAGAAAAGGCTTTTTTCACCCCTCTACTCACAACTTCTCTGCACACATGATGCACTTATTGCTGTGCTGCTTCCCAGAGGAATCCCGGACGGGGTCATTTTCTCTGGTGCAGGAAAGTTTCCCTTGCTTGAACAGATCCCGAAACTCCTGGCAGTCCTCCTGTGAAAATGCCAAAAGCATGGGTTGACACGGAGACATGCATTTCCCACAAAACCACAGAGGATTATCCACCCAATGAATTATATTTCAAACACTATTTTATTTCCTTGAGGCATAACTCAATGGGAAACCATAGTTTGCCTGTTGTGTTCTCTTAAACTATAGCATGCAGCAAACAAATAAATCAGTATGTTTAGAAGAGCAGATTTGTCTTTTTCATCCTGGATAACCTTATTTCTAACAGATAAGACATGCAAGAGCCTGCTCGAGGCCTGAGGTGCTGCTCTAAGTATAAAAGCTACAATTTCTCAGTGAATTTTGAATGCAAAAGTAGTTTTCCCATCTCTCATGAGAGAACACACTACCAAGAATTGTAAAATCCATGCACAGTAAAGAGATGAAGTTGCAGGCATTAAAAAAAATATATCCTTGCACACCTCACATTCTCAGGAATGCTAGAGGTGGGCATTTTTACCTTCTACATAACACGACGTTATGCATTAATTGAACCAAAGGACTGTTTCTCAAAAGGCTTTTGTAGCAAAACCTGATTAAGGATTTTAGCCTGGTCTTTCCTTTCTTCTGAGCAGCTTTCCTATAACTTTCAGGGCACACAAGCAGGTTTGTAGCATAAGAAACACATGCTACATATGAAATCTTTAGGTTCTTTTATGTAGCACTTTTAAGGTTATAGATTTTTTTTCCCCTCACACTGCATAGAGGAGATAGTTTGATAACTTATCCCAGCTCTGCAGATGGGGAAGTCAAACCTAAAAAATTACTTGCCAAAAGCCAGACAGAAAATCTATACTGAACAAAAAATTCAGTGTAGATCTCCTCTTGATACAGTGAAACTGTCCTCTTGCCTTCAGGACCACACTTTGGCAAGCCTGGTGTTTAAAAAAAATATCTCCCTTAGGACAGCTATGCTTTACAAAGCCTTCAAATTGCCCAGACACACGAGAGGTAGAAAGTTACCCTGCTTAACAAGATGTATTAAAAAAAAATAAAAAATATTTAAAAAAAAATCACTGCAACCAACACTATCTGATGGAAGCCAACTCACTCCTATCTAGAATAAAAACTCAAGGCTCAAAAAGCCAAGTCCCTCCACATAAAGGCCTGCTATCTATAAAAAACAACTGTGGGTAAAAGAAACCTGCCAGGTGCATCAACAAGATAAACAGGGGACAATTAGAGCCAGTCTGCTCCCACACCCCACCCTAGTCACAGCTCACATGCACCATCATCGCTATTAATTATTTGTCAGATACCAACGATGGGCCTTACAAACAGGCAGGTATCCTCCTCAGCCTGTACCTTGGGCCAGGCACAGGCCATACGTTCTGGGTCAGTAATTGCCTGATAGGGACTAGATTGCCTGGGAGGGGCCACGAGGAGTTTTGGTTCCTTTTATGCTGGTGGGTGGCACAGAACCTCACGTTCCTTGAGCCCCTCTTGCCAAGGCAGAGCATTTTTGCCCTGCTCCCATTTCTGGGCGCTTCCCAATGGCCAAGCCAGCGTTTCCCATGCCGCAGACAAGGAAACACACTCGGCAAGTGGGTCAGAGGCAGGAGACGCAACGCCAGTGCATCATCCTGCCCCCGGCACCCGATAAAACTGGCTTCGGTAGCGATGTTTCACCTCACCTCTCCCAAGGAGTTCACATTCCTGTTCGCCTCTCCACCACTCCCTTTGTCTTTTGAGTCTCTTTCCCTGCAAGAAAGGGAGGCATGAGTGACAGGGCAGCGTGCAGTCCTCGGACATAAAAACAAAATAGCTGGTGATCAAAGGCCAGCCCTGCCAACCCCACCTCCCCATTGCACAAGGCAGCAGGATGGACCAGCACTGGGCTCCAGCTCAGTGAGACACATCTGGGGTGTTTAGCATCTCTACACTGGGGGCATTTTGCCATCCTTTCTCACTGCCTAACATCCAGGTGTTTCCATCCTATTAATCTATAGAAACATGGCACTAAATCCACGTTTTAAATCTGGATTTTCTCCTCACACACTGCAGCATGTTCTGTCTGTGTGAGGAGCTGAAGAGAGCTACTGGGTTCACAGGTTTGAGGAAGAGCCACTAACTAGTCTGTCTGGCCCAAGACTATGATTTTACACCATGGAGCCTCCTCAGAGTGGGCTCTCTGCTGCAGGAGGAGAGGACATGCTGTGGATGGGCAGGACAGCCACTGGAGCCAGTGAACAGCTGATACTCACATCAGCCTTTGGCACATCAGGCACTTGTTGAGGTCGGCTTTGCCATCCGGGCTCCTGACCAGCTCCTTGCTGGTGGGACAGGAAAACTTCCCACTGCGCAGAAGCGACCAGATTTTCGTGCACTCATTCTGAAAAGCACAGAGGAGGACAGTCAGTGCAGGCTCCCTCAGAGGCCAGCAAGATCCTGAGAACAGTTCGCTGACATTTAAGCTCCTTGGGTGGGCTACGTGCTATCGGCAGCAATAGCCTGTTCACACCAGCCCCAAGGCTGCCACCGTCCTGATCCCCATTTCTCATCACACACCACACGTGGTACAGGCTGCACCCAGAGCCCTGCTCAGGGCTCCCAAGGCAGAAAAGACAAGAGTTCAAAACCCATCGCAAGGGCCATTATTCATAGGAAAAAGAATACCTATTTAATTTGCATACAGCTGCAAATTGCTACTCACTGCCTGGGAGGACTCTACATTATAAAGTTAGTCAAGAGCAGAAAATATAGCCCTAGAAGTGCCAGTAGGATGCGAGAGTAATGAGCCAACCAGAGTGACTGAAAAGCGATTCAGGTGCAAGAGCAAAGCACAGAAAAGTACAATCCTCTTAGGGTGCAGAGCAGTAATAATGTGTAAGGCTGCAGCAACCAATTGCCTTTTCTGTTTGGTAACTGAAATGCAGACAAGGGAGAATCAATGAACCATTTAGTTATTTTTGGCTACTACGTTTTCCAAAAGGGTCTTTATTAAGGAGAGATGAGCTTGTTTCATTAAAATGTGAATGGAGCTGACTTCTCAGTCATTGAATCAAGTAATTTTTTTGAAACTCAAAGGACTTTACTTAATTCTTTTAATAAACTCTGAAATTATCAGAAGCAAAATTCTGAAATATTATTAGAAATACAATTCATGCCATTTCTAACTTCATCTCATGAGATTTCCAGCCCAGAGCTGTTTGGGTATATGCTCAGCATAGCACACCAAACAGACACTGTCAGCTAGAGCCATGGCTGTATTGCAAAACTATTGTCTTAAAACAAGGAGAAATTCGCTGTTTTTTCCATCATTGAAAAAGCAGTATGATATCCAAAGTAGAGTCCATCTAAATGACTTTGCTCAGAGCATGCATTAAGCAGTATAGTTGGCAAAACAAAAGGAGGATCAGAAAAGAAAAGGTTGGACTCGCCTTAATCGAAGCTTGGCTGGCAACATCTGTGACAGAAAAACCAACAATGAAACCACACAAAATCTTTGATGGGAAATTTTAAATAAAAAGCATTTAATTAAAACACTTGATGCAGTTTCCTAATCTACCCTAATACCTCTAGATAAAAGCTAATCCAATGCATTATTGTATGCCAATAGAAAGGACTGGGCATTAGAGACTTTCTGGAGCATTGTACTTTTTGCCATTCAGATGCAAAAGCACATCCATTTTTTGCATCCTTGTGTTCTCCTTTACCATGTTACTTTTCTCAGGCTTAAAATCCAAGTTCCAAGGACTATTCAGTAACCATTTCTTTATTATTCTACCCCACTTCCCTAGTAGTGGTATTAATCTTGCCCAAATGGTTTTGACTTTCTTCATCTTCAGATAGAATTAGGATAACAGAGCTAGCCCATCATATCATTGCTTGTCCAAACCTCTAAATTCCTTTTCAAGGCCCATTGCAGTTGCAGTATTTCACACAAATTACCAAATTAATGAGCCACCAGGTGGGTAACTTCTTTCTACTAAGCCCCTTAGAGTTGGTATAATACACTTCATCCTTTTCTCTTACATCAGTGACATCACAGGGAACTATCAAGAAATCCACCATCAGCTCTTTTTCAATAGAAATCCGCAGCAAAGTGAAAGACCACTGCATCAAGCCTAAATCCCTGCCAAAGCCTCTCTCTTGTAGCCATACAAAAATGCATTCCTTAGTAAGAGACTTGACAAAAAATCCCCATTTTTCTGAATTTACCAAAAACTTTATTACACTTTTGTTCGAAGTCAAGCTTTCCACACAAAAATTCAGTCTGGTTGGATATTTGTATTTCTCCACTTACACAATTAGTGTTTTTTGTTGTGGTTTGGTTTTGGGGGGTTGTTTTGTTTCTTCTCCAGTTGTTCTCAAACTGTTAACTCTATTAAAAACAGATACTTTCACCTACCAGTGGAACTTCACCATTTTCACATACAAGAGAAAAAGCCACTAACAAGAATGTTTTATATCAAATCAAGTAGTACAGTAAAAAATTGTCTTTGGTTTATGCCACTATGTTTTTTAAAGAACAAGGGCTCCCTAATCCTCTATCTCACCGTCTTCAGGAGAGGTCCCAGGTGTGTCCTCTGCCAGTCCCAGATTTCAGCACAGAGAACACCAGAAGTTACTAACCTGAGAAGAAGCAGAAAAATGCCAGAGCAAGGACCACCGAAGCACCTTCTGTTTTCATGGCAGCTGTTTGCCTGTGTTGACTCTATTGGTGCATTGCTCAATTAAACACAAAGAAAGGGCTCAGGTCAGATCACATATATATAGATGACCACATTCTCCGCCTTCATTATGACATAATCTTCCCAAGAACCATAATTAGCTGCAAAAACCAGTTTGATTACAGTAGCTCTAAATTCTAATGATCCCATTAACACAATTAATTTCCATAAGGATGGGACATATTTGAGTCACTCCCTGTATTTTGTTAAGGTAAGAAAATTATAAATTGATCATTTCAGTTTCCCCACACAGCCAGAGGAGTTCTTGCTATCTTTAGAGAGGTTCATAAAATCGAGCTGCTCCAGTCAGCACACCCCTAACACCCTTCATATCTCAAAATAGACGAAAGGATTTTGATAACTTGGCTCCAGCAGAGACAACAGGAGGGCCAGGTCACTCAAGACCTCCAGAAGTCAGTCTGCTTTTATTAAAGCACCCCAGTATGAACATGAATAGAAACATTCAGGCAAGGTTGAAAAGCATTAAGTTTGAGGCCTTGTTGAAACTCTTTGAGTTTGTTGCTACAGTTCATGGAGCAGCTGTGCTAATGTGAAAACCATACTGCTGAATCCTCATCCCTGCCCATGTGGGACCTGGAAGACCATATAGATCAGGAGTATAGGAATAGATACATTTATGCAGACCTAAAATTACATTTGTCCCTTTGAAGGCAACTGCAAGGCTGATGTGGCCCCCGGTAAAAATGAGTTTGACACCCCTGATATAGATACCACTCTTCAAACAAACCGGCGCTCACAGATGTGTTGCTATTGATGCTAAAGGGTCCAGCAAGGTATCTCTGCTCAGGCATCTCACAAAGAAAAGATAAAAATGAAGGTTGTCAACCTGTGTGTGGTTTCTCAGAAGACTCAAGAGAGGAAATTACAGATGGCATCAAAGTTCTGGAATGTGATTTATGTGGGAAGAAGCTGTGTGCCCTGTTCCCCTGTGAAAAGAAGAGAATTTGGAGAGGGAAGTCATTTGTAAGGTTTGAAACAGGTGGATAAATGAAAGTTGAGCAGACCAGAGCTATGAGGAGCTTGAGCACAGGCAGGTCAGCACCATCTGAGGAAGAAAACATACTTCTGCATGACATATGTGTCTGGCCAGACAGGCCAACACAGCTCAGTTCAGCTATAAACCCTTGTAATAAATTGCTGCCACATTTCTCAGATCAGAACAGTCATTAGTGTGTACAACTGGAGCCAAGCCAAGTAAGTAGAGTCTCAATTTACTGTGTGGTCATCCGCAATGTTTCTTTTCAACTCAAAGGGAAACCATGTGCAGGTTCACAGTGAGGAGTTCAGAACAGAGAGGTAAACTGTCCAAGGCCATACAGATGGATCTTGGCAGATCTGAAGAGCTGCTCTGTATGTATATTTGGGCATGGAATCAGGGGGAGGCTGACAGGAAGATAAAACTAACCTGATACAGCATGTCTTGCTGGTTGGGTATGGGGAGAGGAAATGCATTTTTAAATGGCTTCTGGTTTTAAACTCTTTTCCTATAGAGAAATGAAACAATTCCCTGATTTAGAACAGCTGGCTGACCACCCTGTTCCTGATGGACATAAAGTAGATAGCAGACCTGGTCAGGCTGGCCAGGTGAGAGCAGCTCCCAGCCTGGCAGTGCAGAGCCAAGGAAGAGGAGAGAGACCCAGGTCCTGACCCCAGATGGGCCCCGTGACCATTGCAGCTCATTCCCATTGTCCCACCACTGCAGCACCCTGTCCCCAGTTATACCAACACATGGGAGAAGCCAAAACCAGAACCATGCTCAATACTAAACCTCAAAACAAACAAGTAGTATTTCCTTCCCAAATAGTACTGCATAGCTACAACCTCCTAAAAAAACCACCAGTGTTATAAAATGTGATGTTAGGGGTTGGGGAGAACCCTGCAAAACCACATGGCTCATATAGTTTGAAGGATTTGCTCCTGTGTGCTTGAGTTACAAAAAGGAAACCCGAGAATAATGAGGGATGACAGCAAGAGTGTATTAAACATAAACCTTGCCTGACTCACTTGATTGTCTTTATTGATGGATTTACACAATAAAGTCTCAGTCCTGCACTGGAATCCAAACAGCCCATTATTTTCCATAGGAGTTTGTACAGCAGGATCAGGTCCATAGGAGAGACGATCCTGATGCTTTAGCAGTGGGTTTAGTACAGCACCTTGATAATCTTAATATAAAAATAATGCCAGGCAACTGAAAAGCAATATGCCACTGAGAAAAGCAGCTGAGGGCAAGAAAAGATATTAAAAAGACCCTTTTGTTCATCTCTTGATTAAAATTTTGGAAAAATAAACAGCATATATCAATGCTACACTTGATAGGACAGCTTTCACTGGGTGCCTTTTCTATCAAGTTCTGCTAGACAAACAGGAAGCAGAATGAAAACAAACATGGAGGAGCAACTAGGAAAATGCACGGGGAAATGGGAGCATTACATGAAATTTAGACAAACTCTTGTCAGGTAGAAACTCAAGAGGTCCTGACGAGCCCTAGGGAGAAAGTTCTACAGTGACCGAGCCAGGCTGGACACCGCCAAAGGGGACATTGACCATTTCCATCCTCAAGGTCCCAAGGAAAATGAAGAAGGGAGTCCAGTAAGCAGCCAAATGATTCACACCTCAATTAGTGGTGAACATGCTTACACTTCCTTTCCTACGAAAATTCTCCCGTTTTCTGACGTTACTTTTTCATAGGCTGTGACTGCACAGGAATGTATCTACAAATAAACAATATTTGAGATGCTTTGCCCACTCAGAAAATTGGTTTTTTCCCTTTAGTGACATGGCACTGATTTGAAGATGGGGTTACCCCCTTTCTAATGGGTTTAGCATCACCTTGGGATTTGGTTTTCCTTTTTTTTCCCCCCACCCCAAGGGAAGCTTCCTGTCAGTATAACTGGTTAAGTTTGGTGGTAGTTTTTTTGTTGTTGTTTGGATTCTTTTGTTGGTGGTCTTTGTTGGTTTGGGAGGCATTTTTTTGCCTTTTTGTTGTTGTTGTTGAGGGGCATGTTTGTTGGGGGGTTTTTTGTTTGATTTGTTTTGTTTCCAGGGTGGATTTTCTTGAGGGTTTTTTTGGTTGTGTTTTTTGGTTTTTTCGGTTCTTTTGTGGTTTTTTGTTTGGTTGGGGTTTTTTTTAGGGGACTTCACCCAACGTAATTGCTGGGTGCTACCATCTCTCTTCCCCTTCAGACAAACCTCATCAGCACCACTGCTGAACACTTAATTTCTCTGAAATATTGAAAATTCTCCTTTCCAACCCACCACCACACCCCTCTCACAACCCAGAGATCCTCAGGGCTAAAAGCAGCACAGTTGTTCGGCGTGTTTCACAAAGGAAACACAGAGTAGATGGTGTTTTCCTTCACAGCCAAAGCAGAGTCCGTAGCTCTTAATTTCAGCAGTGTTTCATGAGTTACACCTCCAAAGTGAAACACTTCAAAATGCAGGGGCTGCAAGGACACTTACCCATTTTTAATCAGCCTCTCAGCAAACAGCCCCTTGCAGCTCACTTCAGGTTCATCTGCAGCTGTCAAATAAGAAACGTCAAGGGAAGATGATTGTGCTGCATTTGCAAAAGCATTGCCCACAGAGAGGGTCTGTTCTGTTCATCTTGCCTAGTGCCTTGGAAAAGGACCCATATCTCTGCTGGAAACCACCACATCAAGGTGCCTTCCTGCCCTCCAGAGACACCCAGTTATGCACCCACCCTGGGCTAGAATCTCCTGCAAGAAGAGCTGCAAATCTCACCCATCTCCTCAGTGCAGCTTGGAAGACATCTCGTCCACACACATCCCATGCAAGAACAAGGTTCATGAGCCTGGACAAAGCTCTTCCGCTTGTATGCACTTCTATGACCAAAACCCAGTTGCTGATCAGCCAACAGGCCAGTCAGCCCCATGATAGTGAAGCGAGTTTGAGTTTCTGGACTGCAATAGCAAGATGACTCAGAGCTCCCCTGTTCATACCTATTGCTGCTGCAGCTCTCAGGCGTGTGCCTCTCAGAGCTCCAGGGAAACAAGTCTTGGTCATCCTGGGATTTCACTGTCACCATAGGTACCAAAGGTCTATACCTCAATCCTTTTCTTTCAGTCAGGACAAGCTCTTTGAGCTCAAAGCAGAGCTCCACCTGTCCAGCCCAGCAAAAAGTCCTTCCCAAGGACCACTGATCTCCCACCCCAGCACAGCAGCTGACTCTAAACACCACCCAGCTGCATCTCTGCAAATGCAGCAGTGGAGAGTATTAACTTTCAGCATCCTGGAGCACTGTTCCCCCTCTGCAGGCTCACTAAGGAGGGTGAGTCCTAGAGGCAAGGAGAGGAATGACAGGACTTCATCTCTCTCTGAGAATCAGATGCACAGCAAGTCCTATGTGTCCTAGAGCACACAGACCCTCAGCAAAAAGCTTTTCAGAAACATGCCCAGATCATGGCAACAAGCCTCACTGAAAAAACACACCCAAAAAAAAGTCTCTGTCAAGTGGACTCACTGCTTCAAAAGAAAAGAATGTAGATAAACTTCATTTGGATCAGTTACTTGGCAAAATCCCTGTGCACTGAGAACATCTAACAACTTCCACTAAATCCAGCATCTAACGCATGATCCTCTGTCTCATTGTCTCACTGGTCATGCCCTTCACCATCACCAGGTTTTCTTCCCTGCCCTATTCCATGTTTGAGCTCTGATCTAAAAGTCACAGAAAGCATCTTAGCTTATGAAGTATTTTACATGCCATCTGTACACTCTCCAACACAAAAAGGTCCTGGGTCTCCCTACTGCATCTTCAATGCAATGACAGAAATTTCCAGCACTCTGCGCTTGAAACCAGAACATGTGCCTCACCTTCGCAACTCTTCCCAGGCCATGAGCCACCATGACATGTGGCTGACTGTCCTGGACAGGCTTTTGCCACTGCTGACTTAGCTTGACAGTGCTGGGGAGGAGGGGGAAATGAATCAGGAAGTGAGCAACAGCAAGAGGTGTATGTCTGAAAGGCAGGGATGAGGCCAACTTTGGAAGATCACAATAATAGCATGTAACACATGCCACCTTCAAAGGAATAATGAATCCCTACAAGGTTCCCCTGTCATTATTTGCATTTCACAGATGGGCACATTAAGATGCAGAAGGCCACATTATCCTTTGGGTCACACCTATTTCAGTCTATTCATCTCTGGTCTTATATTGGAACTCACCCTTGTGATGCGAGAGATCCTCCCACAAGTCAAAACAATGTTATCTCTTGGGCAGGCCTGGTACAGGAATCACTGGTATCATCTATGGTCTGGTTTGCATGGCATACCATACCAACTGGTCCTATTAATCTCTCTGGGCCTCGAAGACTGATCAGCTTACCAATTCTTTTCTCCTCCCATCAGGCTGAAAGGTACAAGAAGCTCTGGCTTATTGCTGAATTGGATTTAAAAAAAAACAATATTTCACATACAGAAAAAGATAAATATAAGTCAGAGGAATCCAGGAGAGAGATGCATCTGAGTCTTAATGCCATTCAGCTTCACTCCACCCAGAGGTCTCAGTCTGGCCCATGGAAAGGTCTCACCTTCCAGCCAGGAGCCTCCCTACAGCTCAACAACTTTTATTCGCAGAAGAATGAAGCTGTCCTGGGAAACTGCACTTGCTGGGAGAGCAAAGTTGCTCCCCACACTATAACCAGAGTCATGTGGGTTTGGGGATGTTAGAACCGGTCTCTGCATTCAGAGGGAGATCCAACAACAAAGCAACAAGCTCTCCCTGCCAACTCTGGGGAAGCAGACTGCCATTCCTACTGTCAACGCTTTCCAAGGCAGTATTTCCCAATTAAAAATTGTTAGGCTAGAGATGGCAGGAGTCGGTTTTTGATCTACAAGGCCTCAGCAAGTAACATCTGCACAGTGAAAGGAAGGACATCCCATGGCAAAGCACCACGGCATCCCACAGAGCTGCGGAACACTTGCAGCCTCAGAAGGCCACCAAGATCTGTGCTTTGATGGGCTTTACCGGAACTAGCCAATTACACCACCGTTAACAGTATTTGTAGCTCAGATAAGGGTAATCAAAATCTCATCATTCAGGGTGTAAACTGATCACCTGCAGGGGTTAGAAAGGAATTTTACTTCATGTGCAGCATTGCATAACCACCCAGATTCAGTGAGGGTATTTTTGCACCTCTGCTGAGCCATGGGCCACAGCCAGAAGCAGAGCATGGCACACCAGCTGAAAAGCTGGAGTCAAAATACAAAAAAATGCAGAAGATACAGCCCCATTGTTTGGGGACAAAGTAGAAATTTTTTTGACTCTGGCTTCAACTCACACATGGAAACAGAAAACAATGACTGTCACTGGGCTGCTGAAACAGCAGAATTTCAACAGAGGAAGAAAAATCCATCCAGAGATTATTTTCCTGTGGACGGTGAAAGGAGTGCTGGGACAGCTCATGAGTGCAGGGCACTAAGGCTTATACGGCACAAAACGACCCAAATGAGCAATGCTGCCCCATTCTGTGCTGCCAGTTGGGCCCTGCAAATGTCCCTCCAATGAGGGGTACCAAGAACCTGCCCTCCAGTGAGGACTGAGCCCTTCCATGTCACCCAAGAACCCTCATCACCAGCCATCTGCACCTGAACAAGAGGCAAGAACATAGTGTTTTTCTCTCTGCAAAATTATTATTTATGTTTTATCAGTAGCAAAGGCTCCATAGTATCAGAACTGGCCGCAGGGTGTGGTGGCCCAAGTGCCAGTACCCATCGCTGCAGTAACAGCAGGAGGCCAAAAACATGCCTCGTGTGGGTGTTGGTTGCCCTTAGATTATAGTATCACCACACCCCACTCTGCTAATTGTGCCAAGAAACTCTGATCCTTACCCTATCCCACAGCCAGCCTGATGGCAGGTACCTTTAGCCATGCACATGATCACTCGAGGCACCAGTCTTTACTCTGGAGGAGCCTATGGGAAGATTTGATCCCAAATTTCTTTGCCCTGTAGAAGGTAACTAAGGAATTTCTGTGCATGTATCTCAAAGAAGACCACAGTGTCATTACTAGAGGCATCTGCTGCCATGGATGGTGACTAGAACTGCAAGGCAACGGGGACAAATTCCTCAGAAAATTATTAACTTCTCAAAAAAAAAATAAGCAACTACAACTGCAAGTAGAATACTTGCTTGAGGGCTATAGATTTTCCATAATCTTCTGCTTCTCCTTCCATATCCCCCAAATTTAGGACAGAACATACAACTGACATTGATATTTGCATTTGGTCAAAATCCCTTATTTTTAAATGGAAGGCTGCAGAATGCTACACAGTACCCTTAATTATTACTTTTCAGCCTCTGTACAACCCTTCCCCAATATGCTGATGATGTGGCAGCACCTGAGCAGGAGGACACTTGCCCCTTTATGTGAGATATAAAAAGGTTTAAACACCTTTCTATTAGAGAGGGAGGTGTGCTGTCAAATACCATAGTTGCCTTCAATAGCATCACTCCAATTGCTAAAGGAATAGTTCAGCCTTACCAAAGATAATGGCACAACCCTCAGTGCTTCAGAGGGGAGAGGAATCACTAGAACCACATCAGGATTTTGCAGATCACTTGAGGTCTAACACACTTCAAGAAACCACCTCCATTTAGTCTTCACTGTTCAGTTGTTTCCACTCACACACCAAACCCCAAGTTTCATGCAGGCAATGTACTACCCTGGAGCTTGCTTCTCTGCAACCTGGTCAAACACTCCAGAGCATGAGTCTGCAGTCAAATTTCTTGCAAGCTTGTACCTGATTTTCAGTTAACATGTTTGCTACTGAACTAATAATCCCTATGCTCTGGTGGGAGTGTTTGTCAGGCCCTTTCTGGAAACAGTACTAGGACACTGTGACCAATTTCAGCTATAACAGCTTCCCTTACACACAGACATAAGACTTCTGACACCAGCATCCCTCAGCAAAGCCCTTGTTAGCATCTGGCACCAAGACTCATCTACACAATACCTTCTGGCCAGACACCAGCAGCTCTGCTCACGCTAAGAGGTTGTTCTGCCCCTGCTCTGAGCAGCACAAAGGCTGAAGAAACATCCCAACAACATCTGTCCACATGGCCAGTGAGCTGGGGACCACCATGCTCAGGTCCTGCCCATCCCACGGGTCAGACCTGCCTCCAGACTTTGCTATAGGTACAGATCATGCCTCCCAAAAGGAGTGCTACAGACTCACCAAACTGGTGGTTTACTGAGCTAAAGGCATCTTCCAGCATCTCCAACAGGTATGGTTGATTGCCACAGCAGTCTTGGTCTTTTTTCAGCTTTTCTTCTGGAGGAGAGAGAACAGAAGAATAAACCATATACCTTCTCCACATCACCAGGGACTGCACCTACACTCTTGAACCCCCTTTTTGTTCTACATTTCTCTGGCCTCCCACTTACTTGACATGAAAGCATGGAGAAATCTTTCCCAAAGATTTTATGGGTCTTTTGGGTTTCATCATCCTGTTTGGTGCTATCTGAAGCATTCCCTCAACCACTGGAAGCTGTCCTCAGAGTCCTTTTATCTACTTCTCAAGAGTGTGTACTTCATGGGAGTTCAGCACACGCACAACCCAACCTGTTTCCCCAAGAACTGTTATAAACCATGCCTTTTCCACACACATAGCTCTGTTATCCCTGCAGCAGCAATGTGGTCACCATGGGAGGCCCTGAGGTTCCCCTGATTACCTTTAACTACCTGTGGCTTCTCACTTGCATTTAATAACACTGTTTCGCACAACACAGTAGCCTATGCGTTCATATTGGCCTTAATAAGCACCCCATCACAGCCAGGTCACCAGTCTAGCGGTGGAGCAGATCAGCTAACAAATGCCTAGTGACAGCAGTGGGAAGCAACATGTTCACCAGTAGTGATTGATTAGCAAATCAGCTAATGGGAGTGACATGTGGCAGACACGAAGATCATCCTAGAGCTGAAACACTGCCAGGGAAAGACCCGAATCAGTGCTATTTCATTTTTTTTCTAGGAACAACCAGATCATGACCTGGCCCTTCTCTCCACCAGTCAGCACCTGGTAGAAAGGTAAAACTAATAAAACTTTGAATAGGCAGCATGCAGCAAAGGAACCCAAGCTCTTAAGGATGTTCACCTTGGCCTAAAACATCCAATATCTTGGCTGAACATACTCCAACCGTTTGGTCATGATGGTGCAAGATCAAAAGCAACGCTGTCTTTACTGGTGGATTCCTGGGATCTCCCAGCCTGTGGTCCCTTCCATGGCTGGGGTTGTATTCATTCTGTTTCCCAGCTGAAAATAAGACCATAATCCAACATTTGAGCTGCAGGAATGGTGCCTTATGACTAGAATTCAGTAAGTTTGCATAAAGCTTGCATTTGCACATTTTGTGAGAGGTCACTGCGAAGCTGAAGATGCCACAGACCACTTGCTGCATGCAAGAACATCTATACAAATGTGACTACACTTTACACACAGTGTGAACCAAAAAGGAGACCTCCCCAATTTGCTGGACTGAAACAGGGAGCCCAGTGACAGAGCCCTGGGGCTGGGGAGCAGGGGCTCAACTCCTGCCTCAAGAACTCTCTCTTCATTTCACCAAGTCTCTGCTTGCAGCAAGGTAGCTCTGCTACATTTACAGAGTCCTTTTCCTTTCTTCTGAATCTGTTACACATTCACTTGCATCTCTGCTGCCAGTCCTTCTGCAGCCCTGCCACACCATCCAACTGCAGTCACTGAAGAGATTCATCCTTGTATGAGTTACTGCATGTCCAGATCTGTCCACCCATCACTGGCTCAGGACCAGCTGCAGAACACAACTCCAGTGTCCAAACATTATTGTAGCCATTGCCCTACATGTTTGGTCCCACAGGCTGTTTTGCCTGGTGTGTTGAGTTTAGGGAACACTTTGCCTTGTTAATCAGAGCTGTTGGAGATGCCACAGAGCCCGCTTCCAAGATGTGGGACAGAGATACGCCGTGATTCACTCTGGCATTAGCGCTGCTCTGCCTCCACAGGGCACAGAAGTGGAAAGGACCTCTTGGGTCATCAAGTTCATCTGCCCGTTGTCACTAGTAACCACATCACTAGATCAATTAGATGATGTTTGATTGGCCTATCACAGCTAATGGGCTCCTCAGTGTGGTAGAGGAATAACAGGATCCAAAAGCTAGAAGCCACAACAGGGTGGCATTGGGCTGGAAGCAAGGGGTGACCATTTAATGGTGCCAGGGTCTGTGCAGGGAAAGAGCAGTGCAGGGCTTCCCATGTCACCAGCAAATTTTCAGTCTAGTTTAAATGTCTTGCCAAGACTATTTTATCCAGAGGTTTTCTGCCCCAGATCCATGCGTCTCTGGGAATCTCTGGACTGCTGCTATATGGTTTGTGAGAGGTAATAAAGCAGTTTCCATCAATGACATAACACACTTACTAGGAACTCTTCTTAAGGAATTGCACGTTCCCTGGGAGACAAGCAGAGGAATCCACAAGTTGAAATAAAAGGTTAAAAAAAGTTACTGCTCTATGTGAAACAAGAATTAACTCAAAATAATTATCTGGCTGCAGCTAACTAGCTTAAATCCCACCTTAAAAGCCACATCCATCACCAGGTTCACAAAAGCAAGCAGCTAAATGGAATTTATTTTTTGTTTTCAAAGTATGGCATCAAATAAAATTGAAAAATACCATATCCATATGCCCTAGGCTTTTTCCCACATGCTTTTGAAGATGCTCTCCTAGAGATTAGACTGACATCTGAAATAATTAGCTTATCTTCAGGCTGAAGGTTTAATTAATAACAGGCAAATAATAAGTCTCAGTTACTAAGGAACCAGGGCAACTTTTGTTGTAATATTTTGTCCTAACTGAACATGTATAAACTACATCATGGTTATAATGGGCCTGGTACCCACTTTCTGTTCATTGTCAATTCCAGAAAAAAAAAATTTGAGGTGAGTTAAATTCTCAAGCTTTTTTATACTATACATTTCACATATAACCAAAATATCTCCCTTTTAAATGCATGCAAATCACTGCAATATCCTAAACACATTCAGAATAACCCCATGCAATGCAAGTGTTCATCTTTCAGGCTTGTGTAGGATGCTTAGACTATGTGATCTAGTGGAATTGCCCAGAATTCACAGCACATTCTACTCAAGGGACACTGAACTTATGGCAAGAACATAATGGATGGGATTTTGAGTTGCTAAGTGACAGGGTCTTAGTGATTCACTTTGCCTCTAAGCAAAAGGACAAGCAGTTAAGCTTTGCCTAGGAACAGAAGACATCTTCATAGCTTCTTGCTGGATATGTGTAGGACCTCTAAAAAAGCAACCACCTCGAAAAGCAGCAAAAATCCTATAAAAAGAAGAAAAAGTCTAAGCATTTACACTTGATTATGATAACATTCAAGAGAATCATTTACTCAGTCTATCCCTGCTTAGTGGATGCCTGAAGACCCTTTTCAGATGATCATCCTGTTCAGGGCATCTTGATGGGATCACAAGGGCTGAACAGAGGGTCCAGGCTGAGCATTTGAGCTGCGCTAGGTTTGTTGCACACACAACAGGACAGATTTGTGCATGTGTTAGAGCTGGTCATGACCAGATCCCTCAGGTCTGCACATCATGAAGAGTGCTCATGGACCTCAGAGACAAAGTGCCAAGTGTTGTAGCAAGAAAAACTCCTGGTGTGGTCCACACAGTCACCACAAATGCAGGATTGAGAGAACCATCTTGAAGACAAGATGTAGCTATTAGCTAGCAGGCTAATGGGCATGACCAACTCAGTATCATACTCAAACACTTCCCCCAGTGCCCCACAATGAAATCCAGAGTCATTGCAAGATTCAGAATATAGTATCTTGAAGACAGGCTTGAATAGTTAGAATCTATACCAGTAAAGATCTAGGCACAAAATCCAAATGAAAACGGAGCAGGGCTACCGACACATCAAGGAAGTCTTTTAAACTAAATATTGTAGGAAAGCCAACAGTTTGACAAGACATGTGGTTTGGGAAAATGCAGTCTCCAGCAGAGAAGTCATGAAAATTTTGTATCCTTGAATAAAAGGACAGGAAATAAGCCAAAAACAGAGAGAAAACAGACTGCAGTCCCAGCAGATCTCTCTCTCGTGCCTGCAGAGAAAGAGAGAACAGAACAAGACACCACATTTGCACCTGTATCCAAGCACTGAAGCTCTCGAAAGGTGAGTGAACAGCAGCACCCTGTTTTCAGACAGGGCTATTAACATAACCAGCACCTCAGAAACCTGGCGCGGGGAAGATAAGGAGTGGGACATGGTAATGAGTGGGTGCGAATTATACAGGAATGAGAGCAGGCTGAGCAGAGGGAGGAGCTGGGCACCAAGGAGCTGGGCACAAAGGCACACATTAAGGAGAGCTTATCAAAGAGCACCACCAAGTTAACCACATCAACAAGTGCCACAGTCTCTGGGTTTGCAGTCCCAGACATCGCAGTATTAGTTACTCCATCATCCTCCTATCCAGAGCAGGGTAACAACTGCAGAACCTTAAAGGAAATGAGTGAGGCTGTGATGGATATAAGAAGACAGAAGCACAAACAATGGAAGATGTTCATCTCCTGTACAGATGGGATAAGTGGCAGGAGGGAAAGATGTCTACATGTAAGACACAAAACTACTGCTCCCTCCAGCAGCAATTTGTGGCCCCTCAAGTAGAGACCCTCTTCTTCAGCATGTCTGAGCAACACCCAGGACCTAGTGGTTTTGACTTCGCATGTCTTGCCAGTGGCTCTTTGCACCTTAAAACTGACAATCTTGAAGGGAGCTTTGTAAAGCTGCTCCTCTAAGTTCAGCTTGAAGAGGGAGCTGACTGAAAACAGACACTTATTCAAAGAAAATTAAAAAGGAAAACCCAGTAAAGAAAAACACACCCAGGAGGTGCAAAGACCATTTGAAGAAGTCATTATAGTAAATGTGCATTTCTTAAGGGAAAAGAATTTAGAATAAAAAGCTAACATGCTTAACAAAGTGGGACAATTAACAGTAAGATGAGGCTAATTAGAAGTACTGTCCAGATAATGAAAATGTAAAAGCAAAATCTAAAATGTAAAATCTGCAACCATGCCAAAATACACCAAGGTTCTAAGCAGAATTTTCCAAGTCACGGGCATTAATTAAAAAAAAAAATCACATTGGAGATTCCACAATTACACAGCTAAGGGAGCCTCCAAGGAAGATAATGCCATACCAGAAAGGCTAATTTAACACTTATTCACAATAAATTGATATATTCCAGCAACACTGAGCCACAGTCAGGGATCACCCCCCCACCTACCAGCACTGAAGGAGCTCAAACACGCAATCACCCAGCTCAAGCTCTGCACCACACTTTTGGGGGAAAGGAAGGAAAGTTCGTATAAACAGCAATGCAGTAAGTACACAGAAAGAAGCAACAGACTGGGGAAGATTCATCACAGCTTTTGGAAAGGCAAGTCCTGTCTCTATCCCTTTGAGTGTGGGCGAGCAATGGCACTGCTTGACACAATGAACTTCTGTTTCTAATGAACAAATTTCAATATCCCTCCTCAAAAGGCTTCTGAAGAATGTAAGGTACCATAAAGTAAAGGAAAAGCTTCTTTGAGTTAAAAATGGTTAAAAACGAAAACAGTAATAAGAGGTCAGCTCTCCCAGTGGAGGTGAGACTCAAGAGGAATCTCTGCAGCTCGGCTTTTTATGGCTGAAAAGGTGATTAGCAAAGGGACAAATGGAATGATTCAGAAGGGTTCAAAGCTTCAAGTCAACTGAGAGAAAAGCATAAGTCGCTCATGACACAGTGGCTGGACAAGAAAGTGGCAGACAAATTTCAGTATTGAAAAATGTAGACAGGGAAAAAGCTAGCTATACAATACCTGCATATTACAGCTGTACATTAGCAATCACTGTCAGGGGCTGCATTATGGAGACACTGTGGGTACAGCCACAAATAAATGTCACCTCATTGTTGAGCATCAATCAGAAAGGTTTAGCACCTGATAGGAACTGTTAAGAAACAGAGAACATAAATTATTTCTATCACGTTGCTGTACGACTGCTAGGTCTGCTCAGCTGCATCATTCTGCACAATTGTGGCACCGCAGCCTTCCACATCATCATCGCAACAGGGATGTTGGGAGCCAGACAGGGCACAGAGATCCCCTCTCCTGGCCACAGAGAAGAACAGAAATAGAAAAGGGTTTTGTATAAACTCACAGCAAGTCTTATGGTGGAAAACAGGTTACAGAGGTTATGGCAGAGTCCACAAAACCAGGAGTGACACAGAGAAAAGGAAGAGTAGATGTCGTTCAGGATTACTCATAGCACTAGAATTAAGGGAGACTAAATAAATTATCATATAGTAGGTTTAAACAAACAAAAGGAAGGTTTGTTTGTTGCGTTGTTTTTTTTTTTTTACCTCCCCATATGATCTAATTGCACTATGGAACTCATCACCCCAGGATGTTGTGGATGCCAACCACATTAAGGGAGTCAAAAGTCAATTAAATAAATTCATGGATTGGTCCATCAGTGGCTATTAAACATGATGATGGAGATGCAGCCTCTGGCTGGCAAGTCCCTAAGCCACACGAAGCTTTATCACAGGAAGAATTACTTTGTGCTTGCCCTGTTTATTCCCCTCAGCATCCACAACCAACGTGGTCAGATCCAGGACCCAGGTACAGGAATCATCCCGAGCTGGTGCAGGCTCCCAGTTGATGTGGACATTCTCAGGTCTCAGCCAATGCCAGTTCTGGTCTAGACATCTGGGCTGCCTCTTTGTCCCTGTCCTGAAGTGACACTAAACCTTCTGAAAACAGGGTGGATTGCCAACATCTTGGGCTAAAATTTTGTACTTTAAACCTCAGGAGATTCCTAGGACACAAAAATCCAAAATCACACCCAGATGTCAGTCCTTTGTTTAGATGCCATGATTTATACTTCAAGCAACACTTCCTCTTCTGTCTCCCTAACAATGACAAAACAAAGAGCTATAAACAAATCCTAGCTCCAGATGTTCTTTTACCCTCATTAGTGGCCAGCTTGGCTAATGCTGTTTCATCAGACCTTTGTTTCAGGGTGGCAGGCCAACATCAGCAAGTCGAGGACACTTTGATGGGCTCCCCCCTCTTGCGATGCGACAAATTCCCAGGACACTCCTGCCCAATACTCACTACAATAACAAGCACGGGGCTGAATTACTGCCCTCCACAATGTTTGGTACGTGGAAAAACTTGTGCACTCTAATTACCGTGATTGCTCCATAAAAATCCCCCTCGGGCAGCTGCGTGCTCTCCCGGTGAGCCGCAGCCCTGCCCCTCGGCTGCCCACAGCAGCAGCCCAGGTGGAGATGACGTTTCCTCTCTTTGAAGAGCTTCCCCATCATTGGAGGTGTCCCACCCACTCGCCAGATCTATTCCTAGACATATCAGTTGCTATTTATTTTCCTACTGACTGTTACAGCGGTAACAAAGACACACGGTTGAGAATCAGTCAGACCAGACACATAAGTAGGCTACAAAACAAAGATTTTTTTTTTTTCCCTCTTCCTTTGAAGCCTACTATCCATTATTTCTGATAAGAGGTGCTGCAGATTTATTTCCCTGGTTTGAGCACTCCTAAGCCTCTTTACTAAGCCTGGCAGCAAGAACCTCAAAGCAGATGCCAAATCCTTCAAATCTTTTTATGTGTGGTAGAAATAATCCCTTTGCCTGGTTCCTGGGAGAGCTGAACCCTGACATCCACATGAGCCACTGATGGGACTGGCTCGGGAGCCAAAGCAGAGCCAGCAGCAGGGTCTATTCTCCGCACAGAGCATCTTCTCTCCGCAGCCAACCACCAACCGCACACTTTGCTTTCATCTGACCTCCAGCCACAATCTTGCACCAAGACTGGCAAGAGATACACAGATCTGACCCCAAGCCCATCAAATCTCCCCATGCCAGGTCTGTGCAAGAAGATTTGGGCACTTTCACCCTTGCAAGGGATCTTTTACTTTTCCTCCTCCTGCAATTTCACTTTTACTTTTAGTAGCTTTATGAATGGAGCACAAAGAAACCTGAATAAAAGTGCAACATGGCTACCAAAGCCACCCATGCTTCCTGATCAACACGGGCCAGGCCAACAAGGTCTTTTTGGCTGGCTGGCTGCCTTGAACTGGTGAAGTCAAACTTCACGAGGCACAACACCATAGCCAAATATCCCCAGTGCCAGGGTAACTGCAGACAGTTTGAACCAAAGCAAGCTGCAAAGGGCAGAGGGAAGCTAATCGTAAAAGGAATAAATCAAGGGGAAATATTTCACACATCACTTTTGGCAGGGAGGGGCTGATCAACTTTTACCGTGGAGGAACAAGGAGGAGGGAGAGAGGGAAGATCCACTTTCACTTGGCTCCCAGGATGCCCAAGGACTTTCACATCCCTGCACAGAGAACAGCTGCTGTAAGTCTTTACATCTCATAATGATAGATTCCTCGTTTAAAAATAAATCAGTGCAGCCTGGGATGCACGCCAACACATTTCCCCCAGTTTTCCCACATCCTACATTTTAAAGGCAGCTGATGAGCTCCATCCTTGCTGATCCTTCATCCTTCCTTTAATAACTCCCCACGTTCTCATTAAAACCAGTGCACTGCCCTCCTCACCTTTAAATTTCCCCAGAGCTACAACCCCCTGCTTTGGCTATTTTATTCAGTTTTGCATCATATTGCTAGTGCTGTTGAAACAATAATGCAATCTTTGAAGTTCCTTTCGGTCAATTCTCACACAAGCGTCACCACTGAACTCTTCGTGCCCCAGGTCTGAAAAGCCACTTCTACTGAGTTTCTGCATCTCCAAAAGTACAGGAGAACTAATACTTCAGGGCCAGCTGGAACCAATATTGTTATTCACGTATTGATCTTGACCTTCAGGTCAATACTGTTCCCTAAAACTTACAAAAAGGGACCTGGGGTTTGCAAACGAGGCACTCAAACACGCTGTGTTGTGCAACACGCAGGCTATCAAACCTGGAATCTCATTACACCCTCTGCCTCCCACTCTGGGTTGTGTTCCCTTGTTACATCTTGTTTCAAATTAGACTGGAAACTCGTCACGCCAGCGGCAGTGGCTCCCTGTGGCACCACTGCAGCAAACAGGATTAATAAGCAAGACTAAAGACAGCTCTCAAAAGCACCAAAAAACAAAGAGGAAATCAAAGAAATGTCCATGCCCCTGCCCTGAATAAAAAAACTCTCTCAAGATACTTGAATAACTTCAGGACATCCTTGAACTTGACTTCTCTATCATGAGTTTCATTTTTCATTTCTACTTTCAGCACTTCACAAATTAAGTGAATCTGAGTGAAAAGACACTTTGCACAGTCTGAGGGTTTGGTTTTTTTTATGTTCTGTTTCATCAGCATAGCTCAAAGATTTAACTAGTCCATTCAAACTGGGTCATTTGTGTTGTAGACAACAGGGCACACTCAGCAAGCAAGGGATATAAGGATCTTCGTGGCAGGAAAATAAGCAACCCATCCTTTATTAGCAGGCTGCTCTGTCCTAGCCCAGAATCTTACACTCTCCCAAAACGTATTTTTCCCGCTGCCTTACTCCCCTGACACACGTTTAGGATATACCTTTGGAATTAAGCTATCCATCCCTCACTAACAGCTTTCCACCTAATTGCACCCAGAGCCCCAGGTGCTGCCCTTCCACTAGGGCACAGCCATCGCCTCCTAGGGGGCTTTACATCAACTGAACCATTTTTCCAATAGCCTCAAGAGGCTGAACTGGGAATACCGTCTGTTGATCATCAGCTGGGCTATGGATACAGGAAAGACGTGCCACTGGCCATCAAGGCAGTCAGTGGTTTGGCCAAGATATGCTTCACCTTCTCTGGAGATAAGCCTGTGGTCCACTGTCCCACATCATCTCCCCATGCTCATCTGCTGAGGTCCACAATAACAGCACTGAGGTTTGCAGGTCAGGGAGAGCTTACATCACACAGCTGTTCCATCCTGCGACAGAGACAGTTTCATCCCTCTTCACTGGACATGATTTCTGTAACAAGCAGCTTTCAGTGATATAGTCAGCCCAAAAAGTATAATTTGAATATTTCAGGTGCTGAACAGCAGATCAGATGTCACTGCTTCCCAGGAGGCCTTAGCTCCTTTCTCCCCCTGCCCACCTCCCTAAGAGCATCATCTCTGCAGATCCATCTCTCCTCCACCTAGCACATGACCACAGGATTTTGCTTCTACGGGACCTGCTGACATCAAAAATAAAGGCCAACAAGTGGTTCTGGTGATTTTCCTCCAAGGAGGCACAGTGGGACTGCCCTAATGGCACTGCCAGTTTCAGAGCAGCACATCCTTGGACAGCATCACTGTCATTGTCACCACAGAGCTCCAGAGAACACGGCTCTCTGGGTTAGAGGGAACACACAGTGCCCACCCAGGTGAGCACACTCATTCACAGAAGACAACAGCACTGGAAAGCAGAGCTGTCATTCCATGGGAAATCTCCCGTTTCAAACAAGATGGGTTTTGCTCTTTTAATCACCCTCCACGCAACTGGTGCTCAGGACAAGAGGACTCGCAGGCAAAACTTTAAGCTCCCTCTCTTACCCTTTGCTTACAGCAGTAGTTACAAAGACCCAGAAATTAGACCATCACATTTGCATGTAATTAACTTGGCAGTACAGTTTTCCTGCTGGGAGGAAGGGTTCCTCCCCCTGGGTGAGGTAGGGCTGTCCAGGAACAAAACACTTTTCTGTGGAAAAGGAGGAAGAGTTAGTTATCTCCTGCCTAGTCCCAAAGCTTTGGAGTGAAAGCACTTACAGCAACAGCAAACAACTGCTCGGCAGCCCTGCAGTGATGTGGTTTAAGAAAAAAAAAATATATATAAACACAAAACTTCCTTGTGCATAAAGCTAAGCGGGCCCCGGGCAGTAATGGGTACATGATGAATAATAAACCCATCTGAAGCAATAAGCATGAGTTAAGCCAGATGAAGAGTTCCTCATAGTTCCCCCACCCTCCCCATCTTCAGCTGTTCTTTGGAAAACCCATATGCATTATGAGGGTGTCCAGAAAACAAACATTTGGCTGCTTTCTTAAAGAAACCTTGGAGAGCCCAAAACTGGCTGTGTGGGCTGAATCCTCCACAGGGTACAGTAACCGAAGCAAAAAGAAACATCCTCAGGGCTGCTATAGCATTTGGGATGGGGGAAGTGGAGCAGAAATCTTTGTAGAAAAGCTATTTACATCTGTTTGACCCTCGTAAAACAGGTCCCCAGGCTCTTCTCCACTTGGAGGCATCTGGATGACAGGCTGCAGCAGCAGTTTGATCCTTCCCAGGGGAAAGGAGTGGTGCAGAGCAGCTGTGGGTAACCACCAAGCAGCATACACAGCCTGTGCTGAGGAGCAGGTACAGGCAGAGAGGCCCCACCTGCTCTGGAAGGCAGGAGCAGGACCACAGCAGGCTCCCTGCAAGGACCAGGGTGCTGTCTGCTGTGCAGCCTCTTGGCTCACAGTCCCACATTTGCAGGAGAAGCCAATGAAAGTGAAAGACACCTGCACCCTCCTCCAGGCTCCACCTTGCCACCCCAGCCTTCCCCGACAGGCTGCTCCTCCCCAGGAGGCTACTTGTCTTCTCCCACTCAAATCCCTTGATCTGCTTGCCAAAGCCCAGCCTGCTCCAGGAGACTCTGGCTGCAGCTCAGCTCTGGGCTACCACAGGGCCAGGAGGCTCCAGATCTGGTCTTTCCTTGCTTTGTCCCAAATGCCCATTGAAGTCCACAACTTTACCCATCCCAGTACCACATGCTGGCCCCAGACCTTGGAAAGCCAGTCCCATGAGTTATAGAAAAGGGGGGGTCCCATGTGCTAAGACCAAGAGAGTCCAAGACAAACACATCTGCTGTTGCTGGAACTAGTAGGGATGCACACAAGTGACCAACCCATCCAGCAGCCAAGCACAGCTCAGAGCAGCTCCTGCTGCTGGTCTTAAGCCAGGCTTACACAGCTCACTGCTCCAGCTCCACATTTACTCCCCCAACCTTCCCCAACCAGGGGCCAGCATCACCTCCAGATCTCCCTCCATCACAAGAGGGACAAAACCAGAAGGAACTGTGGAGGTGGTCTGCTTGCTAGGGACAATGAGCAGTGGAGGAACGAGATGACAGGCCAGATTTGAACATTCCTACATCCAGCACTTCTCCAGCAAATTTGTGCCATGGGAGGTAGACAACAGGACCCACAAGAGGCAGCAGAAAAATGCTGACCCATCTCCACATGATCTGTCCCTCCAGAAGGAAAGTTTCAAGTCTGGTCTCATTCAGGGCAGCACTGAGTGTGACAGCCAGCTCTGCTGCTGGCTTCTGTCACTGCTCATCATTCTGCAGGACAAAATCTTGTCCTGTCCACTACTTCAGGAAGACAGAAAATGATTTTGGGGTTTTTTTGACCCCCCTCTTCTTGCACTGTGGATGCCCTGCAGTACATGGACCATGCAGCACAATGCACAGCATGCAGAGGGCCGGCGCACAGACCCCAGAAGCACCCTGCCCCAAACCCAGAGCACTGGCCACCCCACACAGCTCCCCTTTCCCTGGAACAGGACATCCCTTTGTGTCCAGGGCTCCCCACAGGGCTCACTCCTCAGCAGACACACAGCACCATGAGCAACCAAGAAAACATTGCCTCCTCCTTCTTCAGCCTGTTGAGCAATCACCAGTGGGTGGACACACACCCAGGCTAAACACAGCTCCAGTGCCATCACCCCCACCCACCGTGGCTTATACGCAGGTCACCAAACACATTCTTGCTTTGGGTGCACTAGTTCTCATGCTCCTCCCCGGGAGGGAGCCCATGTTGCTCAACCCCACTCTAGCTCTGATTTCCCCTACACTGAACCCGGAACCAGATTTCACTCACCACAAAACGTGCCAGCCCTCCCTGCCCACACAGCTCTGTCTCAGGGACAGAGATGTGATGCTGCCAACAGGACAGCGAGAGCTGCCCAGCACCGTGACAGCCCGTCCCTGCAAGCAGGGGTGCAGGCTAACCCCAGACTTCATGGGGAAGGAAAGGTCTCTGTGTTGCAATTGCCATTCTCTCTAATCCCCATGTTTGACTGCTTCTGAGCACAGGTCAACCTGTGAGGCACCTGATGTTGGAAGGACAGAGGCTTCAAGGCTCTCAATGCCTCCTCATCACAGCCTTTACCTCCACATGACACACACAGCTTTTGCAATCTGAGTTAGCACTCATCTGCCCTATTTCAACTTCAAAGCACTTCACAAACATTAACCAATTAATCCTCTCACCACCCTTAGAGGGAGGTGAACATTTTATTTTTATCCATTTCCCCATCAATGAGAAGGAGAGAGTCGAGTGCCTCTCCCAAGGCCATCCCTAGCTGACTCCCAGCTGACTGCACTTGACTCCCAGCCCCAGGCTGGGCCCATCAGAGGAACACGGGACACCTTGGACAGCAGAAATGTTGCTGAAACAGTCACAGTCAACTAAGCAGAGCTGTCACCAAGCACCTTTGTTTTTCTCTGTGCCCCATATGACTTGGCTTCTTGAGCACTTTCTGTTCGTCATCAGCCGATGACCTGGAAGGAAAATGATCTCAGACAAGCGAGACAGAGCAGGCCACCATCACACAGCAACCAGGACCAGCCAGAGAGCTAGGGTCACACACACAAAAAGTGCTTTTAAAAATTATTTTAAAATATCCTGCATCTTGCAACAACAACAACAAAAGAGGCCAGTGGGGATAGTACCAGGGTACAGGGACAAACTTTGACATGACTGAAGCTACACAGACAGCTGAAACATGACATGAGCTTCTAGCAGTGCTTAGCTTTTGCTAAAAACTGTGGAACAATATCCCACCTCATTCTGCACTTGAAATTTCGCTTATGTCCTGCAGCTCAGGCAGAGCTTGGTTTAGGGAACCCCACAACCTTCTGCAGCAGGAAGTCAGCATGTGTCACACCAGCATGGTGGCAGCTCACTCAGGGTGGGACACGTGTCACCAGAAACGACGCTGCCCCTCAGCCACCCTTTACATCATTCAGGACTCATACACTGCCAGCAAGCAGCATAGCACTCACATTCAGCAGGACTACCATGTACCTCCAAGGTGCAACCAGCCAAAAAAGTATTTTGCCACCAGAAATTGCTATTTCTTTGTTGAAGACATGGGCTTTACTCCTCCTTCACCCAGCAGGCAGGCGGTTAGAGCTGCCATGCAAGGGCATCCAGCTGTGCTCAGGAGGGAAGGGAACACCCTGGTCCCCAAGAGCCCCAAGAGACAGGGGGCTGTGGAGAGGGACTTAAACCTGCACAAGGACGGGCTGAACACCAGACCCCACCAACAGCAATGGCTGCATTTATTATAACCTTCTCATGGATTAAACTGCTTGCTCAGGGGAAGGGATGCCCTGGGACAGAGCAGGCAGGGCTGGGAGGTTGCTCCCAGCTCCCTTTCTCTTCAACATCAAATTCTGTCCCCAGGGTTCCTCAGAGCACGCGAGTAGAATTCTTTCTGCTTTTGCAACACCGCTGACCCTGAGCAGGACTCCTGCTCCTCCACCGCTGCTCCAGCAGCAGAGAAAACCCACAATTGCAGGCTTTACAAGGAAGTGCTGGTTCATTTTTCTCATCATTTCCAGAGGCTGTGGCTCAGCACTGACTACTGACAATTATTCATTACCATTCATCCTCAGGTCCCAAATTGCCCACTAAACCCTGTGAAGATGTAGGCATCCCAAAGCCTTTTGGAGAGGGGCAGCCTTCAAACAACACTCTGCAATGTTAGATCAATACTGGAAAGAGCTGAAATCAGTCCAGCACCTCGCTGAAGTGGCAGGAGAATTTCAGGCAGATGAAATGCAATTCTCTAACTGCAGTTATTAGAGACAGCGGGGGTAAAAGCCTTGCTTCTAATGCAGGTACAATACCATCCCAAGGGAAGGCTTTTCTTAGCATCAAGAATCACTCTGAATACCTGTTTAAAATAGCACGCGTAATGTGCCTTAAATTTATTGCTAAGCATAGACCTCAAGTAGCACCTTAAAAAGCCAGATTTGCCCACCTACGCAGGGGTGTCACACCTGCACCGCGGTCACAAACAGGCTCCAGGGAGGGGAGGCAGAGCCCCAGCTCCCGCAGGAGCACCCTAAGGTGCAGGGTGAGTGCAGGGCCAGCTCACAGCAGACAGTGCCACCTGCTGATACCCGCTCCTCGTCCCAGCCCTCCTGCTGGGGCCCGACATGCACCCTCCCAGCTCACCGATTATGTCTCGCATGCTAGTCAGCCCCCCAAAGCAGCAGTAGTTCTGTATAATATTCTTGGCTGTTCGTTGGGCCGTTCCCCTTCTCCATGTGCTTGTGTGGGGCAGATGTTGAGCTGCTGGATGATCCACTGTCTGGCCTTGGCCATCAGTGTAGCATGGGATTTGGCACCACATGCCAAGACTGTTCTTCAAGGCAAGGAGGAAAATACAGGTACTTGAACTGGGATATAGCAAGGAACAGTTTACAGCTGTGCTTTCATCTTCCTCTCCAACTGAAAACCTTTTTCTTGGATCTCTTTCTAGAGCATTGCCATCATCTATTCCCCTCCTGAAACTTCCACCACTTTTTTGAGCATTGAGAGGAGCCCAAGCTGCTTAGAAACACATTAGGAATTAGCAGGGAGACAACCTACCCTATTCATACACCATGATTAGATGTACAATCATTTCTATACTGCAAATGCACTGCATGCATACAGACCCAAAATGCCTTAGACAACAGTTGCGGCGTTTAGCTTGATCCCATGATGATGCAACATTCTCACAACACTCCTGTGAACTACTCCAGGCAGGGTTTGCAGCATGGCCCAAACTAGAATCAAAGCACAGTGCAAAGCCACCAAGCTCAGGAGGACCCTGGGGCCCTCAGGGACCGAGAAGGACCTTGACATTCACTACAAGAAGTTTCTTACTGGATGGGTGGATTCCTTATCACATTGCCAAACTTAAAAGTCTTTAACTTGCTCTTCTCTTAGGAAAAAGTGGTTGGAAGGTGGAATCCCCCTCCCCAAGAAATCTAATTCCTAAGACATTTTCAAGCCCAAATTTACTTTTCCATTAGCTGGCAACCAAAATCCTTAGTTCACATCTTACTTCAGTCATTGACCAACAGGTCACTAACCTTTGCCTTCTTTGAGAAGTGAAAGAGAAGCCAAAAGATTCACCAGGACAGATGCTTAAACCAGTTTACAAAGCAAAGTTCAAGTTGAAGGGAAAACCTCCAGAAATAAGAGCGTTGGCATATTTTTTTATGTACAAACTACCATTATTACTGATTATTTACCCTGCAGCAGTCACTACAAGTCGTAGTGCCATTGTCCCAGATAATATGCACATGTTAAAAGGCAAAATTCTTTTCTATAGAAACCGTGAAAAGACAAAAGAGAGCATCGTTCTCATGTGGAAGCAAAACCAGAAATTAATTGACTAGCCTAAGTTATACAATAAATGGCAATACTGAGCTGTGCATACTAATTTGCACACAAAACATGCTTATTAGTTATATTAAAGGCCATGGGACACTGCTATCAGTCTGTATAAACAGCATCAGCCTGTGCTACTCAATTCTCACTTATAAAGCATACCCCCAAATCTTCCCTCATCCTTCTGCACTAATTTTAGAACTAATTAAATTAAACCTGTGACTCATCTCAGATCTCTGATTTAGGCTTACACGATCTTTGCTAAAAGACCTTTCTATGCTGTTATTTGGCAGCACTCTCCCAAGCACACCCAACTCTCCCTATTCTGCAGCCTAGCGACGATCATCAGCTCACAGTAACACACACAGGACAAGAGCTAAAAACCAAGGAACTCTCTCAAAAAACCTCAACCTTATACATCTATGGTCAGTTTGCACCTAGCACAGCAGCATTGCAGCGCCCTGACTCCCTGGAAGGAATGCCCAAGAATTTAATTAACATGCAGATCTCACTCCAGAAATCAGGAAGACAGCATCCAGACATTTTTACTGTTACCCAACCATCTAATGCTCAACCAGAGATTGCAGCCAGGCTCTGGATTGCCCAAGAAGCAACATAACCTCCAAGCATTATAGAGATCTCATACAGTTTGCGAAGAGAGAACAGAGCCCATTGCCTGCAAAGCCACTTCTCAAAACCCTTTTCCAACAGAAATACTGTCAGTATAGAAATGAATAAAGTGACCGGTTTCTAAAGAGCCTGCTCCAGCTCTCTTGCTGTGGGCTATTACTGGTGAACACAGAAACCAACACAGGTGCCAGCATTGCAGGGCTCCTCATAAACCTGGCACACATGAAAAACCTGCCTGCCCATGAGCAAAAGCAGATGCAGACACATCTCTGATGGGAAAATTGGTTCCTCTGAGCCATCTGAGAGAAGTCCACCCTGGAGGGGAACCACCCTTTCAAAAATCACCATTGCTGCACACATACCCCAAACACATAGTTTTGAAATGAAAAATACTATCATAGATCACACTTTCAAATAAAGCCCTACAAAACCAGGGCCATCCTTGAGAGTACAGCTGGTCCCTCTGCTTCCCCAAGTCTCATAATTACATGGAATTCAACCTAGTTTAAGAACTCACATTTAGTCCGCAGATCCCGCAAAGCCCAATTCCAGCAGGATCCATGTCTTCCCAGTGCAGCATCCACAGCAAGTTCCAACACAATCCCACCACTGCCTGCCAAGACCAACCATCTTCCCTCCAGAGCAGACCCCCAGATGCAGGGGGGACACATATTTATAGTATCAGGACTCATCACATGCCTCGGGTCAGCTGAGCTTGTTTCCCCAGTCATCGTCTTTTTCTATTTCCCTCCTTCAGTCAGAGTGCTGAGTGGCACAGGAGAACCAAATTCAATTAACAGGATTAATAGCAATTAAGCCCCTATTGGAGTCAGGGTTGTGGTCTTTGGGCCTGGAAAGAAACTACATGGCACTGCAGCAACATAAGCAGCAGGTGATGCCAAAAGCTTTTTATTTCCAAGGAGAAAAATTGGTTGTCTTTCTGCAAGCCTCCTCCTCCCCCTCTCTGATCAGAATTTGCCCCAGATGGAGCCAATTCCCTTCCAGCCAACTCCTGCCTCAGTCCCGCTCTTTGCACATAGGAAAGCTCAGCTTCCTTTGAACACCAGTTATAGGGTCTGAACAAACCATCTCAAAGCAACTCTCTTTTTCTGTGCCTGTACTAAAAAAAAAAAAAATTAAACCTGTCTCATAGCATGTGTGGGAAAGAGCAGAGCACTTGGATGTGAAGCTGAAGATCCCTTTAGTTTGCCTCATCTGTGGGATTTGTTCATGACAGCCTAACCCCAGTGTGCAGGGGGCTCTGCAAAGGGGACCAGTCCCAGCTACTGGCGCTCTGGGATGTCCCCACTCCCCTGCCTGACCTTTCCCACCACAATCCTTGCAAATCCTTCCCACCCCATCCTTGCAAACAGGAACAAAGTGTCACTCCGGCAATTTGTTCTCCAGTCTCACTCCGTTATCACAGCACCTCACAGTAGTTATTTTAGCTACAGAGCATCTTTCTGGCTTCCTGTGTTGTCCTTTAGTGTTCTTCCTAATTGAGGGCTTTTAGCATTAACAGCGTTTAGCAGCTGTTCTTCTTCCGGCAGTGGAAGGAGGGGGAGGCACCAAATCTTTTATTTAAACTTCTGTAAAGAGTGGAAACATGAACCACACCCAAGCAGATGTCCCTCAAATGACAAGTCTTCCCTGCTCTGCCTGGGGCTCCTTTTCTCCATCAGTCCCATGAACTGTTGAATTCACCAGTCCATACATCATCCCCAAGCAGGAACCAGGGATCTCCAGCTGGATATTTCCTCCAGGCTCAGGCAAGGGGCTCCATGTGGTTTGGTGGGAGTCGGAGGCTCCCAGGTCCAGTGCTGGGCCATTCGTGGGTGAAATACTGGACAAAAACTGGATGGATTTGCCAGGGACTCCTGTCCGTGGAGAGGCAGATTATACCTCTGGACAACAACCAGAGCAGCAGCAACTGGGAGCTGCAGGGTCTCACCTTGGTGGGTCTCACTGCTTTGCACCAAGAGGAGCATGTTGTGCGCAGCAGCCACCAAGCAAAATGGAAAATGGGATGGGAGGGTAGCCAGGGGGACACACTGAGATTGATGCCCGCAATTCCTCTCCAGCCAGGGTGGGATCTGCACAGTAAAAAGCTGCCTCAGTCCTCAGAAGAGGGCTAGGATTTACTTTTGTCAAGGACTTGAAAGTTTCAAAGTCCAGAGAGAGGCAAGAAGCAGCATGCTCCACCAGCGCCCCAGGGAAATTGCAACAGTCACCAGTCAAAAGCATTCAAACCTCACAAACCAGACCCAGATGATCATGAATCACAGCTTTAGAAACCACAAATGGTTCTTAAGCCTTTTCAAAATAAAGTCATTTACCAACAGGCTTGTTCGGGGTGGTTCACATTTTCCAGTCTTCTTCCAAACCCAAGAGGGAGAATGGGCTAAAGCAAAAGCAGAACTCCTCTTATAGTCCCGACGCCCAGGAACTGGGGCGATAACAGGCAGATGTTGCGACATTCGGCTCAAGCTCACACTCGGTGGTGGTGCTGGGGCTGTGGGAAGGGTTGTGTGGGAGCCCCTGGTGCTGGGAAGAGTGGGCAAGGGGTGACCCCTTGGTATGCTGAGCCCGGACAGGCTCATGACACCCCTGCGGGGCTCTGCGAGGCATCACTGCTGGCGGTGAAGGGGATCAGGGGATCTCCAACCCCAGTTCCCTTCAGGGCTCATCCAACCAGGGGCGCCCGTGAAGCCAGCCCCACACTCACAGATGGAATTCCGAAGGATGTCAGAACAATTTTGTTTGAAAATGCTTCCCTTGCTTTTCAGCAAGCAACAGACATAGGTGATGTTAACTGCACTAACATGGTAAAACACTGAGTGCTCCTTGGGACCAAGGGCATGGGAGGTCCTGAGGCTTCAGTCAGAGCAAGACCTACATGCCAATAAAGTACAGGCAGTAAAGCTCTTAGGTGTCATCAATGTTTTAATCCTCGATTTAAATATTAATGTAATGGAAGAGCATAAAAGCAGTATCCCTGAAAGCACCGGGTCGCCTAGTCCAGCACCCTGTCCTCACAAGGGACCCAGAGACCTCCTCCAAGGTTTTACCTCTCCAGTCCACGGCTGACTGTCTAAGTCTCATAATATTAGCTCTAGTTTATAATAACACAGCATCATAAATGCAAAGCTGGATATCATGATAATTATTTATGACTTACACTTCTGACCAGCACTGAGTGTTTCTATGGAGGCTTTAATTATCATTTATGCATCTTTGTTCCACATCCATAAAAATCCCAGGGCTCTGTATGGCTGAAAGCTGAATTTATAGGACCTGGAAATGGCAAAGCCTGGATGCAGTAGGAAAGGCAATGCCAGATCCAGTGAAAGGACATGAATGTCAGCAGGGCATAAAATGTCAAAATAAGCCAACAGATGACAGTCCCAGCAGGTGAAACTGTAGTTCCTGGAGTAAAAGGGACTTGTGGCAGCTGCATCTGTGCCTGATCCATGTCTGCACCTCGAGGGAGATGCAGGTGTAATATCTCTGAGTATTTCCTACAGAAACGACAGCATAACATGGGAAACTCAGCTGTTTTTTAGCAGGAAAACTAAGTTTCTTGCTAAGTGGGACTTGAAACTACTATATGAGCCAGGGGCTTCCAGAAGCTCAAAAAAATTGAAGGAATGAAGAAAAGAGGATCTTGGCAGGGATGAATAAGGATAAGAAGGAAAAGCATACTGCAGGCTTTGGCAGGCACTTCGTTGTGTAGAAGAAAAAAAATAAAAAAGTTAAAAGCTGCTTGGGGAAAGAAGTTTCAGCAGTGAATTGTTTCATCTCCATTACCAGAGCAAAACGGCTGCTCTTCATATCCCCGATGGGCATCGAAGAGAGCGTTTTCACAGCGAAGCACCTTGCTTTCACAACCAGGCTGAGAACGTACAAGACATCAAAAATAATGTCACATTTATTAGGAAAGCGATTCAAGTGCGAAGCTCACCAAGGGACACAGGGAGCTGACTATATGCAGAAATCAAAGGGAAACCCGTGATTGAAAGGAAATGTTTATCCACTATGTTCAAAGGCTCCCTAAATCAAAGACAAAATCCTTCTTTAATCAAGACCATTGACCAAAGCTAAAAGCACATTGACGCCAACGATGCCCACAGCATCACCTTTCATGGCAGGGCTGCCAGTGCCAATGCTCTTATACCCCAGCATCTTTCCTCAGGTACCTCATATGTGTCCCGGGAGCAGCTCCCAGCACTCAGAACAAAGCACGTTTTTGGAGGGACAATAAGCATCAACCATCAGCCATGGCCCAAAGCTGCCTTAAACTTTTACCCTCTGTCTTTGAGCTTGAGCAGTCATTAGGAAAAGGAACAAGAGTTAGTTAGGCCTTATCTAATCTCAGCCCAACCCAAGGGTCAATAGCAGTTAGCTAACGTTTATCAGCAGTGTTTAACCATGATCTATCAGCTTTGGGGAGATTTTACTCAGGAAGGTGGGTTCAGAGAGTATTGTATTCCACACCGGAGAGCAGATACAAATGATTAACGCAATAATAAGCGCATATTGATTGTGGCTAAACTAACCAGAGGTAGCACTAAATGCTGGCAGGGTAAGAGCTCACCAAGAATAAAGTTCAAATTTATAAATGAACTTCTGAACTACCATGGGTCTCGTGGCACCTTGTGGCAGCGTGGCTTCGAGGAAAAGCCTTCTCTGGAAACAGGCTCAGTGTTTCCAAATTCTGCTGACCTTTTCTCTCCCATTTTTGGTACATTCAGGATCAGAGTCTAGCAACAGAAATAGCATCACCAGCTCTAGCCTGTGTCCACTACTTTTTTCTTTTTCCTCCCAAGATCTCATTTCTATCAGTCTCTGAAAAAGTGCACTTCTCATTTTAAAATCTCTCCATAGCTAATGGGAGGAAGAAATGTTGTGAGAAATGAAAGCCTTATTTCATAGTTTGCATTACTTTTCCCTTCCTTTCCACACCTTTCTATAGCCAGCTTTTCCCATGGAGCTAAGCAGGCTGAGAGCTCTCTGCTAGAAAAGCCTCGTCTCCTCTAATTGTCCAAAATGGACCTATGAGTTTCAGCCTCCTCTAGCCACACATTTCATTGAAATCAGGAGTAGAATAGTGTTTTTCCTGAGTCCTGGGCCAGGGAGCAAGCCATGTATCAATAGCCATCAGCACTGCAAAAGGAACTCACAGGAGTAGCTAAAAATGCCAAATATTTCTGGGGTTGTGATGAAAGTAATTTGCTTTTTGTTTGTTTGCTTGTTTGTTTATCAACTGGCATACAAAGCGATAGACAGTATTATAAAAACTTGACAAAATCTTTGACAAAAACGTGAAAACATTCTGCATTTCAGACCTCCACTGAAAACAAAACTCCTAGTCTTGGGGATGTGGGGTTAGTTAAGGACCACAGAGGGGACAGACAGTCTTTGGGAGCAGAGACAAAGCTGGCCTGAGCTATGCAGAAGGTCAGATTAGACCAGATCATCCTCCAGGAGTCTGTGACCCCGAAAGGAAGGTACATACCACATGCTTCCCATCTTGTTTGGCTGTGTGAAAGAGGGAGCGGGCAGGGTGCGCTGCTTCTAGCTCAGAGAAAGGGGGAGTGCCTTGCTGGAGGAGACTGAAAACCGTGTTTGCCCAATTACCAGCCACAGAGCTTAATCACTCTGCTCCAGACCTCTCTAGCAGCGGCAGTCAGATGTGGAGGTGGGAGGCAAATAGGATTTAATAAAGAAGCAATTTTATTAAGAATTTCCTTGCTTTCGCCATTTTCTGTAGGAGTAGGAAAAATTATGGTTTTTCTCCAATAATGCCAGGGAAAGCAAGAAGAGCAGAGCTCTGTGTTTCAGCTCCTGGGTGACCAACCCCACGGGCTCCCTCTGCCTCCACATCCCATGGAGATCCCGCACGGGAGCCGAGGAGCGGGGCACAAGCGATTTGGGAGAAAGTCTTGCCAGGAGGCAGCACCCCCTGCACTGTCCCTGACCCGGGATCGTTCCTGGGTGGACAGTCCCATCGGCAAGGGACAGAGCCCCAGGGCCACCGCTGTGACCGGAGCCCAGAGGTATTCCCACTGGCCACGTGCCATCACCCAGTAAGCCATAACAAATGAAGGGAAGGTTTCCGTGGACTGAGTCCATGGGGTCTTTTGTCACTGCAGTGGCGGGACAGCAGGGGCAAATGGGCCAGGAGCTGGGCTGGGAACTTGCCACCACACCAGGGAGCTGGGCAGTCGCACCCCAGCCAATTTCAACCAGTAATCCTTGCAAGCACGTTGCCTGTCCCCTGCACGTTCAGCCTCCTCAGGAAGCATTTGATTGGCATTCAGGCACGGCCACTTCTGGATAACCCAACAAGCTGTGATTTATGTGATGTCTTTGTCTTCAGACACTGTTGTCAGCAATACCCGTCCTCGGGCAAAGTCGCTGATGCCTGCAGATTTCCAGAGCTCGCTGTAATGGACATGCTGCCCTTGCTGAAGGATAACAAACAGAAGCTTTACTAAAAGTGGAAATGCCCATTTGCTAATTTTCTCCTGTACCTATGTTCAGCCCCCTCCCCAAAAACCAGAGGCCCCAGAGGAAACATTTCCAGAACAGAAAACAAATTGACATACAGTCCTGGGCTCCAAAGAGTCTCCTACAGCTGGAGAAAATAAGTGGTATTTTCACAGCAGCTACTCACAGGATCCTTTTTCCTAAACTGTCAGAGTGTTCAATATCTTCCACACACCCAGATCAACAAAATAGCTTTCTCAGCATTAACGGGAAAGAATCCAAGACAAAAATCACTATGGACCAAATTATGGGGGGTTTTGTTTGGTTTTGGTTTTTTGCTTTGGTTTGGGTTTTTGTGGTTTGGGGTTTTTTTGGTTGTTTGGGGTTTTTTTTTGTGTGTGTGGTTTGGTTGTGTGTTGGGTTTTTTTTTTCTGCAGGAAAAAAAGTCAGTGTTTGAGCAGTATCCCCTGGATACAAGAGCAGCTGATCACTGCACACCAGCTAGCTCTCACCTTGCTGATGCAAAATGGCTTGGTCTGTCTCCCGTGCCTGAATGGACCTAGCTGCACCATTCCTCTTCTTCCCAGCAACTTTTGGATCTTCTCGTGGGCTCCTGCATGCACGCGTGATCTCCTCCCCTCCATGGGCACGCTGCTGCATGGGGCTTGCTCTCCTGCACTGTCTGCACCAACTGCTCTCAAACCCATCTTGGTATCCAAGGTGGAGGATCCAAGGACCATAGGCAAGGTCCTGTGTACACCTGCAGGCTCCAGTCCTGCCAAACCCAGCAGGTAATAGAGCTTGAGGGATTTTTAGCCTTTAAATCCAACGTAAGGAGTTCTTTGGACCTGAGAGAGCTTTGGGCATCTTGAGAACTGTCTTTTGTGACACCCCTGGGCTTCCTTCTTGCCTTTCTCCGACCTCCACTCATACCAACCCATCACAGGGCAGCAGCAAATCCCCCACCTGCCTTGTTGATCATCCTGAGTACCGCAGGTCCCCAAAAGGTGCCTTCCCTTCATGTATCCCAAGGAAGGTCCCCACAACCTCCACCAAGGGACTGAGGCTCAGGGATGCCACCAGCACAGGGCCCTGGTGTGGGTCTTGGCTGCACAGCCACTTTTGGGTGGCCAGGGCTTGGGGCACTGCTGGGATGGAACCAAGGGGTCACCCCTCACCTGCACTCCCCAGCAGAGGAGCTCCCACACAGCCCCAGCACCCCCAGCAAGCATTAGCTTGTGCCGAGTGTCCCAACATCTCCCTGTTATCGCCCCCATTCCCGGGCACTGGGACTCCAAGAGCAGCTTTGCTCCTTTAGCCCATTTTCTCTCTCAGGTTCAGAAGAAGGCTGAAAAATGTGAACCACCCAAGCAAGCCTGTTGGTAAATGTCATTATTTGGAAGAGGCTTAAGAATCATTTGTGGCTCCTAAGCTGTGATTCATGATCATCTGGGTCTGGTTTGTGACCTTTGAATGCTGTTGCTGGTGACTCTGTTGCAATTTCCCTGGGAAACTGGTAGCTGTTCTCTGTCTTCACAAAAAGCAAATTCCAGCCATGGTACAACAAGTGCTCCTGCAGCCTGCTGTGGATGGGCCATTGCAGGGATATAGGTAAGTTCTCAAATTTTTCATTCCTTTGCAATGCGATTTTTTATTCCTTTGCAAAACTTTACTGTTAAAAAAATGTAACTTGAAAGCACTCAGATTTGGCCGAAAGATGATGCAGACATTCATCCTGCGGAAGTAGAACCACCTCTTCCTGCTGACCCACCTAGAAGCAGACATGCCGGTTCAGCTTGCCTCCTTACCCACTGCCCTTTCCTTGCATTCCTTGCGTGGCACCAATTTTCCCTCCGAGTGCCTTCCAGAAGCCAGGAGAAGACACAATCACCAATTGCAGAGGTGTTCTGTCCCGCACCGTGTGTGGTGGCCATCACCCAACAAAGCACCCAAGGGAAAACCGTCCCACACCAGCACCTGCTTTGGGGCCTGCGTGTCTTCTCCGTTTCTCCGTGATGGGTGCTGTGCTCGGCAAGTCACACAGCACGGCTGGCAGAGCCGCCTGACTCATTTCTCTCTACTCCTCCAGCTGATGTGTTTGGAGGAACACGCTGCTCTGACAAGGTGACACATCCTGAGAAAGCCCACACTGCTGAAGACATCTCCTTCTACCAGGAACATCCAGCATAATAGCAGTTCACAGCTCTTTTTCATTCCTCCCCAGTCAAATAAGCCCCAAGCATTTCTGTTTGGTTTTCCTGAAGGATATACAACAGAAGTCAATCAGGAGAGAGGAGCCCTGAAATCCCATGTTTTTGAAGGCATCTCATAAACACAGATGCCAGTAGAGGCGCTAGGAAAGGAAGGACAATTGCTAATGGAGAAACTGCACTAAAACCCAGTGTGACTGCTATTCAGCCTCAGCAGTGTTCACAGCCTATGTTGGATCCTTCTTTTGGCAGAGGCAACTGCCCTTGAATCAGTTGGTTTGGCTCAATTCATTGTGGAATGATTAAATTCAGTCCATTGTACTGCCTAATCTGGAGTTTCTTCAGCTTGCTTCGGTAGTAAAGTACTTAATCTTCTACAGCTCTGGGAGGGGTTATAAACATGAAATCAAGTCAATGCAATCTATCAGGAGCCTAAGCAATAAGAGGATGAGGAGAGAAGTGTCCAGGAGGCAGAGGCAGGTCAGCAGCCTGTCTCTGCTTTGATGCCTCTGACCCGTGGAGGAAAGAAAGGGGAAAACCATCGCATTACACACACTTGAAATGTCCCAGGAGCCAACACAGCTCCCATCTGCAGAGCAGCTCTCGTAAACACTGAAGATTTACCCGTAAAACTCAAGTTTGGAAATGTGCCTGGATGTTTCTAAGGAATCTGAGGAAAGATGTTTCTGTTTCTGGACAATCAAAACTATCACATTTCCTGGCTACAGCAAAGATCTCTAAACTGAAAAATGTGCAAATGTGTTTTACCAGGAGTGGGCACATCCCAAACAAGGGTAATCAGAGAAACTCTTTTCAGCGCTGTTCTATTTACGTGTGTTACAGACTGAGGAGGAAAATCTTTTCCTCAGTTGCCCTGGCATATAACCATACACGCCCTTGCTAAGTCCCCTCCCAGCTTTGGGAAGTGAGACCAAAGCACCTATTGGCTTTACTCATGCTGCAAACCTGGCAGGTGTGTTGGAGGAGCAACAGGGAACAGTGTTGGATTGAGATTAACCTTTTTCAGCTGTAAAAAATGAACGCACCTCCCTCCCTTGCTCCTTGGAGGGTGATACCACCACATGAATCTTCATCCCAGACACCACAGGACTGTCGCTTGCCCACAGAGGTCCACCAAGCACCCAGCCAGCAATTCACAGCTTCTGAGTGGGTCATAACCCAAACCAGCTTTACTCTCCAAGTGAATAACATAACAGATGCTATTAAGAGCAGTCCTTTCACCCTCATGTTGCAGGCCACCCCAGGGAGAGCAGAGGGAAGCCCAGATTCACAAGGGATGTTTCTGGCAGGGGAAAGCGTCCTCCAGAGCTGCATTCAGACTGGGGTCTCCCTTGGACACTGGAGCAGCTGCCGATGGAGCTGAGATTTCTGTCTCACAAACAGCTCCTTGAATTGCTGTTGGCATTGACTTTTTCCTGTTCAGCTAATTAAAAATCTGTCTTTGAATCATAAGCCCCCATTAGTAATAATTTGCTTTGCACTTCTCCAGTGATTTATGGCTGAGATATCAAAGTGCTTTAGAAACATTAATTAATCCTTCTAATACCCGAGGGACTGATCCACTCTCCGCAATGCACCATTGGTGGTGTAAATGTAGGAAATCCCCAGGGTTTACTCCAAACTGCAGGCAGGGAGAGGGGAAGGGAGCAGCGCCTGCCCCAATGAGCTCGTTTCGGCTGCCTGCCTGCAATCAGGGAGATATGCAGTCAAAATAACAGCACGGAATATGCAGCCACAAGCAAGCCCAGGGCACATCCAAGCTTTCTGCTCTCCAGTGGTTCTTGCTGCTGCCCCTATCTGTTTGGGGAGAGAAGGGAAGATGCAACACCCCAGCTCTGCTCTACAGATCACGCCAGGAAAGGTGTGTGGACCAAAGCCACTTTAACCCAGAGCCCTGCAAGTGGCAGTGGCAGGGTCATCAATCAAAGCCACACTACTCATGCTAACACATGGATTTCCCTTGTCGTCCTGCCTGTTTCTCCAGCCTGCTTCATGTACGAAGTCTCTTTTTCCCAGCTTGCAGAGCAGACCCAAGGCTGTCTCCTGCACCTGAGATGCAGCTCCAGTCCTTGCCAGTGATAAGGATCATTACCTCCATTGGCTTCGGAGGCACTTTCATCCTGGCACACACCAATGAGCCATTTGCCACCTGGTGTTGTCCCCATACTTTGAATGTTGTCATCACAAGACTGCGAGGTGGAGCTGGCTGTGCAGGGTGGTGCCAGAGACGGGGAAAGGTATAAAGGTCCCAGCATAGACTGACAGAGACGGGATCTCTGAAAGTCTGAGAAGTGTCCCATTTCCTCTTCGCTGTCTCCAGTAAAACATCACCTTGACCATGAAGGCAACTGTTTTATTCCTGCTCCTCTCCCTGGCACTCTGCTGCTACCAAGGTGAGTGCAACATTTTGCTGAGGAGCCGTTTCCTCTCCTTGCTAAAGCTCCCAGGTCTGTCGTGTGGGAAGGTGAGCCTGGGAACAGTCCAGCTGGGACCAGGACCTTGCTGTGACCCTGGGCAGGGAATACCAGAGAATGCTGCATTAAACTAGGGGTCTGTGAGCAAGCCTAAAGCAAAAGCTTTAAAAGGGTCCCTGGCACCTGCTCCCAAAAAAGAGCAGATCTGCTGGCCTGACACTCTTCCTTCATGGTGAGGATTCAGCCTGGAGCTGGTGATTTCTAGGACAGCATGATTCTTTTAGAGTGAATAGGTGCTATTCTGGTTTTGAAAAAGCAAAGCCAAGAAGACAGGAAATGCATCTACACAAGGGAAAATGCAGCTCTCACTACCAAAGCCAATGTTTAAGCCAACTGTGTTTTCAAAATCCCATATGGTGCAGAGGGATGAGAACATGAGCTGTTGCTGCTCTTCAGGTCCTGCTCACCAGGGATTTCTGCGTTAGTGGGTTCATTCAGAACAGGAGGGTGTTTCTGAAACAAGTCCTCCATCACTCCATTTACTGTGTGGTGGTTGCCATTGCAGAGCTGTCTGAGCACAAAATCTGGACTAATTTCAGATGAACTGAGCATATAGTGAGCTACAGCTCCTACATCTGAACTACTGCTAGTCCAAAGTAAAATCACTGAAACATTAAACTGTGTGGCTATCAGGTCCTCAGCACCAAACTGTTTCACTTTACAGACTCACGGCTATTGGGCCACACTGTTTGTTGATATAGATGAGGTCTAAATCCTCCGTGTAGGTGACTTCTAGATCTATAAGCAACCCAAGGTCTTTTTCTCAGTACTGCCTTTTCACGAACAAATTCAGGTTGTTTTTCAAAATACACCCACTGCATGTTCCACCCATGTGATCCCAGCTGTCAGCTCAGGGACAGCTTCTCCACGGAGAAGCTCACCCAAGTCACAACTTGCTCCCGCCAGCTTTGGTGTGAGACCTCAAAGTCCAACTATACCTCCTTCTAGCAGAGACCTTCAGCAACTTGTCTTTCGTTCTGCTACCTTGTGGTACAAACCCACCGACACCAGAAAAATCACCCTGGATTTACTCCAGCACTGGTCCAGCACCAGGAGGAGTTTCTCACTTACCCATGTACGCATGATAAGAGATAACGAAAGCCACCTTTGCTCCCTGGTAGCTGCTAGGGAAAGTCACTAGAAGTGACTTTTGGTCTTGACAGAGCCGTGCACCATCATGGTGTTTCTGCCAGGGGAAAGAGGCAGATAATGGGAGAGATCCAAAGGAAGAAATTGTTTGCTGGGACAAAGGTATCTGAGGGAAGACATATGGTCCTCAGCCTAAAGCATCTTTACTAGATCCCTTTTGAAACCAGCCAGAGTGATGTGTGCTAAAGCATCTTCTCTCTCCACTTTAGGAAATGCTGAGACGGGTGGAGCTGCTGGCCGAGGAACAGAGGTGAAGGCTCCTATTTTCATGTAGCACAAGGTTATGCCCAGCTTTAGTGATTCAGCACTAACCCACAAACTGGGGAGCCAGCCTTGCTAAATACGGTGAAGTATAGTGAGTTGCTGGGTTGTCAGTCCAAAAATGCCAGTGCCTGGGAATCTCTTTCCAAGTCAAAATCCCAGTGGTCATACTTGTTTCCCAGTGCATTTCCCCACATTCAGTGGAAGAAGGCTGTTAATAAAGAGCTGAATATTGCTACTACCAGCCAAGAAGATCAAAGCTCCCCTTACTCTCTGGCGTGGAAACGCGAGGGCGGGTAATTGTTGTGGCACAGAAACAAAAGCTGGGAAGAACATGATCGGGTACTGCCCATGGAACGTTACTTACTTGGTATTGTTGCTCCTAAGGGTGTGCAGCAGTGAGAGGTGGAGTTCAGCTGGCCAAGGGACTGCATGGTGACAGGCGGTCCCAGGGTTTCTGAGAGCTCACAGCAGAGCTCTGGGCAAGCTGGGATGGTTTATCAAGATATACAAAATGTGCACCTGCCTGTGAATGCAAAGCTCCTTTGGGAAATTGAAAGCATGTTTAACATTTTCAGCATTACCTTCTTGTGTCTCCAGGCAACTTGTGGCGATTACGACCTAAGAAAAGGTTGTACAAAGATCTTTGACCCCATCTGTGGCACGGACAACCTCCTGTACGGCAATGAGTGTGTGTTGTGCTTTCAGAACCTGTGAGTATCTGGACCTGCAGTCTAAGTATCATGCAGACAAGGGCCACTACATATGTCTGGGATTTCCTAGAAAGAAAGCTGTTTGCATGCAGCTGGGAGCAGCACGGCCAGTGAGCCCAGAACTTCTGGCACGAGTCTGGCCTCCCACACGGATGCTGCACCCGCTGCTCGGTGCATGTGGAATCTGTCTGATATACAGGTCCATTGCATGCAGCTCGCAGCACACGAGCTGCCCACGAGCAGGGACCGCACGGCCAAAACCTCCCCACACCTGCAGCCACCAAGCTGCAGCAGTTGCTCAGATTGTGCTGGCGGGTGCCCAGGAACTCAGACAAACGGCAAAGTTCTCAAAGTCTGCCCAGATGTAGCGTGCAGGAAGAAAAATATTTTTCTAGGTGACCTCAGATGTGTGGTATCTGACAAAAAACTACGGTTTTTCACCCCAGCAATTTATAGCTGAGCTCTGCTTTCTGTCTTCTCTACATATGAAAGGATACAATTTGCTCTGCATATTTTTAAGAATGAGGCTTACATTTAATCTGTGCTGGTGCCAGATTGCACTGTCTTAGCAGAAGGCCAGGTCCAAATGTTAGCAACTTCTCTGGCAAGACTTGATTCATTTCATCTGGCTTGGGCCCTAGATAATTTTGAGTATATTTTTACATTGGAAGCGCTCCATGTCAGACAAGTGAAGGAATTACTTCCAACTCAATGCTATTAGGTGGTTCAAAAATCTCTGCTGGGAAGATTGAGCCTTATCTGTAGCCAGATGCCCCAGTCTGGGGGGCTAAAGGAGCTTCACCCTTGATTTTATTTGGTGGAGACAGGGATTTTTGGTGACCAGGCTCACACGCCCATCTGCCATCAGCACAGACATCTGTAATGGAAGCTCAAATTCCAGCTTTCCTATCTCTGGATGAATGGGCTTGTGGAACCGAATTCTGCTTTTAGAAGCATTGCCTCCCAGCTAACTGCAGTAGCAAGGAACAGAGTCCAGATCACCAGGAAAAGGAGCCTAGATAAGAATTGCTGGTCTGGTTATCCCCTCTTTCCTTCATTAACCCAGGCTGCTGCCCCATATTCTGCTCCCGGCCTGCTAAATGCTGATTTTACATTTTAAGGCTGAAGACAATGCAGTCAGGCGGGGAGATGCTGAGTGGGATCTCCTGAACGAAGGCACCGCGGTTAATGACCCGGCGCGGCACGGCAGGGCGGTAATGACCATGCTGGAAGCCAGCAGCCCAGCACCAGCTGTCGGCTGTATTGTACAGCAGATGGGGGTGGGAGGTTCGTCAGACACAACATTGTTAGGGCTTTGGCCATGAACCAAGAGCGGGGTAAAGAGAGCGCAGAAGGCTTCAAAGCCAACTGCGCAGGGAGCAAGGCAGCATCAAGGATGCTACGTCACCCCAGCACAGAGTGTGGCTTCAGAGGGGATGAGAGACCTCAGTGGTCACAAGAAGGAAAGTTTGGGGAACAAAAAGGAAAAAGACTGAGCCGGTGGTGTATCCAGAGCTGGCCAGAAGCCGGTGCTGGCACCCACCTTGCACAGACAGGCGCTGTGTCCCTGGACTTCTTCCAAGTCCCATTTGTGCAAGCTCTCAGCAGCTGCAACTGGAAATGTGCTGCTCTTGTGGGACAAAGCCCTGAGCCTTGCAGCTCCCCTGTAACATTCCCAAAGACATTTTGGGGTTCGAACAACAGCCGTTTGGTCCCCTGGTCAGAGGGCAACCTGGGCCAGGTGCCAGGATTTTGAAGCTGCCTGGTGCCAAATATCTCAGGGGAGAGATAAATGGAGTGTCCTGGTCTATAAAGCTTTGATCCATGGGGAAAAGTCAGGTAGCCGAGAGGTAGGATGAAGTGTCATTTGCAGTTTTGTGTGTGCAATCGGTTTGACAAGAGCTGGAGTCGTGCAAGGAGTCTGGGAACAACTACTGTAAGAGCATCTGGCGGGTCCCTGTGGCAGCGGTGTCTCACTTGTCGCCTTCGGTCACTTCACTGTGACCAGCATGCAAAATACTTTTTGCAAAACACAAAACAGCTTAAAAATCATTTTACCATCATTCCTCTATGCACCTGAAAAATGGATTTGTCATTCCAAAGAAGTGAACATCATGAGTCCACGTGAAAATGGAACAATTCAGAGTAATTAGGTCCACTACTGGGCAAAAAATAATAACGATAATTTTTTGCAGGTGCCTTTTTAGTATTTTCCTCACTTTTGCTGCAGAAGCAATCAGGAGGGAGCAGGCCCGAGCCTGAGCAAGAAACGATAGCAGATATTTGCCTGTAAAAACCTACAAAACAAAGTCATAACCTTTATCGCCTGCAGCCAGGCAGGCATTAGAGGTATCTTAGTGCTGTTCTACAGCACGGAGGTGAATTATTCTGCCAGGAGGTGTCAGGAAGCACCAGCTCTTGAGCTTATTGGAATTAATTAACACACGTCCATGCTAACCCTGAACTCCCTGTCAAGAGCATGTGGCCTTACTTATTGTGAATAACACTTAAATGATGACTCTAGCATTTTTAATGTCTCTTCCAGGCAAAGAAACACTAATGTGCGCATAAAGAACAGGGGAATGTGCCAAAAGCGCTCCGAGACTGCTCAAAATTGAAAGGCACGACGGTTCCAGAGAAGATAGCACAAAGCTCTCCCTCACCTATGCAAACGCCTAATAAAATGGAAGCATTGCCATGTCTTGCACTGGGATTTCTTACAGAAAGAGCAGATCCCTTTCCCTGACATTTAAAATACCATCCTGAAAAATATGGTTTGTTTCAGTAATGTCCGTAAAGAGCTGTGAGCAAATTACTGACAGAGCGCCAGGGACAAGGCTGAGACATGCCCAAGGAGAGAGCCAGGCTCTAGCATAACAAGGAGGCTCTTTTTTTGCATCAATAATTTTGTCTCCTTTTTCTAAACTGCTAAGTAAAAGGAGATTTTTAGCATTCTCATGAATTGCAATCACTTTTGTTAAATGCAGGGCACTAAAGTCCTTCCTCCAGGGCCTTTGCAGGGAAGAAGAGTCCAACAAGTCATTGCCATCCGTATCTATTTGCAGCCTTGTCCATGTGTCGGTGCCCCATCCCACGGTCCCTGTGCACCGAGAACCACCAGCTTCAGACCTCCCCCGCAGGTCACAGCTGCCCAGTGCCTCTGAAAACCAAAAATGCTTCATTTTTCCAAGCAAAAGCTCTTTTTTTCTCTCCAGTGGCCTCGGTGAGCTGCGCTGCTGGCACCCACTGCCGGGCCACAGGGCTGCGGGCTGGCGGGAGGGGAGATGCGGCTCCCGGCGCAGCGGGACGCGGGGTGCGGGTCCCTGGATGGAGAAAGGGAGGAGGTTTCGGCACTGGAGGCCGCTGTTGCTCCGCCGGTGCCGACGCTGGGCCCGCAGCTGGCGGGAAGCGGCGGCGGCCGCGGGGGGACCCGGCCGGGATGCGCGGGGTGCGGGGGGATGCGGCGATGGACCCCCGACGGGGCCGCGACAAGATGTCGGTGCTTCTTCCAGCCCTGTAATGAGGGTGAAAGCCGCTGAGGCGGGGTTGCCGAGGCGCTCAGCATCGCCACGGCCCGCTCTGTCACCTCCCGGGGTGTTTTGCAGGGACCTCATGCTTCGACTTGGGGGGGGCTGCAAGGACACGAGTGGCCCCAGAGGCTCTGCCCGCAGGTCCTGTGCTGGGAGATGTGGCTGCCTGGCACCAGCACAGCCCTGCGGGTGTTGCCCAGAGTGCTGGGCACTCAGCTGCTTGTGCCAAAGAACTGTGATGAGTCAACCCAAAATAGCCTGGACAGAGCAGTGGGAGCCAAGGGTTGAAGCCTCTCGGGGTTCCCCGTGAATTACAGCCCTTGGATAGACATCTATTTGTATGTCGGGCAAACCAAATGCTTTGTTCTTCGCAAATCCAGAACTCCACTGTGGTTAGAAAGATGTTCTTGAGTTCTCCTTATGTTCCTTGAAGAAGCGTCTGAAACACAAAAAAAATGCATGGTTGAGCTGAGAGAAAGCTCTAGTGCTCACTTGAAATCTCAAATGCAAGCAGATGCAGCTGGGAAGGGGGGCAGCACAGGCTCCTCTTCCCAGATCTGCCAACAAGTCTGTCTGCGGTCAAAGCGAGAGACGAAAAATGCCTCACTTTGCCCGTATGTAAAATTAATGCACTAAAGGTGGCAGCCCCAAATAGACTTGGGACCGTAAATTGCCTCAGCATCTTTGCACAAAGGAGATGCTGGAACTACGCCTCCCGCAGCTGGGATATTTCTGATTCTGCTGCATCACAAGAAAAGGAGCATAGCTTTTACCTGGAGAGGTCTCTGCAAGTGGGTCTGGCAGGAGGGGAGGCTGAGCCTCCTCTCACTGTTCGCTTACTGCTCTTGGACTTCGCAGCATGGCTAAACCAGCTGAGCTCCAAACTCATCCAAGTTGGTTTCATCCACCCAGACAACGCTGAAGAGGTTGCACTGAGGCCAGTTTATGCCAAGCAAAATATCTTTCCTGCCCATGCCATGTCTGGGAAACATCACCCAGTATTAGCCAAGAGCATTTCTTCAATGAAGCGAGGTGCTGACTGAGCTTGCAAAACAGCAGGTTGCGCCGGCTGGATGGCTGAGCGCACGCTGCACCTCCCCAGGCACTGTTCTGACGAGAACTAGCGTTCCTGCTAAATGTCAACCACATCTGTTCCACACCGAGGTCCATATCAGGCTTGAGATTATGGGAAGCAGCAGGTCAGGGGCCACCCTGTAGGTAACTGCGCAGCAGGGACACGTCAGGCAGAACCAGCGGCAAGTTTCCAGAAGGGAACAGTTCCTGTCCGTATTCCATTTTGGTTTGAACCAGTGCAAATGTGAGGAAGCTTTAGCAGGTGGAAAGGTGTTTTACTGACCCCTAGACAGGGTTTAGTTTTATTTATAGAAGACTCATCCTCAAAAGTCAATCTTCTGCCCCCATAAAGATTCTTCCACTGAAGGTGAGGAGGGGGACACTTCACCTCAGCTGCTCCTGCACCCTCCACTTGCCCCAGAGCCTGGAGTCGTGCTGCTCGCATGACTTTTCTGAGACACCAGCTTGACTCTTCGTGTCTCTGTGATGCTGTTTCCAGTGTTGCCGAGCTCACAGGGTAAAAAGCAAAAGGGACAGTAAAGGGAAAAACGGTAATGGCTTCAATTCTTCTTCTCTTTGTCTGTCTAAACAGCCACAGCCTTTCAGGTCAACTTCCAAGGGCAGCGCTTCTGGCAGTGGGTGTTTGGGAGAACCCTGAACGCATTTTAAATGATGCAACTGCGGAAAAACAGGGCTCACCAAAACATGGGAAGGGCTTAGCCATCCGCCTCCCTCCTCCTTCCCTTCTGGTTGTTCCCAGAGGGCTCAGCCAGGGCAGCGGTGAAGGCCAAGAGGCTTGCAGGGGCACGGTGGTCAAGAAAGACCCCCAAGGATGGTACAAACATGAGGGGGCTCATCATTTACTGCCTGGGAAAGTGCGGGCACAGAGAACTGCAACACTTGCCCTACCACACTGCTCAGAGCATCAAGTGTTTGAACAACACAAAGGGGGAAATGCCAAAAATAACGACACCGGTTGCGGCAGCCGGGGCTCCACAGAGAGCAAGATACCCGCACAGCCCAAGACGATACCTGCACAGCCCAAGATACCCGCACAGCCCAAGATACCCGCACAGCCCAAGATGATACCCACACAGCCCAGCGCCGTGCCAGCGCCCAGCCTGCCTGCCCCAGGGAGCACCAGCACATCTGCGGGGGGAGCAGGCGGTTTGCAGCTGGCAATGCTACCCCTCAACATCCTCCATCCCCAGGACATCTCTCCCGCACTCCTTTGCCAGGACTTGCTGTTCAGGTGGAAGCTTTTCTAAGCTCAGTGCCTGCAAATCAGCCCTGGGTACTGTCAAGCCTTAGGAATGTCACAAGAGTTATGAAAACCAGACAGCTGAGGACAAATGGCCCAGGGGAGTATTTTCTGATCAGAAAACCATGTTTCTTTAAAATTGAGACTTTTCTGCCAGTAAAAATTCTCGTAAAAATCAGCCAGGGAAGCCCTTCCCCCTCCGCCTCCTGAAACACTTCACCTAAGCTCCCGTCTGGGAGGGAATATCTATTTCTATCACTGGTGACATTTGAATTTATAATGTCATGATAGCAAACCACAAACTCAGAATTAGAACTAGACCAAGGGACTTTAGCGAGATGCAAGGCCACATCTGAGAAGCAGCTCTGCATTTTTGGTAGTTTCAAAACATTCCTATTTTCAAACCTATATGGAAGGGGCAGCATTGGCACTGCCTTTGCCCACTGCAGCTTTCCTGGGCCTTTCTCTGCTAAGGCAGCTTCTATTTTAGCCCCCTTTTTAATATCATATTTGTTTTTCTAGTCTAGAAATAAGCAGATCCCTCCTCAGATTTGCTACAGCTGCTGGAGGGCACTTCCCATGGGGTGTGTTCAGTTCCAGGAGACTTTTTTGGGGAGGGAGCTGAATTAAACCCAGTTTGGCCAGTTGGCAAAGAGAGATGCTGTCAGCGAAAGGCTCTGTCTGTGCTATGATGCTGCCATGTGTCACCTCCTGGATCTGGCCTTTTGCAGAGGGTGCAGGCAACGGTGTCCTCATGCCCAGAGCAGAGGTCCAGAGTCTGCTCTCCTTTGCAGGTCAGGTCTGCACTCCAGCTCCTGCTATTTCAGCTGCTGCTGTTGTGACAGCCTCAACAAGAGATGTCAGGAGTGCCAGGAAATGCAAGTAGCTTTGGGGAGACAGTTGCCCAGCACAGCGCAGCAGCACCACTATGTTAGAGGGCTGCGCTGCCAAGCTTGAGGCCAGAGAAGGAAATACTCGAGTAGGAAATTACAGTGTTAACTCACTGCAAAGCAAAAAAAGTCTCACTGAAAAGGAAGGATGCTTTTAAACTGCGAATTTCCTTCCATCTAAACCACAGCTCAGGCTACCTAGGGGAAAAGCTGTCCTTGGCAAACATATGGGAATGAGCTGGAAGTGGCTCTGTACCGATACAGACTGTCCATAGGGCTTAGTGGGGCTGCAGCAGGATCATCGCTAAGTGAGAGAGCAGACACTTCTCACTGGCGGTCTGAAAGCACCATGATAACCGCAGACATGGAGCAATAGCCACAACTAGAGCTGCAAATTTAAAGCAGGACCTCAGCTTTTGCTTTCTAATGTCTCTGAGCTGTTACAGACAAGTCGAATGACAGTAATAGTTTGTATTTATCAAACAACGGTAAGCTTCCAGGAATCAGGAGCATCCAAAGTGCTCTGCAGCCAGGGCAGACGGTGATGCAATCCTGCCGATGTTTCTACACTAGTTTTCTGGCCGTCATCCTGCATCAGGCACTCTTCACTTACAGCAAGAGACAGGAGGGGCTGGAAGTGCCAGCTCCACATGGTGCTGGCACATGAAGCCGGATTCCTTGTGCTCTGCACACTGAGACCTCCCGGCACTGCAGGCAGCATTAGCGCTGCGGGTGGATTCGATGCTGAGAAGTTCTGCTTCCTTCCAGCTAAGCAGCACAACTCCTGGAAAGCTCCCAGGCAGAGGTCCTGTCCTTCACCTGCGCCAGGACAATAACCTGTTGTTGCAGCACAGCTCGGCTGGGCTGGATTGCATGCTCTTTCCAAAAACTTAAGCGCTTTACCAGTTGTGAAATGATACAACAAATAGAAAAGCACATGTGTGGTTTAAACCCTAATAGGGGCTGCTGGCCTCTGGGAGAAGGTCAGGCCCTTCCCAGCACACCCCGGCACAAAAGCATGTGAAGATCCACATGAAAGCAATGAAGATCTGCCCCCACAGCCGCTTTGCAGGGTGCTGGGCAGCTCTCCTTTGCTTGCAGACAGTGCTAACACGGCTTCAAGCCACCAAGACATTAGGTGAGTGCAAGTGTCCAGCTTGCAGGTGGGATCCCTCTCAGGACCAAGATCTGATGCATTAATCAGAGACCCTGTATCAGCCCTCTTTCCTCAAGTCAGCATCCGTACACGGGAAGGGAAACAGCAGCCTTCCCTATACACCCTAAAGAGCACTCTGGGGCACTGTGTCCAGGGTTAGGATGCCAAGTCCTGAAGTGAAAGCCACCCAAGACACCTCAACCGAAACATGGTGGGTAAGAAGGAGCAGAGGCAAGACTGAAGCTGTAGGCAAGGCATGGCTGGGGCAAAGAAAGGCATCCCATAGCGCTTGCACCGATGGCCACATGCTGGTGCAGAGGCAGGGGACTGCATGTGGCAGTGAGATGGCACAAATGCCTGATTCAGAGTGGACCCAAAACAGTGGGCAAAGCCCAGTTTTGGATCCAGCGCCAGCAAGACACTAAGGGCAGCTGCAGCAGCATTGCCGCGATTGCAATTGGGCTGAAAGAATTTCTGGCTATCCCAGCGCCTAAGCAGGAGCTACTCCTCTTTCCTCACCCCGCTCCCGGCCACAAACACACAGGAATTTGTTAACCAAAGGGATTGTTCAGTGCACATCACCAAGAGGATGGGGCTGCCCAGATGTGACTGTCCCAGCCTCCGCTGGCCTCCCTGGCCGGTTTGGGACACGGCACCTGCACCGCTGCCAGCCAGCAGCAACGCAGCGATGCTGCAAAACATCTGCACCAGGGCACAGCTCCTCTCCTCCCGCTGCCAGCAGAACCTGATCTCACGAAGCGCAGGGCGAAGGGGTTGTAGGTCTTGCCCTGCCATTGCAGACACGATGTTTTAGGGAATAGCACATCCGTTCAGCGTGTCTGTAAAGCTCCAGGGAGTGCACAGACTGTGTCAAGGCATCTTAAAGCGAAGTAAAGTAAAAGCAGCCTGGGACAGAGCCCAGTGTTTCTGGCCACTAATCTCCCCAGTGCCCTGAGCTCAGCCACACAATTCAACAAGAGCTTCTAAATTTGATGCTGAGAAACAGTCACTAACATGCCTGAGTTTTCCCATTTGCCTGACAGTGCAAAAGAGAGGAGTAGAGCAAATAAACTACAATAGAGTTCAAGGCCAAGGTCTTTCTCTGAAAAAACTGTTTGAAAGACTAAGCATAAACTGGTTTGGTGATAATGGCTGTCCCACTGTTTCTGCTGTTACTTCTTACTCCAGAGCCAAAAATATCCCCAAGTTCTTGGAAAAGGAAAGCAGCTACCTGGTTACAATTAATTTTGCAAAAAAGCAATTAAGAAAAGCTTCGATTCACCTCTGTAGGCACCAGGGCAGACAAGCATCTTATGGTTCCAGATCTGACGTATGTTCCCTACCCCAATCCAACTCCTTTTAAAGACAATTCCTGTCTTGGAGGCAGCTAATTGACTGCAAAGGCAGGTCTGTGCTTTTCCAACTCTCTTACAGGCGAAGTGCAGGCTTTGGCCTAAATAGGGTATCTGGACAAGGAAATATATATTTAGATTTGCATAGCTGAACTACCACTCTCAAAAATAAGGCTCATGAGAGCAAGGTCAACCCTGGTAACCAGTCCTGACAGCAGAAGCACTTTCCCATGCAAACAAGTTCCCGCTAATGAGGGCAGCGGATGTATGTACAGCCTCCACAAGTGACACAGTGCATCACTTTCAGGATCTTGAGGCTAATCTAAGTCCACAATTCCTACTTGCTCCTGGAAAACATTGCCAGGATGACCCACTGAAATGCAAAAAAAAAGGAAATTATCTCCAGAACCAGGTCTTCAAGGATTGCAGCTGGAGACTGTACGCGCTGGAAACAGTGTGGTTGCAAAACTGAAACCTATGAAGGCTTCTTCATCCAAAATCCTGACCGACATATATAATGGCATCTAATATGTACGTAATGGCCAGAAAGATCCTAATCAAAGTGGAAGCTGGAAAATAGCATCTTTTTGGCACTACTCTTAGGTAGCCTGGTCAACCCACTGTCATACACCAGCGGGGCCATCAAATCAGCTTCCACACAACCTCTCTGCTGCTGCTGTTCAAAGCATTTAAGTTTGGGAAATCCTTCAAGCAAGACCCCGGCTCCGGGTGACCAGCCTGGCACAAGCGCTCTGTGCAAAAGGGTCAGCGCAACCCTGTGTCCTCGCTTGCTTTGCACACATTTGGCTGCACCATGAGAAATGAGCAAGAAATCAGGCTGAGGCACGAAAAGTAGCCACGCAAGCTGTTTTGCTTCAGCCAAGATAAGGTTAGAGACAAAAAGGAACCTCAGAGGAAAACTAAAAATATCACTGCAAACTTGTAGCCTGGCAAAATGCCTAATTGGGCATTGCCCACATCAAGAGGAGATATTCCTGTGAAAATCTGATGCTGGGTAACTCACTGGCCAGCCTGTAGATGGAATCTTGCAGGAACATCTGCCCCTGGAAAGCCAGGAGGGGAAGTGTAATGGGAAGCAGCAGGAGGTGCATAAATGTAATTTTCTCTTTCTCTGATTGAGCATGTAGAAGAATAGCTTGCCCATGTTGAGAGAGAGTGTGAAAACCACCTCGTCAATAGATAGAAATCATGAGGTTATTGCGCCAGTCAGGGCAAGAGGTTTTATTTCCAGACCATCAAGGGAGAAATAATTCTTTAGAAAAATCAATGAAATTTAAATGAGTACATTGGAGCAGCTGTTCTAGCCCCAAAGGTCCATCTAGTCAAGCACTCTGTTTCCAGCATATGTCTTTCATCAGTAGAACATAGTTGTGCAGTTCCCAGGGGCACCACGAACCTGAGAGATGTGTGGAGATGTGAACCACCACACAAGCGACTGCCACCCACTCGTATCCTTCCAGTTCCCTCCTGTCCGATCCAAAAATGAAGCTGTTTGGTAATTCTGATGGCAGATCTGAGGGCCTGGCACCCCCCTGCGCAGCCTCAGCTCAAGTCCTGGCCAAGGATTCGGTGGCACCACGTCCCCATTGGCAGAGCCAGGCAGGAGTTACCTTGGGTCACATCTCCATCTGCATGGCTGGACACAGAGGAGATGAACTGTCCCCAAAGATGTCTCTGGATCACATCAGCTGGGCTGGAGGCCTCGGTCACACTCTGCCGCTTTCCTGAACCTGGGAGTCAGAAAAATCTCTCCGTGTCCAGCCATGGGGGAATTGGCGAACTGTCTGGTGTGCTCCCACTAATTTACAAGGAACCTAAATAGATATCAAGAGATGCTTTTCTCTGTTCACAGCTTCCATCTGCTACTCAGCACTCAGCCACCAAGGACTTTGCCCTCAGAGCTGGTCTGGGCAGTGTCCAACTCCGCAGCTCTGGAGTTGAATCCTTCCAAAATGTCATCAGCAGCTGGGCCATCTTTCTAATATCATGGTAATAATCATGAATTAATGCATTCATAAAAAATAAAGCTTGAAGGAGCCTAAGGAAGTCAAAGCAAAACCAACCGTATCAGGTGTTTTTCCAGTTTCTTTTCAAAGGCTTCCAGTAATGGAATTTCTATGGCTTCCCCAAGAAACTATTTCCCAGCATCTGTCTCTTTCTGTTTTGGTTTACACTCGTGACGTCTTCACCCAGGCAAGACAGACAGAGAGAAAAAAGCATTTTCTTCCTCTTTTCAGTAGCTTTTTACACATTTAAAGACCTTCACACTTATTCTGTTCTGCCTCGATCTTCAGTAAAGGATTTTCTTTCTTTCCGTCTCTCCTGCTAGATCAGACTTTCTCTCCTTCTCCCTGTTCCTACTGCTATCCTCTATTCTTACCCTTATCCAAACCTGAAATCTACGGATAATGCTTAGGGTAAGCTCCATCAAGCCTTATCCACCGGCCTGCTCATAGGAGACTTTGACCCGCAAAGACCATGCATTATTCAGAGCACTTCTTTGGCATTTCTGCTTCGCTGACACACAACACAGCACCAATCATTTCACCTTTATAGCTCCCAGCAAAGCCTGTCAAACCTCAGCCTCGCTCACAACTACTCTGTTAACATCCTGAAAGGCTTCAGAGCTCCTCAAAGCCTCACACTTAGACCTGGTGACTTCTTGCTCTTCCAGCCCAAACGACACACTCTTCAGCTTCTAAAACAGACAATGTTTCTGCAAAGGAGATGTGAGAATTCGTTTGCCCTCCTGCTCTTTAATTGCTGTCCTTGCCCCCTGCAGATCCGTGAAGTCACCAGCCATGATGAAATCCTGCAACTTCTCATGTCTGTAAATATTTTCTAAAATTATATTTCCTTCTTAAGACTTTAAAAACTAGGCCAAAAAGAAGAACTGGGATATTTAGGAATCAGGTTTGCCTTTGGCTTTTTTGATCAAGAATGCTTTTAATGGGCTGAGCTGTCAACATCAGGACTGACTGAATAATAAATGTCTGACATTTCAGTCATTACTCAGAGTTCTAATCCTTCCCCTCCCTCCGGTGCCTGGCTGTTTACGTGAAGATTCACTCATGTTGGTGTTTCCATTGTGGGCCTGGGAGCTGAAACAGGAGCAAAGCTCCCCCTGAACACCCAGCAGTCTCTCCCAGTCAACAAATCACTCGGGAAGGTCAGAGGAGGAGAGGATGCCCAGGGAGGGCAGTGATATGGGAACCTGTGAATAAACCCTGCGTGGCAGTCACAGCTTGCTAAAGCCTGATCTGGCTGCTACACATGGGTTAGTGCTAGCATGGTGCTCCAGGGGAGGGAAAAGCGACAAGATGGGTTTTGCTGGTGCAAGAGCCTTTGGGTTTCTTCACTTTTATGGGCTCCTACGCCACTGCACAGGCTGGTTGATGCTTCTTTTTGGCCAAGGGAATCTGCTCTGCAGAAAAACTCAAGCTTAAGAAGAGTTGTCTGGGTTTTAGCACAGCCTGCCCGGGCCAGCTTCTGCTCAGGGACCTGCAGCATCACTCCGGAGCAAGAGGGGACAAGTAAGAGGAGACGCCTCCAGCCCCTGCACCGCAAGTCATACCTGAGGGTGTCCAAACACACAGGAAGGGACAGCTGGTGCCAGGCCATGGGTTTTCATAAAGCACATAATAAATGTTCGCGTTTTTTAAACTTTACTCTGTTACTAATAAGACCCTGGCTCAACGTGTTCTGTGTTTTGGGGATTTTTTTCTTCTTATGTTGTATATGGCAGCCTAATTACAGTCATTACATTGCCTCAAACTATTTAAAAGAAGTTGCTACATATAATTATGTGCACGTAAGTGAGAATAATGCCATGCCTAATACTGGGGGACTCCATGTACACTGGAGCAGGCCATGCTCTCCCAACGGAGAACTGAAAGAGTTAACACCACGGCTTACACCCAGGCCAAAACACACATTTCCAGCAGCATTTTAGATCAGTTGTCCGTCATCTCCATCCCATGATATATGTATTGTGCCCTGGGTATTGTCTGCTATATTTAGCAAAACCAGAACAAATTTTCCTGTAGTGTGGCTCTAGCAGGTGATTGCCCACACCACTGATTTCCAGTAAACCTGCAGCGTAAGCATGATCCATTCAAGAAACAGCAAAGAGCTAAATTCTTGGAAGTGTTTATGACGATTGGCTCATCTCAACGCAGCACAACCGGTTCCCACCTTTTCTAGCGAAAACAAAATTATTAAATCACATGTTGGCATGGCTCCCACCCAACTGCTTCCCAGGGCAGCCCACGCAGCTGGCGGCACCAGGCGTTTGCAGACACACGTTTTCACCAGGTCACATCGCAACAACCAGTTCACAGTAACTTCAGCTTGTTTATCTGGCTGATCAAGATCTGAAAACACCAGGCTCTGTGTGTCCTTGAGTAATCAGACCACCGCATCACACACACAGGGGAAATGTGAGTCCAGGAGAGGATGCACAGCCTGTTGACAGCTTCATGTCCAGCTCCATCCATTCAGCTCTGCAACCAAGTATTTTTTCTTTATGCTAGAGACTCTAGTGCCAAGCTCAGATCCTATTTTCACGGCCATGAGCACTGTCCCATCGTCTTCACACTCTGCTTCTCCATCTATTGAACAAACCACGGCAGGGACTCGCCACCTCCTCAGCCGGTTTGATGCTGTATGCCCTGCTGAAATCGTACACTGTTTTGTTATGCAAAAGATAGCACAAAGAGTCCCCTCCATGCAGCAGCAAGCAACACAAACATTTCCTAAACGAGACCAGCCAGACCCAGAGGCAGATATTGGTTCAATCTATAGGGAAATGCAAATTATTGTGCTGTATGCTTGACTGCCAGGAGGAGTTTTGCAAATGCTTTAATGAAGTCTGGACTGCACCAAGGCAAGGATGTCAGAAATTAATTCCTGACGATCTCCAGTACAGAATCAGCTCTTCATCTGTCTTTCCACCCAAGTTGCTTGGTTTTGCTTCTTTTCTCTTTAGGAATTAAGTGAATAAGTAATTACATGGGCAGAAATAAAACTAGCAAAAAGAAAGTATGAGAAAAAACGCCTCCGGCAAACTGGGGGTAGTTGAGGCAAGTGACGGCTGTAAGGAGGCGGCTGCCTCGCACAGCCAGGACTCCCAGGGCAAAGCCCGGTCAATTAGAGCTTTACCAGAAGCAGACTAATTTCACAAAAATAAACAAACCAGCTGGCCCTGAAACTTCTGTTTCCTCATCTACCCATCACTGACAAACACCAGCCATTTTTGCACAGCCGCTGGGAAAGCACATGCTCTGCAAACCATTAGTTTGTGGAATTATGCTTTTCTCTGTGTGCAAAGGTCATTGCTGGAGATAGAAAAGGGGCTTCTGTTCCCAGAAGAGGCGAGATGATGTGCCACATTTTGCCAAAACAGATGATAACCTTGTCCTTTCGCTGGTGGGACAAGTGTCTTCCACACATACCTGCCTCTAGGTGGCTGCTTTGCTATGGTCCCCTCTCCCGACAGCCATGTCACCTCTCACTGGGGTTCACATGGGGACTTCAAGTGCAAAAGACGATGCTGTTGATAAAAGCTCCTTGCGCAATATATCCACATGCCTGGAAGGTGTGAATGGCGTCTCAACTCCAGTGGCCCGAGCGTTAAACAGCAGTGACTGGAAATGAGCAGGTCCTCTGGAAGTTGGGGATCTCGGTAACCTAGACTGGGACCGAAGGGTGAATGTACCTCTCCGGTTCCTTATTGATGTTTACATCAGCTTTGGATTAAAACTATTGAAAATCAGGACAAAGGTCCTGCTCTGGAAAAACACCAAAATTAACCAAGCAAAGAAAAAAGCATAATGACCAGTCCTTGAGATCATGGTCTGTAGTTCAGCAGGTGGGGAGGTGAGAACCCTTGCAGTCTGGTGCTGGCCCACTCCTTGGTGGCATGTCCCACCAGAGCCATATCCCTTTTTCTTCTCGTTTGGCACTGCCAATGCATCACAAACGAGGTAAAACTCTTCCTGCACCGAGCGATTCAAACAAGCTCTGCCTAATAGACCATCCAACTCGTTGCTATTTGTTTTGGCATCTTTGACTGTTTTAAATCCCACTTAGAACTGTCTAACCACCAAGATTACACCAGTAACAACTGCCACACAAACTTCTCTATTACTGCCTGTACACTGGAAACGTGGGGGTTTTTTCTCCCCCTTTTGCTAATACAACATTGGCAGCAAATTGCACTAAGGAAGGAGGGTGGGATGTGACAATAATTATGCTGTCCGAGTCTATATGACACCAGTATCGCCTGCTGGTACTAGACACTGCAGAAACCTGTGTAGGCTTGCAGCACACAGGCACACTGAGCAGGATCCACAGGTGCCCGGTTTAATAGCTCTCGCTCAGCGCTGCCATCCAATTCTCCTCCAAAATAATCAGACAAGCTTGGCTGGTGTCAGGCAAAACAGACATCACCTCTAATACCGGACCCTGCTGAGCGCAGCTCCAGGGGTGTCCAGCCTTCCTGTGCGAGGACGGGATCCGAGCTATGAAGCAAAGTGTCCAAAAGGATTTTGACAAAGTGACATTCAAACAATGGTTGAAAATTCTTCCAGCCCACATCACCTGGTTGCAGTCGGTCTGTCTGTTTCCAGTCTCCTGGATGCATATACAAAGCTACCCCAAATCTCCAAAAAGGGAAGGGAGGGGTTTTATGATGGAAAATTTAGGGCTGTGACTGATGTCAGTTCAGTTAACACATGTCACCGAAAATATTTCCTCCCAAGCATCCCTCTGTGTGCTTCACATACCCCTTCCCAGGACCTCTCCAGCTGAACAGCTTTCCACAGAAAGGCTGTTTTGTGAAATGGAATTTTTCTATAGAAATGCTTTGATTTTTACGGCTTTTCCTGAAATTTCCGATTTTCTTCTCCAGAAATTTATTTGTAGGAATGAATTTCCCTGTCAGTTTTCCATTTCAAAATTATTCTGCCATATATTTCACCAACCCTATAAATTAAAAGATTCAGCTTAGATTTAGATTAAAATATTTACAGCTAAATAAATAAATAAATCCCCGATTTACTTAAAGGAAGTTGTTCCTTTGAATCAGCCAAGGCCGTCCAGGATTTCCTTTTCAAGGAATTCCTAGGAACTTCTAAAAGGGGATATTTCCTGCCATTTCTCGCAGCCCTTACTTGTGTGCATCGCTCCAGATTCATGCGGTTTGGCCTTGTTTGCATTTCAAGAGCCTTCAAGCAAACATGAGCTGAGAAGAAAAACAGATGGTGCAATTAAACACCAAAATTCTCCACCACAGGATGCCCTGCCAAATCCCTCAGACCTTCCCAGGATGGCTGAATGGGAAGGTTGTGGAGCAAAAAAGCTCTTTGCTACCTCGATGTTGTGCAAGGAATCAGGTGAAGGACCATTTCCTTAAGGCAGAAGATCTGAGAGCCCTACAAAAATCAAGGCAGAAGGGCCTAAAACGTCCATACAGAACCTCACAGGGTCTCAAAGGAGCAATCATAGACCAGCACTTTCCTCTGTGTGCAGCTTCCCTGCACCAGAGGCAAAAAGCTGAGCAAAACAGGTCTAGAGGCAAGAGGACAGAGAGCTTTAAGAGAGACACGTGGGCTTGGTTACTGCAGCACCTTGCATGCAGGGTCGAAGCCAGAGATCATCCCATCTGCACCGGCTGCCAGCAGCCATCACATACATGTCCCTGCCTTCACGCTGGAGCCCTCATACACGAGGAAGACCAGGGGACAAAGAGCTCCACATAGGATCCAAATGTGATTTTTAATATTAGTTATATTCAAGAGGCAGACATTCACCTCCCAGCTTGTGCCACCAGCATCTGGCCTAAAGCATACAACACACTGGCTTCCCAGGAATGTGTGAACCTGTCTCAAAAAACCCCAAAACAACCAAGTAAAGCGTTGTTAGGTTTGCCTTTCTCAACAGCACAAGTCCAGACCTAGGAAGCCAGCGTGTGGCTTACAGCACAACCAGGGCTCTTTTTTCCCTTTGAAACGCTTCATCCTTTTTGTGTCTCAACTTGCTCGTTTTGCTTTGTAGGTTTTTCTTTTTTCATCTGGAGTCAGTACAGCAAATCTATCAATCACACTCCCAACAGTTCGGTGTAAATACAGAAGTAAGTATTTGTTTTTCCAGACTAGTACAGGACAAACTACCTTCTCGGTTTCACAGCAGGCACGGCATGAAGTCAGGGCATTTTAGACCTCTCCACGCTCCTGGTGATGAGAACCAAATGTCACAAAGTCCTCCTGCCTGCCAAATCCAGGCAGAGGCTGCCAGAAAGAGGCTGCTTAAACATCTTAGCCAGAACCTGCACGCTTATTTCCCCAGCACAGGCAGGGTTTGGGACGTAGAGGATTAGCACTGAGCTCTGCACCTCCTCGAGCAGCCGGGAACCGCAACCCTCAGCACAGGATGGTGATGGCACGGCTTACGAGAAGCTTTCCGAATAGATCCCATCTCTTCCAGGCACTGATGCACAGTGTTTGATGAGCTCCATGTTACCAAAAAAAGCCACTGCCCAAGAGTGATTGGGAAGGGATATGAGGAATAACGAGCGCTCATTCCATTACATTCAGCAGTGTCACCAGCAGCACACAATGTGCCAGGAGTTCGGTCATTTTCGAGGAATGTTTTTGCTTTGAGTCCCAAAGGAGGAATTCAGTTTTCCTGAAGTAACCGCAATGCTCCCAGCCCTGCTGCTGCAGAGAAAGGCTTATCCCACGTTAGTCCTAGATATCACTGAATCCCTGCCCAAAAGGACTGCCCTCCTGGATGGACAGCCATCTTTCTCCTCTTTGCAAATATCCCTCAGACCTTCAGAAACACACACACCATTTGAAATCACTCGCACCCCAGGGAGGTGTTGAAACTGAAATGATACTGTGCATGCACAGCCCGCCCAGCTCAATCCTGCACCAAACCATCGCCCTTTGCCCTGCTCCGCACACACAGGGCTGGGCGAGCTCAGCCCCAGGGTTGTTCTGCCTCCAGCACAGACCAGTAGCATTGCTTATCTAAAGAGGATGAAAGCAGGTTCCCCAGTCCACCTTCGTCACCTCTAATATCCAGCAATATCACGACTGCGGCTCACCAGCCTCACACCTACATCGCACTGCAGTTTATTACCACCGAGGCCTCCAGATGCTCGTCTCACCCTCCTCTACTCCCCCCACCATCAGCACATGCCTGCAAACACTGCAGCAAACACTGCAGCCCATGCTCAAGAGCTTGTTTTGTACGTGCAACACACTGGTTCCCTCCCCCAGACTTTATCTAGAGGGAGACTGCACCCCTCAGCTCAACACACACAGAACAAATCCCAGCTTTGCAGTCACTGTCCAGGGCTGCGGGAAGGACAGTTTGTTTTATTTTTCCCAGCTGCAGATACTTGTTTTATTTCCATAACAGGTTTCAATAAGGGCATCTCTTAAAAAGCTCTCTCTCCCACAAGAATCCAGCCTGCTCCTTGCTTTTATCTCTGTAAAAAGGAAACAAGATCTACTAACACAATCACTGTGCTTACTTGCTTTTAAGTCCACAAAATAAGGGGTCATATGCCCGCACACAACGCCAGGGCTATGCAAGAGCCTTTTCCAAGTCATCGGCTTGGATGCTTTATTCCAAAGTATGTTTGGTTTGATTTTTTTTGTGGGGGCTTAGAGTAAAGATGCTTTCAAAATATGCCCATAAATCTCTGTGAAAGAAGGTTGCACAGCAGGTTGTTCAGATGCGTTACAGGAAATGTAATCGAAGGTGTAGGAGAAAAGAGCCAGAATTAGGATCCTCAAGCCAAGAAGCAGCAGAGCCCCACAGTATCTCTGCCTCAGCCCCTACAAAGGCTTTACAACCCACCTCGCTCGATGATGCAGTGAACGGCGTTTTCCATGATGCTGCTGTAGGAGCCCGGGTAATTCTGCTGCTCAGGCCAGCTCACGTACACAAGAAACTCAGCGTCTGTAAGCAGAGGATCAGGATGAGAAATGCAGCACACAGTGCTCCAAGGCAAGAGCTGGAGCATCACAGCGTATTTCTGCTGACGTGACCCCCACACCTGGACTGGGGGGGACCGTTGGGTTCCTGTGCCCAGGCCCCACAGTGGCAGATAGCTGAGGAATAGACATTGAACAGTGATGGGCCCCTGAGCTCCTGTTCTGCACAACACCAGGCACCCCCTGCGCCTTCACAGTCAGGATCTTTAACCAATTAAAAAAAAAAGGCAGCTTAAAAACCTCATGTGCCACAAGACAGTTAAGTCTTGACATGCAAGCATTTCCTGCTGTAGGAAGTACTCAAGGTTTAAAAAAAAAAAATTAAAACCCCCACCAACCCACAAAGCAAACTACAGCAAAGCTTTCTTCTTTTTAACATCGACTCCTTCAAACCCTTTAATGACAGTTTCTTTCGCCCATATATTTGGGGAAACAACTTGCTGAATTTCTCACAGACAGGAGAGATCCCAGCAGCAAGGGTGAATAGCTCTTCAGAGCTGCATTTTCATTCTACCTCTGGTCTATCAAACTCCCAAATTAGGGCTCATTCCCAGCAACACACCAGGAAACACAAATGCACTTCAACCCAGCCAAAGCAGAAGCAGACGGCTGCCCTGAGAAAACTCTGCCATACCCATGGCAAAAAAAGCCAAGAGGAAAATGTGATTTTGCAGCTGGGACTCTTGACTGTGTCCCAAAGTAGCATTAATCCACTTCACCTTCCTCAACATCACCAGGAAATAGCTACAAGGAAGGGCTGCAGGAGGAAAGAGAACCACTTATGAAGCATCAGCTGCAGTCTAATTAGAGCTACTAGCAAGCTCTTAGTGGTGTTTATTAGCCTTTACCCAACATCGCTGAATGAAGCAATCCTGACATCAGCCTTCTGGCTTGGAAAGCTGTTCTCCAACCCCAACTAGAGGAAGAGAAGTGTTTAGAAAGGTCGATCTAGTTATAATCACAGCTGCAGCTCTCCTAGCCAGCTCTGAGCTTGGTTTGAGCTCATAGGAACCAAAGACCTGGATAAGGGGACCCACCCTGCATGACAGAGGAATAACATCTTGGAATCAGAGGAGGCCCATCACGGTATTTCTTTGAGCTAGAGCCCTCCTGCTTTGAGTTATAGCTATTGAATCATTTTGAGTTGATGGCATCGTGCTGCCTTTTCTCTTCTGAGAACCGTGAATTGCCAACCCCAGCGATGCAGCAAGAGGCGCTTGGATGACAAGGCAACAAGCCCTGAGCCTGGCTCAGTTCAAGCTGGCCACGGGTTGAGCGGGATTAAAATAAGATTTACATCTTCTGATGCACAAAACATTCATCACTGGCTGCTCTTGGATGTCTTCAGCCTGCGAACAGTTTGTCTAACATGAGGTGTTTCTTAAACATGTCATGCCTTCCAAAGGACATGCAGCTGAAAGCCGCCTGCCTCAAGCAGGGCTAATCTCCCTGGAGTCACTTACAGTGACATATTTCAAGGGTGTTTATCATACAGAAAGGACATTTAAAAATACACAAATGTATGTTATAAATCTCAGCTTCTGCTGGAAAAGAGCAGGAGGAAGAAACCTGTATGATTTAACAAACTCTTAGAAATAACTCAATGTGGAGAAAATTTACAGGGAAGGAATCTTCGCTATGGGTTTTCCACAGCAAGTCATGGTTAGTACAGTGGGGCCAAAACCCGCACAAGCAGGATGCCATTATAAATCAAAACTTGGCAAAATCACAACAACTTTAACCAAAGGAAACAACTCCTGTGTATCTTTCTCAGCCACATACATAGCCCAGCAAGATCTTCCCTATCTCTGTGCTGGACACCCTGCCTTGCTTTTGTGGTCTAGCTACCACAGTCCACAATCTGCACAACAATTTCCTTTTCAGATAAGCAGAAGTAGGTGTCTGCCATCTCAATTATCTGCCTGAGGTGCCTCGGATGGAGGAAACCTCACAGAAAGTCTTGACTGCAAGGGCTGAGTGCCAGATCAGTACCTGAAAATCCAATCAGTCCTCTGAGCTCTGATTCACTCCCAGCATGTGCAACAACTGACTGCTGCAGTCACAAGGTTTTGAAAGACAAAGACATATCTCTCAAAGTTCGTAGTTATGAAGAATTGCAATTGCTTTGCAGGAAGGTGTTGCTGGAAGCCACCATTGGCACCTGGCTGATGTGACCACCAACTCTGCAGGCTGTTGGCCAAATCACACCTTAACCACCAAAATCTACCAAACTTGCAGTGTTCGCAGAGCATTCCCCCTGCTTGAGGAGCAAAGGCTGTACTCCACGAAGGTGTTGCTGCAATCACAGCCACCTACAAGCAGCAGCAGCTCCTTTGGAAGACAAAATCTGGTGAAAAGAAACTTTAATTTCATCCTGCTTACAGCTCAGACACACAGCTTCCAAAAAACAGTCATGTTCAAAAGAGAAAGCCTGCATCCAAGCTTTGCTCCCACCATCAGCATTTTCTTGCACATCCTTCAGCCTCCCAGGTGCTGTTTGTTATATATCAGGCCACAGTGCTGGAAGCTGGATCCAGCTTGGTGGCTTATGCTCGCCAAGCAGCCCTGTCATTCAGCACGGAGCCTGTGGGAGGGAGAAGCTGCTACCATACCCGCAACCCATGGCCCTTCTGCTGATCCGTCCCAAACATCTTGAAGGGGAGATGGTGCCACATTTCCCCTCTCCAGGACTGAACATCCCAGAGATGCCAGGGTGCGTGAGCCACCAGGAAGGAGAGCGAGTTGTCTGCAAGGAAATCTTGCCCCACTACACACCCTGGATACCACTGCAGAGGGGTCAGACCACCCCATCCTGTCCAGCCATGGGCACAGCAGCTCCCTTCCCACCACCACTGCAGCCCTGTGCGAACCACCCTGCCCTGCAAGGAAACGTTGCTTGGTCTCTGGGATGCCTGCAGGTGATGATGTGAAATGTGAATAAAGAAAGCAGTTTGTGCAGAAAAGTAATGATCCCTTCGGGATCTTCCCAGTTTATATGAAATTACACCAAGCAGCTACAAAGGAGGAGTGCTCAGCAGAGAAGGGAGGCGGATAATCTGCTGGTGTAAAGCCCCGCAGCTCCCAGAAGCAGTAAACGATGCAAAGCAGAGTTGACATTTGAGGATGCATATGATCCTCTAGTTTGTGTATGTCAGGACATCTGCTACTACGACCTCACAGAGCTAAAACTACCTCTGCCTTCACCTGCGGTTGCTGACAAGTGTAGTGTAGAGTAACGCACTGAGCTGAACCTCACGCAGGGGATTCCACTCCTTCATGCCAATTTATAGCCAATTCAGGATTTCAGCAACTGTTATTTATCACCAGGGCTCCCTGCTAACCGTTACCACATCAGTGAGGAGTTATTCAAAATGAGTTTCCAAATTAGTGACTCTGCATTCATTTCTTTTATGTTCATTTCAGTTTATGAGGAATGTCAGCAAATCACAGGATCCCACTCAGGGTAAATTACCTGGGGATTTTACGCATGATCGTTCTGCTGAGCTGCAAAGGCAGCGTGGCAGCGAGCTCGTCATGCTGCTCGCAGTGCCTAAGGCACCAGGGAGAAGGAGCCCAACCACTTCCAGAGGATGATCAAGTTGGAAAGATGCTTAAAACATCCTACAAGCATGGATGAGGCTTCCATGTGCAAAGTAGAGCATGCCCAGACTGTGCACCCATCTCCCAACACCTGCAGTTAATTCCCCTCTCCCCAGATTTATTGCTACTGAATGAGAGAGGAAACAAGAGTCTCCTCTCTTTCTGCCTAATTTTATTCTCTGAGACAAGAACTTTTCTCCCTGGCAGAAAGCAAACTAGGGCTTGTTTTGTTTAGAAGCGAAGAAACAGCAGGTCTTGACTCCACGGATTTCTGGCAACAGTTATGCCTTGGAAAAACAGTTGTGTTGGCAGCAAAGTGAAAGACTCCTGCTTGCTGGAGCAGCCTCTGGCCCCTGTGGAAATTTCTCCTGATCCCAGGCAGATGAAGCACGTCTCCTACGCCTGGGTGCTCCAGCGATCTCTGCTCCAGGATCGCTGTGCCAAGTCAGACCAGCCTTGGCAATGGGGTGAGAGTCAAAGCCACCGGTTCCCATGAGGAGGGCCGTGAACAGGAGTTTGTGCAGGCAGCAGAGTCAAAGATGCCAAGGGATGTCACTTCTCTTTGCAGAGGTGGAGGAACAGGAGGCCCAGGGGGTGATGCTGAGGACCGGCTGCTCTGTCACATCACAGTAGCACCAGTCACAGGTTTCTTGGGGTGCAGGTTGGCAGTGGTGTTCCCACGCAACAGTGTGGGGGTATTTTTAAGCTGGGGTCTGAAGGACAAAGGCTGCCTGGTGAAATAACACAGAGGCACAAGGCAGAAAGACCAGAACTAGAAGGTTGCTCCAGGTCACTGTCCACGGTTCAGCCCTAGCAAGCAATTAAGAACCACAATACCCACTGGCTCACTCCTCCGTATCCCCCACCCAGGTAGGGGAGAGAAGTGAAAGGGAAGGGAGAAGCTCCTTGGCTGAGATAAAACCGGTTTACTAAGGCAATAAAATAATAATATAATATTAATAATAAGATAAATAGATATATAAAATAACTGATACTCAGTGTAATCCCTCAGGAAACTCCAGCCACACTGAACAGCCAGTCCTGGGAAGGAAAGCACCCTGGTCCCAAACAGCCGACCCCGGTGAGAGAACAGAAAGGGAAAAGGCAGAAAGGCCCCAAACCAACTGCAGAACGGCAGAACAGCAAAAGGCCGAACTAACAAAACTGACCAAACTAACCGAACTAACAGAATGGAACTCCCAAATGGAACTGTCCAATTATATACAAAGCATGATACTAAAGGTAGGGAATATTTTCATTGATCAACATAGATGTCAGTCAATGTCTGTCCCATCTATGCCCCCCTTCATAGCTGCCTTGCATCTGCAGATAGAAAGCGCAGAAAGACCTTGGTTTCCCTAACAACCACTAAGATATCAGTAAGTTCCTACATTCTTTTCATACCAATTCAAAAGCAGAGCTAGCCACTGGAAGAAAAATGTTAACTCTGTCCCAGAGAAAAGCAATATTATCTCATTATTCTAATACCAAATGCAAAACAAAGACCGTGCTAGCTAAGAAGAAGAAAAGTTTGTAACTGTGTGGAAAGCTAACTCAATTTCAGTCAAACCATCACAGTGACGTAGACCAAAACAAAAGCATCCCTGGCCAGGCCCAAACCTGTAGAAGAGCCAAAGTCGTGGGACATGGAAGTGAAGAAGCAGCTGTTTGCATTTCTTCCAAAGTTGTCTTCTGGCTGGTGTCTGGGATCCAGTTTACCCCATGCAGATCCCTCCACTGCAGTAAGGATGGGTTTATCCCCCAGTGCAGGAATGACAAGTTTCTCACCCTTCACGAGCCACCAGCCAGGAGCCAGTGAGCAGCTGGTCCAAGCACAGCAGGGAAGGAGCAGCCGCCCTGTGACAGCTGTTGTGACAGCTGGCGGGACAGCGCAGCTGGAGATCTGCAGTCCTGGTCCTTCCCAGGGCATCAGGACCAGGAGAGACAATAGTGAGCTGGGTAGGACACAGCTCCAAACGCCAGGGCTGGCATTCCCAAACCTGTGGTGGTGTTTGGACAAAAGCTTTGGCCTTTCTTCTTTCATTCTTCTGTTCCTCTACTCCTCTCCTCGTCTTCTCTTCTTCTCTCTCTTCTCTTTTTTTGCTTTTCTTTTTTAGACATACGGCCAAATAAACCAGTGCTGTCCCGCTGCCTTCAGCCTTGTGTTACCATTCCTCCCCTAACGAATCTTCTGTGACCCACAAGCCCCGAATCCTGCACAACTCTCATGCTCTCTTGCTGCCCTACAAGGCAGCTGCAGCTGATTTCCACGGTACATTTCCCAGCTTGGAAACAAAGCAGCACAAGGAAGGGCAGGTGATGTTTCTTTCTGTTTAGCTATTCAGTTAACAGCAGGGATAAGCTTCTGGAGGGACAGGAGCAGAACAGCTGCCAAGCCACAGCTCCGAACATCACTCGGTACACGGTGGTGCCCCAGAAATAGGAGAGCAACTAGATAAAAATAAACCACTGGGACCATTTCTCATCTTGATCCCAGGGAGCGAGGAAATTTCTTCCTCGTGGTCCTTCTTGCAGCCTTAGCGGCTGCTTATCCCCCTGCAGCCGCATCCCACCGCCAGCCCTCCTGATGAACTCTGCTATGTACATGTCCCTAAGTATAAAACCAGCCGGACAGTGAGTCTGGGGGCTTGTACACAGAGATGGCTGCGAGTTTCCTGTAGTGGTCTTGCACCTTGCATCTCTAGAACATGTATTTCAAACCCAGAATGGGCTTTTGTGCTCGCCAAGGAAATAACTACATAAAAGGACAGGGAGAGCTGATAAGGAATACGGTAAAAGGATTGTGCTGCAAAGGAAAAAGGCAGCCTACCCCTATGTCTTGAAACGCCCAAGACATAAAGTGAGAACTGGCAAAGGTCAGGCTGAATTGGCTCTTGCAGAGGATGGCAAGAAAATAACAAGAGGAGTTTTAGCTGTAGCATCAGAGGAAAGGAAGGAAAGAAGAAATTGAGCTGCTGTACAGAGAGGATAGGGTATAGATTAAAGTTAGTCCCTGTGTGATCCAAAACTAATGCCTCCTGTTTCTAATGTCCTATCAGTGTGCAGAGGGCATGAGGATAACAGGAACTAGAAGATGGATGTGGAAATGTCACATCCCTCCAGATCACAAGTCAGAGAGCAGCAAGCTCCTGTCACGGGCACGGCTGGTTTGTATCCCCCAGTACTGCATACCCAACACTGAAACCTGCCCGTTGAAATGTTCACCAGTCATAGGGAAAGGAGGACAGAAAACACAGCACCTCGACCTAAGAGGGCAAAAAATGCCATTCCACCAACTGCAAACCATGCAGGTTGTCCCATGCTACACACCACGCATAGAGCAAAGTCCAAGGGAAGGGGGAGTCAGAGCTTGAGAGTCTATCAGCCAGTTTTCCACTCCCTCAAGGGTGCCAGACAGCCTGAAACCACTTGCAGATAAGATACTGCCTCTCTAAATGGGAGGAATTGAGATCTAATCTACCTCAAGTGCATTAAGTGTTTGCTGGAGCACCATGACACTAAGTCCCCCGTAGCCCAGGGGGACAGGGACCAGCTCAGCACCAGCGCTGGGCTTCTGGGCTGGCAGGGCTATGGCAGGGGCTGGGCCAGGCGGGGACAGGCTTTTATAGATTATCTCAGCACCAAAACAGGACTGGGCTCACAGCACTCATGAGTCTGAAATGTCCCAGGTAAATGGCGATCCAGAAGCAAGAGGCTTCAGGCATCGCTGTGGGAGTATCCCAGCATCATGACTCGGGACCAGTTTTGGTGCCAGCCAAAAACAAATCTCATTCCCTGCAGTTTCTGCCCGCCTGCAGCATACACGTGAGTGCAAATTCTCCTTCCCATAACTGAAAGGCTCAACTTGCAATCTGATTTCTAGACATTTCTAGGAAAAGCCCCAGCTCAGCTAGCAGAAAGTCGAGACTGCGACATGCCTAATCAGCTATGCTAATCTAATGCTGCCACGCAGAGCCACCGCACGCAGTTCCCATCACTAACAGGCTCTGGCTGCACAGCCCAGCAGCAGCCTCGGTTTGTTTATTTGCAGTGATTTACCTCTGAATTTCTCATCCTCCTTCCAAGAAGCCAGCACCCCCAAAACTTAAAGCACCCCATTGCACCTACCAGTGCCTCTCCAGGCTCTGCAGGCTGGGAAGCAGGCTGGGTCTGGGGGGGCTCAGCTTGTAGAGGGCCACAGGCAAGTACTGGAACAACCACAGCACTAATTCAATTTCTACCCATTTTCCCTTTTGCCTTCACTTCATTATAGATTATTATTTTTTAAACTGACGCAAACAGAGTCAATCCAGCTTCCAACTGAATTGCCCAAGGGCTGGCTCCTCTTCTCCAGCCAGAAGATACAAACTCTACAGCAAGCTCCTTCTCAACAGACCTGCACTCTCCAGGGAGCAACGCTTTGTTTGGGGATGGTCCCTCGTCTTTTATGGAAAGCGGCGTTTAATTTCCAGTTAGTGGCTATTTCATGCAGCTTTTCAACTAGATAAGAAATGGCATCCATGCACAGACTTAAAAGCTTGAATTGGGGAAAAAGTTGAGATGTCAACATATTTCGCAAGTGAGGCATCCAGAGCAATGACAGAAAGGGTCATTTCACTTCCATTTCCAGCCTTTTCTACAGCCCAACCTACTTGTTATGCTGCAGATGAGCACAAATTTCTAAATAAGTTGTTTCGAAGCAAAAACCAAACCATTCTCTTTGAAAAGTGTCAATGCGAGACTTCACAAAGATATCTAAATATAGATACTTCAAAAGAACAAGTGCAATAAGGAGACTGGTCAAAACGTATCCTTTTCTGGGCAGGCTGGCAGCTTTGAAGAACCCGTGTTTTCTGATAAAAAGATGCTAAACTCCAAATGTTCCTTGGGCAGGTCCCTGTGCTGCTGCACGGCGCTTATCCCGGTGCAGGGGCTGTGCCGGTCCCGTCCCAGCACCGAGCAGAGAAGCCACCGGGGGCACGGTGACAACCGGACAACCTTTCCAAGGACCACCATGGCTCTCTTCCACTTTCTTCACCAACTGCCTCATAGTTTGGGGTCCCGCTGTGGGGTACACATAGCTGGAGACAAGAGCATGCAGATGCTGTGTTGGGCTGCAGGACCCCTCGCAACTCCGCAGCAATTGCCCCCGTCCCTTGTATAACATAAACTCAATGAGGCTTCCCAAAAGACAGAAGATCAAAGCTCTGATCCCACCGCCTCTTGCATGGCTGCAAAGGTTACTTTGGGCCCCCCCAAACCCCTGCCTCCCCTCGGACATCCCACGCTGCACCGGTGAGAGCCCTGCAGGCAGGGGATCAGCCCCCGGGCAGCAATCGGCAATGGGGACAGTCCTGCCTTTCCTGAGCAAGTCCAGCTGAATTTCGCTAAAAGATTTTCAATCATTTTTGTAATGATTTGAGCTGTTCTGGAGCACTCCCTGCAGACTTGAGCCGGGTTTCGAGGGGAGCGTGCCCTTCTGAGAGAACTGTTTCCTATTTTTGTCGGCACATTGAACATAGCCTCTAAATTAAAATCTTCTGTTTCAAGTCTATTTTGATCAACTCCACTTCCTTCAGTTTAAAAGATACAATAAGAATAGATGAGCTCTTACAAATTAAAAGCCTCTCTTGCTTAACAAATTGTCTCTTTGCAATAATTAATTGTCTGGAGAGAGATTCAAGCCCTATGTTTTTGGCCTTATTCCAGGCTCCGTAACGGGGGGGAAAAAAAAAAGTATATTTGGGAATTTGTTGCCTCATCACACTGGCTCTCACTCTTCCCGTACAAGGCAGGACGGGTCTGACGAGTCCACCTAGGGCAAGCCAGTCCTTGGAGCAGCAGCATCTGTTCTCCTCCACCAGCACGGCTCTCATCAAGTGCCTGTCACAAGCCTCAGTATTGTGTTTTGCATGGGGAGGCTCCAGGCACATTTCACCACCTGCTTTTATCTTTTTTCATAGTTGATTATTATTAGACGGCAGGTCTTTCATTTCAAGCCACTAAGGCCGTTCCCACGCCGATCGCTCCCAGGAGCTCACGGTATATGGGTGCTGTATATATGGAAGATGTGAAAGCAACGCACACGTGCTGGGGCGGCTGCTGCTAGTGATGGCTCTTGCCAGGTGCTCCAACTCCATGCTGACTTTGGGACTTTGTCCAAGGTAAACTTTCTTAAGAAATTCCTTCCAGTGCGTGACTAGCCTTAGGATAAGTAAGTCAGAATTAATTTTAGTTTTTGCAGTGTAAGCCCTTGGCTGCTACTTCTCCTCTCAGGGGTAGGGAGTTCCTATTCTCCTTCCCTGTGGCGAAACTGGAAATATACGCAGGTTATTATATCCGCTCCTTAAAAATACCATCGGTCTTCTCTCAGAGGACATATCCTTCAGGCCTCTATTATGTGTGCTTCTCAGCCTTGGAGCTTTTCAGCCAGGAAAGTCTCCATAAAGAGGAAAGTCATAGCTGGCTTTGTCTGCCCTGGTAGGTGCTCCAGGTCTTCCTGCACACAGGAGACAAGTGGGGAGGCTGGTATGAGCCAGGATCAAGCCTGGGACCGTGAGAAGCCCCACCTGCAGCAGAGGACACTCACTGTGGGTCAGGGCAGGAAGATCTCCTACTTCTTTACCCCCTCCCACATGCAGCTGCAGCACTATTGCAAGCCAGGGAGCAACATCCCAGAGCTGCAGCCCCCATTCCTACAAAGCCATCTGCGGTGGGATGTGAGATGGAGGTCGCAGCACTTTGGCACAGAGGAACAGCACGTTGCAGAGATGGTGTCACAGCCTCTGTCCTGTCCTGGCTGAGTTTGCCCACGCTTGCTGTGAGGAGCCACCAGAGAAGCGACGCTGCTCCATCCCCGGGTGGCCCTCACCGTCAGGGTCTGCATGCAGAGACCTGCTGGTGCATCCACACCAGTGCCCGCTTCCTCACCTCGTGCAGGGAGCAGCTCAGCACCGCATTGGCTTCACACTCTCCCTGCATCCCTCAGTCCTTGCATGGTGTCCCCGTCCCTGTCTGCCCATGCAGGCAGGGCACAGCAGCCGCAGCGCGGGGCCGAGCAGGGTGTGAGCTGGCAGCAGCAGCAGCCAGCAGCCTGCCTGGGCAACGCCTGTGGCCAGGTCCATGCACCAAGCTCCGTGCTCTTTGCCAGCCCCACAACGGTCCCGCTGCAGGGGAGCGTTTTGCTAATCCTTTCATTCCTGTCCCGTGCCCAGCAGCACAACCTCCTGCCAGCTTTGCAGGGCAATGCTTCGGAAGCACCTGGGACTCAAGCAGGCAATCCTGCAAAGTGACAGGGCAGGAGATGTCTTCCAGCCCCAAGAGGTCCTAAACCACCCAGACAGCCTCAGAGCAGGCACTTGCACACACAGACCAGGCTTCACTAGCCCCAAGCTGAAACCAGGCAGCTCATTCCCATGGGAGTTAGCTGACCTTCCTGACAGAGGGCACAAAAATGCTGGGAGGGGTCTGAGCAGGGCTGCAGCCCAGAGCATCCCATCCTCCCACGCTGCTCCCAGACCAAGAGCAACCCGCAGCTCAGCCTCCTCCACCCCCAGAGAGGGCAACAGCTTTGCACAGCCCCAAATTAACCTGCTGCCACAAGATATCACCCAGGCCATGATCTCAGCAGTGTTTGGAAGAGGATTAAATATTTATCTGGAAAACAAGGACATGCACAATTGCATTTGGTAGGATTAGTGCTAAAGCCTATAAAAGACCCACTCATCAGAGCCGGAGCAGGTCGCTGCCTCCCTGGGGATGCCTCACGCACACCAGCGGGTGGGTGCACCCTGTGCCAATGCTCCTGCTCCCCCCCAGCTTTGTGGTCTGTCTGGGAATGACTGTCCCCTCCTCCATGGACTTCAGCCTTTCCTTTTTCTCTATACAGAAGAAAAACCCTGTGCTGGAGTCATACAAACTGCTCCCTCCTCAGCACAGTTTAATTTATGAGCAGTTGTATTCGCGTGAATTGGGGACCCTCCTTGGCTTTTGGACACACTAGAAATATACGTGAGCCTTCAGCTGCCTGACGGATGCTTCATAGCAGTGCAAAGCCAGCCAGCACCCTCCAGTCCTCTATAGAGCTTGGAAAGCTTTGTATAACACAAATAGACCAGCAACCTGGAAATAAACCTCAAACATCCTCTCTCTTCACTAAGAGAAGCTTAAGAAATACATTACAGACTGTTTCTATAGTCTGACACTATATCACAGCAGATGGGATCCTGCTAAGCCTCCTTGGGATCAGCAACCAAGGAAGTGGAAAAGGCCGGAGCATCCTTTTCTCCTCCAGTGCATGTGTCCCAGTACAGGAAAGGTACCTTTGGACAGAGATATTCTTGGCATAGCCAGGCTTTTTGGCATGCCAAAAGCATATACGCAAGCAGGATGTTGCTCTGGAGCTCGGGCACAGCCCAGCGAGTGTCCCAGCGCCCTGGGGAGCTGCCTGCTCCGAGGCAGGAGCAGTTCCTGAACAGCTGTCGGGCCCCGTGTCAGACTCACCACGATAGTTTCATGTGTTCTTTCCTTGTAATACTTATTTCCCACAAGTATGCTCTTGCTTACATAGGCGCTGGCAAGGAATATCAGAGATTTCTGCCATAATTTACCATTTTGTCCGGGACAGGATTTAACTGGAAAGTATTTGTTTTAAAAAGAAAACAATCAAGGAGGTCTCTGTCTGCTACTTCCACTGGAAATCAAAGTGTTTGGATGATTCAAGCAAGCTACCAGCATCTCACATCTAGCTAAAAGCAGTAGTCTGTGATGGGTCAGGACCTTTCTATGGCTCTTCAGTTTTGATTTTTCCAGAGAAAACAACTCAGCACAAGTCCCATTTCGCTAACCCAGGATCTTCTGCCAGAGTTCACATAAACATCTCTGAAACCCAGCAGGACACCCTGCCAGCTCCTCTCAGCCTGCACTGCCCAAGGAGCTGCTCCGCACCTAGATGCTTTGTTTTCTAGGTATTTTCTACACCTCTACTCCCTCCTCCTTTGGCTTTTCCAAATGCACCCCAGGCTGGGGAGAGCAGCTCAGAGCTGCACCTCTCAGCCCTTTTCAGAGATGAGCTGCCATATGTGGTCTCCCAGGTCGGCTGCCACCTTCCAAGCACAACTTCACCATCTGAGGTTTTTCAGGAGCTCCCGTGTTTGTCAAATCTCACATCCCTGTTCCTGGAGTCCCAGACTTTCCCTGGCTTCTCTTGTACTTTCCCAACTCCCAGCATTGCTGTAGCTTTTAATAACTGCTGCTTTACACACACACACACACAGAGGATGCTGGAAGACCTCTCCTTGCCATTTTCTGACCCATCCCCTTCACAGCTCCCTTCAGCTCTAAGTCCAGCAGCTTCCCTGCACTCCAGTGCATGGTCCACACAGGCTATACTTCTCACATCTCCAGTGCCATATTCTCCAATTAACCCAAATCTAGCACACCAGCCCATACGGCCCCTCAGAAGCCCCATAGTCACCCAGCCATCGCACAAGGTCAGATTTCGGGTATCTCCTGTGCTCAGGGGGTTGCAGAAGTGGTGCGTTTCCCCACGACCCAGACACCCCTGCAAGCCCAAGGCCATTCCATCACTGCACCCCAGCACCCTGCACGCAGCATCCTGCTGCAGAGCTGGGACCGAGGGATCCAGCACAGCAGCCCGGTCCCAGCTCCAGCCACCAGCTGGTCTCTGGCTGCTGGGTGAGCGGGGGGGTCAGGATGCTGGTCCCAGCTGGTAGGGGGGGACAGTGCAACCATTCCTCTCTGCTCACTGTCTGCAGGGGCTGATGAAGCCGGATGAGTTTGGAACCTCAAAGCTGCCCAGAGGCACTGGGAAGATGGAGCACACAGAACCCAGATCCTGCGCCATGGGGCTCCACTGCCTCCCCAGGCAGCAGGGACCTTTTATTGGGAGGGATTAAAGCAAGCGGGCTGGAGAGGGGATCCTGCCCCAATAACCAGAGCCCTTTATCCCTACATGGTGCTTCCCACCGCGAGTCTTCCAGACAAAAGACCCCTCCTAGAGCAGAGCCAAGTGAGGGGCCCTGGAATAAATCAACACTCCAGCGACTTTAGCTGACGCAGACATTCTTGAGCAGATTTGAATCTTGTTTTGCAGGAGGGATCCCTCCGCAGCCACACGCTGCACACACCAGCCACTTGAGAAGCTCCCAGCAGCCAGCCCACAGCTCTGCTATCCAGATACATCCCGGGGAAAACTCTACAACTCGAGCAGATCATAAGCTTATTAAAGATAGATCTGTGCTTTGGTCTGTAGAGATAAACACATCAAAGGCATTTTGGTCTGTGTGCCCGTGCTGCCAGTATCCCCATTTGGCAGAGATGGAGGCTGGGATGCGCTCTCCATTCCCAGTGCAGAGCACTGGGGGAGCTCAGCCCAGCTCGGGAGCAGCAGGATCCAAACCTTTCCAGCCTGGGGAGCCCGGGGCTACATCCAGACTGCAATGAGTCGGTCCCTGGCTGTTTGCTCGGGGGGCTCTGAAGTGGCTGGTGGGGACAGAAGCACCTCACTCACAGCGCATCGCTGCCAGTGCTCCCTCCCTGGGCCATGGGGGGTGGCCAAGCTTCACTGGAGCTCTGCTGACAAACTGGGACCTGCTCAGCTCAAGAGGGAGGGAAAAAAGGGGAAACGGGTCCTTGCACAGCTGGCCCGACAGTTGCTATTTGCACAATGCTTTGAAACCCACAGACAAAACATTTGAGAGACACAAAAGGCTGTCACTGCCTGTTTGTCATTCACTGTGGTTCCTCCCTGTCATCACAAATGCGGGGGACAATTTTCAGCAGTGGCGAGTGCAGCCTTGCAGGAAAGATTCCCAGCCCAGAGCATCCCTTCCACTGACCCAAAGCACATTGACCCTCTCCCCGCCATGGCACAGAAGCCCCAGCACATTGCCATGGGCTGCCTTGATTTACACAAGGAGCAAATTTGCATCCCAGCATTGACTGGGCTCCAGTTTCCTCCTCCTGCTTTCCAGCTACACCGTTTTTTTCCTTATCTCTCCCCAACACAACACAAGAGCCTATATCCTCCTTGTGGCCTCTGAGCCATCGCAGTGGCCCAGCTCCATGCTCAGCTGTGTTTGCTCTCGGGGGCTCACACGGATGGCAAAGCCAGCTTTGTGCTGGGCACAAATGACAGTGTCAGGCCTCCCATCAGAAGGCAAGCGTGTGCCTGCAGCAGAGAGCCACTTGGGAGGGAGGCTCTGCACATGGGAAGCAAAAAGTAAGGGCCCTGAAACCTTGACATTAAAGAAAGGTGATGGTAGGACGCAAGGAAGCAGCAGTGGGACGCAGCCAGCATCCCACACCCCTCTCTGTGCCTGGCACGGCTCGGCAGAGCCCGACACACCGTGTGCCTGGAGTACGGCTCACTTTCAGCGTTTCAAATTTGCCGGATGATAACCTCAGTGTCTGAGTTCACAGCTCTGATCCCACCCACTTGTGGTCTGACTCATGTTGCAGTCACCGCGCTGCCTGGATATTGGTACACGGAGAGGAGCGGAGGGAGGGAGGAGAGCAGAGGAGGCAGCCGCCGCTCGCAGCACACGCTTCTGCCTTCCCAAACTGAGCCGCGCGCACCGGGGAAAAGTTGGAGGCAGCGCAGCCACCGAGGGCTCCCACCTGCTCAGGGGCTGTGAGAAAGCAGCATCTTTCTCAGGTAAAGCTTTTGACTTACTTTTTCCTTGGTTGTTACACTGGTAAATCACTTTCTAGGGGAGATCTCAGAGGGGATGGTGGGTCCTCGCTGAGGCTGGAGTGTGCTAAGCACCCTGCAATTGGCCACCCATGTCAGAGCAAAAGGGTATCTCTCATCAGACCCTTGTGCCATCATCATCCTGCTGTGCCTGGAGCAGAGGCCAGTTTGGTGACTTTTGCTGGTGGGGACCATGGGAGCCAAGAACATTAGGGCAGAGGGTGAAGTGTGCCCAGGGCACAGAGACAGAGCCCTGCCCTCCTTAAGCACCTGCAGGGCTGAAGCGCCTCTGCCCAACCAGCCTCCCCACAAGCTTTGCTGCTAAACCAACTTCTTCCAGTGAGCTGCCCGAGCCCTTTCTCTGAGCACCCCGGCAGTTGGTGGCACCTGCTGAGCAGGGGTTGCCCCATCCAGGGGCACGGTTGGCTCTGCGGGGCAGGGTTCCCCCAGGGCTGGGTACCCCCAGGCTGGGCTGTAGCAGTGTCACAGGAGGGGTGGGGAGTCCCCAGGGGTACGCAGTGCCCACTGCCCCCCAGCTGGAACAGGCTTCAGCAGGAGCCTGAATCCAGGGACTTCTGCTGGGAACTTGTGCAGCTCCAAGCACGCCCCCGAGCCCGGCTACTCTGTTTTCACTTTCGCCTTTCCCGGACACCTTCCGCAAAGCAAACTTTCAAAATACTGACTGCTCTGCCGGTTTCCGCTTAGCTCTTCGGATTTTCTGCTTCGGGGGTCCCAAATTCCCTCTTACCCACAGAGCCGTTTTCCTCACAAGGAGCAGGATAAAGGGCTGGTGGCTGTGATGGGAATTGTATCCTGCCTGCCCCAGCCCCTCTGCTCATGCTGGAGCTGTAATTGCTGCTGTGTATCAGTCAGTGTTCAGGCTGGGATAGGACACAGAGAACACCAGACTCCAGAGGAGACCAAGGAACAGGGACAAAAGCATCTGGCGATGCAGCCAGGCAGGACCACAGTGTTCCCCCACAGCCCCAGGGAAGTTGCAAAGGAGCTCTGCAAAAGTGAGACTGCAGCTCTCTGTGTGCACCTGTGAGATGAGATGTGTCTGCTCACCCAAATGAGGGCACGGGACACCTTGGGTGGGTGAGCGCCCACGACAGCCCTGCTCCCGCGAGCAGAGGGGAGATGAGCAAGTGCAAGGAAGAAACGGAAACAAGGGAGCAAGAGCTCCGGCCATGGGGCTCACCAGGCGCAGGGGCAGAGTCATGCTGGGGGATGCTATGAGGTGCAGCTATGGGGTGCTATGGGGAGGAGCACAGCCCTGCCAGACAGGCTGCTCGTAAACTAGAAACAAACCCACAACCTCACCGAAGCCCTCCGCCAACAACCGGGCAAGCTGGTTTCTGCACCACTCTCACATTCGTCCCCTCTCATGTTGTCTTCAAGCGCCAGCTCTGGCCAATTTGTTCTTGTCCCGTTGTGAGGGAGGCTTATGGCTCTGGCGGAGGATCAAAACAGCCCTTTGCCAGGGTCCCTGCAGCTCCCGGCCCTGCCCATTCCCCACCATCAAACCTCAAACATCCTGTTTCAGACCAGAAGAAATCCCCACCCTCCTGCCCATCTCACAGCTGAGGCTGAAGTACCTCTCACAGCGTGCCCAGATGTTTAATCTCTGGAAGCACTTGAACATAATTTTAGAAAAAGCCGTGACGCTCTGCTGTAAGCTCTGCAAGGCCAGGGAATTTGCTTTGCTAAGTGACTTCTGCCAGCACTTTGCTCAGAAACAAGCTAACGCAGGAGAAAGAGTGACATTTCAGGTTTGCCTGAGAGCGGAGCTGCCCTGTGCCCAGGATGGAGCTAAAATACTTTATGCAGAGCTTCTCCTGAGCCGCCAGCCATCCCTGTTGACGCCCCTTTGGGTAGCGAGAAATGTTTCCCAAGGCAGGCTGCCACATTCAGGTGCTCACCGAGCGCTCCTTTCTGCCCACGTACCCGCTCACGGTGCAGCGTACCTAGGCTTTTAATGGATTTTAAACAAACAAATTGTGCCAGAAGTAGAAGGACATAAATGGAGAGCAGCAAATGTATTACCTACGCTGCCAGAGCAGGTGCTGCATCCCATTAGTCTTCCTGCAAAAGTGCACAAAGTGCTGGAATTAACGATGGTGAAGGAAAGGATGCTGAAAGATGAGGAGGAGGAATAAAAGGGTAAAATGCAACAGAAATTTCCTATGGATAAACCACAGTCCCCTCCCCAGAGGATATAATTGCCATTTCAAACGAGAACACAGTGGATCAAACGTAACGTGTACTGCAACAGAGCAAATGCCTATTCAGGCAGGAAAAGGCAGGAATTACTATGAGAATTGTAAGGAGGCTAATGGGGAAGCAATAGTACATTACAGTGGAAGGATTCCTTAATGTTCCAGAGAAGGCTATTAATAGAATTCCTTAAAGATCAGCCTAGAGATAAATTTTATTTAATGGTTTTCGTTAGTGATCTTGGCTCAGAAAACGGGAGTTTCTCTAAGAAAAATGTAGTGGTGAGAAACTTGGGAGCTGTTTTGAACTGGACAATGGTCTAAGTACCACAGGAGAAGAACCAGAGGATCCAAAGATCAACAGAAATGGGCTGGCACAAGTTCATAGACTTAGGGACTAACAGCAAAAATTGCTACTCTAAGCAGCTGAAAGCACCATAGGAAAAATATCCGGCTTTCAGGGAACCCTGGCATAACTACAACAAAACAAACATGACTGACAAGTCTTCACAGCAGAGATAGTGTCTGTCAGAGCACCAGGGCTGCTGGAAAAGGCACTAGAGAGATGACCCTGAAGCGACGCTCTGCTCTGGTCCTTCACTGTCAGGAGGGTGATTTTGAAGCAGGAACAGGTCCAGACTGTGATAATGAGGATAATCAGGTAAACGTAAAAGCTGCCAGGTGAGACACAGCTGGAAGGGTATCATTTATACATGCTATTGCTAGAAAGGCTGCCATGGGAAACAGCTGCTCCACTCGTACATCAAGGAGGAAAGGAACTCGCTCTGCCAAAGCGCAACAGGAACAGAGGACACAGGACCTGGTATTAAACGTGGCTTTGAGTGACCTGGGCAGAAAACCAGGGACAACGCTCCAGGAGAGAGCTCGGTGCATTGCCCCAGGGACCGGGCTCTGACGGCAGCGGGCTGACCCCACAGCCCCCCATCTACACCAGCCCTCCAGCTCATTTTTCCTGCAAAGCCACATCTGGAGGCTGTGATCACTCCGGGGAATGTTTCCATGAGATAATTTGACTGAGGGATATGGGAAACTCTCTCACACCCCCATCACAGTTACGGTTGCAACATCCTGCACCCGAGCTGCCGGGCAGCAGGTCCTGCCCCGTCCCATGGAGACACAAAGTCCCAAGGGTCTGCAGGCAGCCAAGTCCTGCAGCCCACATGTGCAGGGAGAGTGCCCATGCCCGGGCTTTGGGAGCTGCCAAGAGCCCAGCTCTACCTGGGCTCCTCCATAGGGATGGGGACACCTCTGGCCCCTTTGGGAGTCCCTGCTCCTTCCTTCCACAGCTCAGCCCAGTGGCTTCATATCTCACTTGGAAATAATTTCTATTCCCTGCCCGAGGACAAAAAGAAAAAAAAAAAAAAAAAGAATGCCCACTTCTTGCCCTGAGATAATTAGAAAAAGCAGCAAGAAACAAAACTACGTTTGTTTGCACAGGGGGCTGCCCCGCAGCTCTGCCTCCACCACGGCAGATGCTGAGGGCATTGATGTGCCTGGAGCTGGGACCAAAACGGAGTTGGGACCAACAGCTGAGCCCACGCTGAGCCCCGGCAGAGCCCACGTGAGCTGCTGGCAGGAGCAGGTTGCCGAAGTGTGGTGAAGCAGCCACGTAGGAGGCTGCAATCCACCCACGGCATTTTCTAAGTGTGCTACTCCCCCTATAATTTATCCTCCCATTTCCACATGTTGGGAGTAATGAAAAAACATCCCTTTCACTTGGAAATACCCTTCTCTGAGAACAACCTGTTCCCGTCATTGCCGTCAGCAGGCATGCAGCGCTCAGCTTGTTCCACACTCCTTTTGTGCACGAACAAAGAGCTTTCCATGGCAAGAGTCTGCGCTGCAGCAGGAGGTGAGAAACCACTCCACACGCTGCCGCCACGGCTGAAAGCATCACATCCCTCTCCCAACAGCCTTAACCCCAGCACCCAAATTCAGAGGACCCCCTATAGGGCAATAAGTTTGCCAAGCTCAGCAGAAGGTTTCCCGCAAGCCAGTTCATCACTTGTCGTTCACTTCCAATTCCCTTAGAAGCAGCAAGGCTGCAGGTATCATCTCTAAACTCACCAGTCCAGTCCCCACCTCTCCATACAGCTCCTGGCAATCAGTGGTTTTTTACTCACGCAGTCACCCTGGTATACTGACTCCCATGGCCCCCACACCTTTAACCTTGAATCAAAGACATCAGTCATCTGTAGAGTATTTCAGCCTGCTCCACATCATCATCTTATTCTTGCAGTACAACTTTAACTTTCAAATCTCATCTCTGCCCTCTGCCAAGGCTGGACCTTTTCCTTTCCTGGAGTTTATTCTGTTTGCTCCAACTCTGCAGCCAGTTGCACCCTGAGGACAATCAGCTTTACCTTCTCGTACAAGCATATGCACCATCAGGGAGGGTTTCACTGCTGGATTCTGCACCACCCGGGGGGACCAACACAGCTGTCCCCCAGCAGCACATCTGGGAGGATGGGGAAACCCATCATCTCACCTGGGAAACACATGGGGGACACCAGAGCTGCAGCACAGGCAGCTCCATAGGAGTCCCAGCACAAGCCATTGGGCTCCTCAGCCTGCTCCCAGCCCCCTCCCTCTCTTGCCCCTGCAGTGCCTCAGTTTCCCTTTAGGTGCCTTCCCCACATGGCCATTGCTTGCAATCACACAGGAACCAAGGTCCCTTTGAATCTAGTATCAGTATGGTCCCGGAGATCACCATAATCAGCAGCTAAAAGTTCTCTGGGAGGTTACACAGGTTTGCTGTCTTGTTTCTGCCTTTACAAAATATGGCTTTTTGCTATTTATATCCAGACAGAAAATAGTAGTAAAATCTAAGCCTATAAGGGATGTTCTCCACTCTGTGTTCCTGTCCCACACCAGGAGAAGCTCCATCCAAACTCTCCCTGAAAATCAAACCTCCATGCTGCCCTTCAGCTTCTAGGAACAGAACTGATGAAGCTGCCAAAGCCCTTTCCAGCCACCTCCTCCCCAGGACATGGCACCACCGACAAATGGGTTGCTCATTCCTCCCAGGGACCTGAGCAGAGCAAGGATTTCCTCTCTGGGCTGCAGGAGCCAGCACGGTTGCTGGCAGCAGGGACCAACACAAGCACGGGCTGCTGCGAAGTGCAGATACAAAGGCAAAGTTTAATGAGAATTACAGCTACAGCGGAACTTCAGAAATTCTGAAGTGGTGACTAGTTTTGCTAGATTATATGAGAAAGCAGCGTGCTTTTGTTAGGAAAACTCTTTTCTCATATCCTCCCAGTCCTCATTTCTACTGAGCCCGCAGGAACTCACTGCCTCTAAAATCCCTGCCCTTCTCTCAACATCCCTGTGTGGTCACCCCTGGGACTGGAGGAGGCTGGCTGGCAGGGACATGTGTGTCTGGCTGCCAAGGGACTTTCTAATTCAGGTTTAAGTGGGCTGGAGCATCCAGGGAGGTGCAAATGTCCCATTTCTAGAGGGCTTTGAGAGGCAGCTCAGAGGACGTTTGCCCACTGCAGCTCTGAATTGGTGCTTTCTTTGCAGGTTGTCCTCAGGAGGTGGCAAAACTCTGTCCCTGCTGAAGCACTGCTGACTGCTGTCATCAACCAAACACACAGAGCACGCGGGACCCCCTGGGACCTGATCCCATGGTCACTCAGAGGAAAGAAGACAGGAGAGGAAAAGGGAGCAGTTGAGACCCATCCAGCAGCTGCTGTGGGGAATAAGCTCCAGCACCGAGCCCCCAGATGGGGCCAACAGGCACAAGCGAGTCACAGGGCCACATCTCTCCCTAGACCGCGCCATTCCCGGCATACAAGGCTGAACACATTAAGTGACTGCAGTGTTCTCCAAGGTCACTGTAGGCCCAAGGTAGCTTTGGAAGGGGCTCTAGGGCTGCCTGGTAGAGGTTCACTCCAAGTAGCTTTGAAGCTGGTGAGAGCAGGACTTCTCCATCCATGCGACTGCATTATGGATCCGTGTTACAACCATACAGCCTCTCAAGAAATGATGAGCTTCCCACTGCAGTTGTTGGTTGGGTCCTGCCTCGTCATCCTCATAGTGATCACTCTCTGCGGTAACATCATTGTCTGCCTGGCCGTCACCCTTGACCGCCGCCTCCGCAGCTTGACAAACTGCATCATCGTCTCCTTGGCCATCACTGACCTTCTGCTGGGCCTCCTGGTGCTGCCATTCTCCGCTTTCTACGAACTCGCCAAAGAGTGGCCCTTTGGCAGCACTTTGTGCAACATCTACATCAGCCTGGACGTCATGCTGTGCACGGCTTCCATTCTCAACCTCTTCATGATCAGCCTGGACCGCTACTTTGCTGTAACCACTCCGCTCCGCTACGGCCAGCTGGTCACTTCCTCCCGGGTGGCTGTGGGTCTGGTTGTCATTTGGACTGTGTCACTGATGGTCTCCTTCCTACCCATCCACTTGGGCTGGAACACCAATGGGACAGCAGTGCAAAACACAGCCCCCAACTGCAACAAGGAGTGCACACTGGGGGTGAACGCTGTGTATGGGCTAGTGGATGCTTTGCTCACCTTCTACATCCCTTTGGTCATCATGTGCATCACCTACTACCAGATATTCAAGATAGCGAGGGAGCAAGCCAAGAGGATAAACCACACATGGTGCAGCAGCAGCAACGCTCCCATGCCACCCATGGTGAAGGAGCACAAAGCCACCGTGACGCTGGCGGTGGTGTTGGGAGCGTTCATTGTGTGCTGGTTCCCCTATTTCACAGTGTTCACATACCGGGGGATATGGGGGGACAGCAGGGTGAAAGGCACTCCCACGTCCATTGTCCTCTGGCTGGGCTACGCCAACTCAGCCCTGAACCCCATCCTCTACGGGACACTCAACAGGGATTTTCGGGAGGCGTACCAGCACCTGCTGCGCTGCTGGAGGACTGGGGGCCCCAGGAGCTCCTGCCTCCCTCACCTCCAGAAGGCCCAGTCCAGGGGCAGGAGCTGCAGACAGGGCCAGGGCAGGCAGGAGGATAAACCCCTGAAACTGGAAATGAGGAACGGGAAGGAGACCTTGATGACTGACGGAGCCCTCAAGAGGTAAGAGCCTTCTTACATGTGGGGCTTTGATGGTAGGTGCATCCCCAGAGAGAAAGGCAGAGGTGGGGACCCTACATTGTCCGTGAACCTCTAAGCAACAAGCCAATGCCCCAGCAGGACATCCTTGCCCAGGCAACTCTTGCTCTTAGCAGCCGCTCAGAAATTCATCAGCACCAGCAAAGACCCAGCTTATGGCCCTCCATGCTGGCACCACAGGTCCAGCTACTCCAGCTTCACACGTGGCTGCTCACCCCTGCAATCGCCACCTGATCCACAGGGAGCACAAAACCTCCCTGGCTTTGCTGGGTAAGGATAACGGGGACAGTTTTGCCAGCAGAATTTGCTGTACAGAATGGGGGTGCAGCCATTAGCTGCAGCTGCTCCCAAATACCAGCCATGTCCCACTCTCCAGTGGCAGGCAGCCAGCAAAGCCTGGGCACACAGCAGAGCTGCACAGGGCTTGGGAAAGGTGACCGCCCACCACAGGGGGGGCAACAGGGTGTTAGCACTGGGGCACAGAGTGGGGACACCCACAGTCAGGCTGCGAGTCCCTGCAGGAGCCAAGATCTGGGTCCCCAGCTCCCTGCAGAGCAGCTCAGCAGTTTCCCTCCCCGGCCAAGCCACACACCCTCAGCATTTTGGCTGTCAGTTTGCATCAGCAGCGAATTCAGCCAACAAAAAGTTCCTTTCCCATCTCTGGAACGGAGCAGGAATAGCCAAAATTAGGTCAGCCAATGTTTTCAAAACCACAAATACCCATTTAAAGTTAGAGCCAAAAATTCCCTCAGCATTACCCAAGCATGTCACAGGGATCAGGCCCCTTGAGAGGGTGCGGGTGCAGCGAGGGAGCAGGATGGGTGCCAGGCGGGCGAGTTCTGTGCCAGGCTGTGGCACCAGTCCCCTCCCTGGCCATCCATGTCCCCACAGGGCCAGGCCACCCGCACCCCACCTCACTCAGGGGCATTCACCCACCTGAGCAGGAAGAGAACGGAGAAGCATGCTGCCTGCCACAGTGCAAATTGCTGCTCCCGAGACGTTAATCTAACTTCTAGGCAGCGCCTGATAAGCAGCCCAGAAACTTTCCATCCATAGATAAGAAGTCCTTTGACTGCCCGCTCCCCGCATGCCAGCAAAGGAGCTGCGCTCGTGCTCTCCTGCGGCACGTGCCCTTGATCCTGTCCCAGAAACACAGTCTCAAGCCACCGAAAGGAGAACACTGGGAGGTGAAGCAGAGGGCAGAACCATCCAAAAGGCTCAGCCAGCATCAGGCCTCCCCTGGGGCTCAGATGTGGCTTTACCCAAGGCAGAGGGACAGCCTGGGGTGGGGGAGTCTGCCCCAGGAGATACAGAGGGATCAGATGAGTGCAAATACAAGACTGCAGCTCCCGGGGCTGCTTTCACAGCTTCCGAGGAACTAACAGAGTGCAAAGGTATAGCAGCTGGTAAATGTAGTTGCAGGTGTATATAAAAACATATCAAGAGCATGGGTCTGGTGCGGCTGACATGCTTCTGCAGATATACAGACTAAGAGCGAGCTGTGCTGTTTACTCACGCGAAAGCGCAGCTCCTGGGCAAACCGGGAGCTCACACACCAGTGCTCTGCAGCTGGCTGGGGAGAGCTGGCAGCGGGGAACGGGCTGGCAGGACTTCCCTGTGCAACTGAAAGGGAGGGGAAAAAAAAAAAAATTAAAAAAAAAAAAATCAACAATTTCTCCAAGTGCTGCCTTACTGTAAGGGAAGAAAAATGGGTTTCTGTTCCCCAGGCAGAGGACAAGGTCACTGACTTCACGGATTTCCTGGGTTTCCTAGAGGGCCTGATCCTGCTACACAAGTTGCACCCAAAGCCCACACCGGGGTCAGTGGCACCCAGGGGACCTCTGTCCCCAAACTCTCAGCACATGGGTGCCCGGTGCCAGCAGGACTTGGTAAAAGTCCCAGCACAGGGACCCAGCACGTGGCTCCAGACTGTCCTCAGCCCCGTGGGGTGAAGCTCCCCCACTGATAAAATGTGTGTCCCAGCTGGATTTGCTCCCAAAGGTGCAGGAGGCTGAAGGGAAGAGGGCAAGTGGCAGCCACTGCTAAACAGTGCAGATCCACATCAGACACAGGAACTGTGGGGAAGCGAGAGAAGAAAACTCAAGCACCGGAAAAACCTTGACCTTTCTAAATACATATCTCCTTCCCACCCTACACAGCACCACCACTCTGGTTTCTGCTCACAATCAGATAAGAGTTGCTCAAGCACCAAATGATCAGTTACTACTTTTACTTTCTGTGCTTCTCGTCTTATCTTGCTGACTTGCACAGAAATGATGCACAAAGGATCACGCAGGGGCACTTCCAGCCCTTTTTTCTATAGTCAGACATATAAACATCTGCTGTTGGCAGACGATCTGGATCAACTAACAGCACGCAAGACAGGTGGGCGGAGGATTTACCTGAACACCAAAAGCCTGGCAGCCAGTTTCACCCCAAGCATGAACAGAGCTGATTCTTCTCCCCCCACCTCCCTTCTGCAGAGTCATCCCCGTTGTCTGCCCCGGCCAGAACAGGAAAATACCAACATGAATCACTCCACAAAATCATAACTCCAAAAATAAGAAGAACGAGAGCGCGGAAGAGTTCTGCTCAGAGCAGTTCCACGGGGTTATTCAGGGGAAAGCACAACTGGCAGTGTTTGGACCGTTGCCCTTAATAACGATGTTCTTTCCTGTTATGAGACATAGAGAAAAGATCAGCAAACAGAAGTGGGAACACTGGAGAACTGCAGCCGGTCTCAGGGGTGCCAGGAGAAGGAACAGAGAGCCAGAGTCATCGCTGCTTTGGAAATCAAAAGGCCATGGTAGCACTGCAGCCGTTAAAGGGCTGGAGGTATTTCCATGGGTGAGGACCAGGTAGGATGGAGTGCACAGGGTCAAGCAGGGACGCAAGGGAAGACAGCTGCTTCCTTTTCCCCAACAGGCACCAAGGCAATTCACTTCACACAAAATCAGTAAAGGAAAGCACTACTCGTACACACAACACCTGATGGGCCTCAGGAACCTGCCTCACTGCAGCGGGACAGGATTCTGAAGAGGAGATGCTGAGCACTGGGCACAGCTGTAGGTTGTGAAACCAGTGCCTGAGCTCCAGGGAGATTAAAAGCCCGAGAGAAGGAGCATCCAGCGCTAACGGGGAGCTGTGAGGCAGAAAACGCCAGAGCTGAGCGAGTGGCTCTGGATCACCCTCCTGCACACATCAGCTGCGCTGAAGGCAGCTTGGGCCACAATATATGGGCAGAGAGAAGCCAGTTCCCGCAGGAAAGGATCACTGTCCCCATCACCACGTGCCTGCCCTGGCTGCCGGCCTCGAGGGGCAGATGCCAAGCAAGCAGTACCTTGTGCTCCACAAAGCAAAGCCTGGCCCAACCAGGCTGGCACTAACCAACTGATCTCTTCTTTTTCCTCTCTTTTCTTTCTGTTATGTTAAATTTAACCCTTTCCAGCACTGGACCTTTCCCATGAGTCTCAGCCAGCCGACTGCCCGATGACCCACATCTCCCAGCCTTCAACTCCTGGCTGCTCTCTTCCAAAATCCTGTGCAGTTGAAAGGACAACACTCAATTTTCCTCAGGGAGAACCTCAACAGCAGAGGCGAGGGCTGCAAGGTGAGTATGGGGCTGAAGTCACTGGGTGCAAATGAGAGGAGGAGGCAGCTTTCGCTCCTGCGGCACCCGTTGCATTTTCCCTGGTCTGGCCATGCCATCCCAATGCTACCTGGTGCAGAGGGCGATACCATCAGAGGTGCATCCTCACTCCTCTCTCCAGCACCATTTTCTGTCCAAACCCAGTCCCGAGCGCAGGGGAGGTGCGCAAAGCTGTGCACTCCCCGGCTGCCCTGGAGATGTGGGCTTACACAACTGCCCTGCGATGCCCCGGAAGGTGCCCCCAGCCCGCCTGTCCCTCCACACACTGCAGAGACAGCTGCGTTCAGATTGTTGATTTCCAGCACGCTTCATTTTCATGCAAGCCTACATCAGCTCCGCATAAATTGCAAACAGCTTTTGCGGGGATGCTGGCTGGGCTCTCGGGGTGAGAGGCTGATGCTGCACCAGGCATTGCCGCTCTCTCTCAGTGGTGCTGGGCTGGAGGACATCGTTGCCATGCGAGGGGATGCCTCTCAGCTCCAGAGAGCTGCTTTGTGCAGCCCTTCTCAAAAAGAGCCAGGCAAGGTCACCCTGACCTCCACATGCTCTCCCTCCAACACTGCATGCTGATAACCCAGGCTCTCCCATATTGACTGTGCCCTGGGAGAGGAAATACGGTCACCCTCGTGCTGGAAGCTAAGTACACTTGTCCCTGCTGCATGCTGAGCGCTGCTAACCTTAGCCAAGGTCACCGTGATGGTGAGAGCCAGTGCTGCCTGCACAGGCAGCTGTGGGGGAGCTGGGGCTGCTGCAGGAGAGCACAGGGCCCCCCACCCTGGGGCACAGTGTCTGCACCTCTCAGAGGGGCTCCCCTTGAATCACTCTCAAAACACCATTGCCTGTTAGCAGAAGGAGAACCAGAGGCTTGAAGAGCATGGTGGCAGGAGCAGGGTAGGGCGGTCCCTGTGACCTGGGCTGCAAGCCCCTCGATGTCACATACCCAGGCACAAGCATCACTCAGCAAGAGGTCACGGTGCAGGGGCTGCTCCCGGAGTGGCATTTCCACAGCCCCAGCGCTGCCCCGTGGGAGGGAGCGTGAAACCCCGAGTCTGGCAGGCACAACAGCTCACAGAGAACCTCCCCAGGGCAGACACGGTGCTCACCCCAGGCAGGGTCACCTCTGCTGCTGTCATTGCCTGACAGCAGGGGCAGAGAGGGGACACCAGCTCCAGCTCTTCTGTTTCGTGCTTTCCCTCTCTGTGCTGCACGTATCTTCTGAAACACATTTAGTTTCCGTGAGGTAAAGGCAAAATACCAGCCATCCCCTCAGAGGCTGCTAATCTAATCAGCAGAATGAAGCAAAATCACTCTGGGGGAGAGGTTTGCAGATCTGAGGTCCTGGTGCGGCCACAGATTTCCTCCCTGTGCCACGGGGGTGGGGACAGGAAATGTGACCTCCTGCAAGGCACCTCCTGAAAGAGTCCCCAGCCCCATGCAGTGGCAGGGAGAGGGGCCATGGGAGAACCAGAACCCAGGAGCAGATCACCGCTGACCCCAGGACATCTACTTTTATCAAGTTATCTGCAGAGGCAAAAACCCTACCACTGCTGGCTGGTGCAAGCAGATGGGAAGAGTAGACAGAGAAAGCCACAAAGCAAAGTGATATTACTCAGAGGGATGTTGCATGATGGGTCCTGGGGCGACGTGAGCCTGCTCAGCTCTGCCCAAATGTCAGTACTCAGCATACAGCCATAATCTGCTGAGAGCATCCTCACAGCATCACACCACGGTCCTGCCCAGGCACAGCAGGTGCTTAATGCAGCATCGCTTATGCTGGAGAGCAGGAAACGGTGGCGGGGAGATGGACCCACCTGCACCCTGCAAAGCCACTGAACCTCATCTCTGTTCCCCTGCAGGATTCCTGCTCTGGCACATGGCATTTGCTCCGTTCCTAAACACTGCTGGACAGGCCTTTGCCTGCCCAGGTTTCTTCCCAGGAGGGTGGTATGTTTGAAGAGCCCTCAGAAGAGCTTCAGAAGAGCCTCCCCGCTGCCCCATGGGGCTGTGACACCTCCAGCATCGAACCTTGCACCAGCACGCTGTGCTGCCTGAGAAGCTGGGTCAAGAACCAGCATGCAGCCCCGGCAGCAGGGCTGGGATGGGGGTGCCCTCCCCAGGCTCTGGGTCAGGCTGAGAGAACCTCAGGTGGGGAAAAGGGGCTGTGGGAAAGGTCTTGAGGCCACAAAGACAAGCCTAGGATGGAGAAGGGGAGCACAGGCACTACCCTGCCCGGTGCCTTGTTCAAGAGACATGTCCACCCCTCAGAGGGGCCAGGGGTCCTGGCAGAGGGGTGGGTGACACAGCAGGAGCCTCGGCACAGCAGATGTCAGCAGCACTGAGCGCTGGATGTCCACGCACAGGGCGTTCAGTCCTGCAGCATCCACGCCACGGCAAGACTGCCTCCCACGGTGGGGAGGTTTTGGTGTCATCAGGGCTGTCCCTGTTTCACACCCCCTGTCCCAGCCCCACTGCAAGGAGAGGCCCTGGAGCCTGCTGGGCCATGAGGAGACCCTGAGCAGCCAGGGTTTGTCCCTAGGCTCTACCCTCCCCAGCAGCTCAACACTGAGATGGCCAAACCAGGATGTTTCTGCACTGAGCTGGTGCAGAAGTCATCAATGGTATATAAAAAAAATCTACTTGACACAGAGGGAAAGAGAGATTATTGAGTTATTTGGGTGTGCTCTGTCCTGGGAAGAGCCTCTCTGACCCCCTATACCTTGCTGTCCTATCCCAATCCCTCCACTGGTACAGACCCTGAACACACACAGCACAAGCCCCTTGGGCACGGGTTGTAACCACCACGGGCAGGGTTGGCGCCCCCTCCCAGAGAGCCCTTGCCTTGTGAGACCAGCTAGACAATCCCCCTCTGGTCCCTGCACTGATGGGAAGAAGGGGGCAGCAGGCAGTGACAACCAGGTAGTACAGGAACCAACAAGGATCCCTTGTTGTGCTGTGGGGCAAGCGTTTTTCTCCTGGAGTAAGCATGAGCCACATCACCCCGGGCACATCACCCCCAGGGCACAGCGGGGCACAGCCAAACCCCTGCAAAGGGAGGGTGCTGAGCCCCCAGACCACACGGTTTCATGTATACAATGGCTCTACCCTGCAGAGGGAATGGGTGAGGGCAGAGCTCAGTCTCAGGTGTCCCTCCAGCTGCTCCAGAACACTCCTAACCCGAACCTCGGGGGTCTCCCGGAGGGTGGGGGTGCCTGGAAGGGGGTCCCTGCACGGGGCCAGGCCGGGCTGACTGGCACCCATTCGGGGACACTCGGGGGCGCCCGGGGCGGTGCTCCCGCTCTGCCGGGCCCCGCGTCCCCACCCCGGGTCCCCTAGGGCGCAGGGGCCGGCGCGGCGGCTGCGCAGACCCGGAGCTCCCCCCGCTTGCTGCCGGGGTCAGACCTGCCCTCCCGGCCCCCCCTACACCACGTGGCTTCACCCAACAACACAGCGGGCTCGGTGCCCCAAACACCCGGGGCTCGGGCAGGGCTCCCCCCGAGCCGGCACACCGGACCCCGCTGGGCTCTGCAATGTCCCCCCCACCACCCCCAGAGCGACCACAGCGTTAGTTTGAGCAGACACCACTTACATCCCTCCGGATTTGGCCCTTCCACAAGTGGTTGCAAAGAGCAAATGGCTTCCAGGGAGCACAGAGGTTCTGCAGCCCCAGAACACCCCCAGCCCACCCCAGCCCGGGTAGCACTGAGCCCCACCAGAGCACCGGTGAGCAGGGAGAGACCTGCAGCAAAGTGATGTCCCAGCAGGCAATGTCCCCTTCCCAGTCCTCCCTTGCATGGCTTGGGGACAGGGAGCTACAAGAGACCCAGGGTGAGCACCCCAAAGTAAAGGGAGAAATTACCTCATCAGCACCGTCGTTCGCAAAGAGGCAGGAAATGAGTCCACACAGCCGAGCACACAGAGGACTCTTCTTCTCCGAACAAACCAGAGAGAAGCAGGCCTTCATCACCTGCAGCATCCACACTTCATTCCAGCTCAGGGAGGAAGAACTGGCAAACACGCACCCAAACCCCTGCCACCTATGATAACAATTAGAGACTTATCTAATTGCAAAAATAATTGCAATTGAAGTGTTTAATTACCATACTAAGCAGGAAGAGCCGCTTCCGACTGTTCCAGTAGCACTCCCAATCTATCAAACAAGGTTTGGGGCTTGTTTGGGTGTTGGGTTTTNGCAGCCCCGGGGGATAAAGAGATTTGCTAATTAGGGTCTTGGAGAACAGCTACCAATTCACAAACACTTGCTTTTAATTTCAATACTAACGAGGCTGGAAGGGGAAGAAATCCAAAATGCAGAACATCTGTGGCAGTTACTGTCTGCAGTGCTACTGCCCCCCACCCCTTGCTGGGCTGGCAGAGGTCTGACACTGCTCAGTGCATGGACTGTGGGGATGGGTTGGCTCAGTGCAAGCACAGGCAGGGTGAAGCTGCTGCTCCAGGTCACTGCTGTCACTGCAGCTGCCACACAAGCTAATCTCAGCATCGATCACCTACCTAATCCCCCTGGGGACCATCCACCACAGTGGCTTTCTTATTGACGGGCTAATCTGGGTCCTGCGGCAGCAGCGCCAGCCCCAGGGGTGCAGCAGCAGGAGCTTCTCCAGGTGACATTTGGTTTTGTTCTCCTCTAAACTGACAACAAAAGAGAATTTAATTCTCTCTCCAAGCAGTAATTCTGGGAGGCAAGAGAAACTGCTTAGGAAGCTCCTAACCAACATCTGCTCTCTCAGATAGGAAATATCCCCCCTGCGAGCGGTGGGAGTGCAGACAGGGACAGCTGCCAAGTGCACAGGGACACCCCCATCCCCCTGTCCCTGAGGTGGGACACAGGAGCCCACACTTCCCTGATACACGGGACCCCATCCTCACCCTGCTCCACCAGGGATCCACAGTGCTTGCCTGGGCTTCTTCCACCAAACCACCTCCCCTGTCCTTGCGCAGCTCTGGGTAGGGTCCAAAAACACGCAGAGAGGAGACACGGGGAGGAGGAGTTGCACACAGGAGGCAGAAGCAGCCGCAGGGCATCCAGGCGTCCCCTCCCAGAGGAGAACAGCTGAGAAGTGGTGGCTGCCATGGGCCGGAGGCAAAGGAGAGTTTTATTTCTTTTAGATAAAAGAGAAACATCAATAGAATGGGGAAAAAAGAGTGTTGGGTCTTTTTTCAGGCTGTCATGTGATTAAACACAGAGGAGACAGAAAGGCAGCAAACAGCCCCAAGCAGTCAAAAAATGAGAAACTTTGTATTAGAAATCTCAAGATTTGATTTTCTGGAATAAAACGCATTTTGAGGTCACATACCCGACAGTTATGGCTGGGTATTCAAGCCTCTGGAAAGGTTTTGGGATCCATTGCCTCTCCCCAGATGTAAAATTGACATTTCCCCAGACCTAAAATTGACATTTCCACGCCAAACCATCTTGAAAACAAGAAGAAGCACTCCCAGCCTGAAGGAGATGACCATGAGGACAGCATCATCCAGTGCCGAGGTGCCCTCCTGGCCTCACCCAACCCCTTCTCACCTGGCATTTCCCCCCCACCTGTGGATACCAAGGCTGGCGGTGCTGGAGACACCAGGCCAGGCTGACCCTGGCCACCACCAGATAGTGGCCATGGGACCAGAGAGGGGACAAAGCCACTAGAGGGCACAAGTATGACAGAAACATGTCCCCACATCAAGGGACGTCCGAGTCCCCCAGGGCAACAGTCCAAGAGGTCCCCAAAACCCCCCATCACCCCTCATCTCCAAAAAGTCCACCCTTAGCTGAGGTCTTGCTGGCCCCAGGGATCCACTGTCCCCCAGGCACTGAGGTGTTACTGCAGCATCTGCAGCTGCCTGTGCTGCATAACATAGACGTGTCCTTCTGTCCAGCCACAGACACACAGTGTCCTGGCCCTGCTGGGAGAGCATCATTCCGGACAGCCCAAGACCCGCAGCCTGGGGTGGTTGCAGCCCGTGTTGCACCTCCAGCTTGCTGCCCTCCAGCTCAGGGGCTGCAGGGCCCCACAGCACCCACCCAGCACCAGCCTGACCCTGCACACCAGCCAGCACTTTCTCATACCCAGAAAATGGGCTGAAAGGGACCCCCAGACTCTCTCTCCCACCAACAATGCACTTTCTCCCGGTGACCTGAGACTCCACCGCACAGGGCTTGCTGTGGAGAGCCAGGCGTCTCCAGCCAGGCAGCGAGACGCAGGTCCTGCCAGGGAGCCATCTGGCCGTCGCCAAGGGCAGCATCCACTGTCCTTTTGTCCTTTTCTTCTCCTTTCTCCCCCAGAGCATCCTTCAGGCAGGCGCTCCCCTCCCTGTGCCTGCAGCCAGCACCAGTTTCATTAAGGCTCTATCCCCAAACCGAACAGCATTTGTCAGAGAGATCGATGCCAGAGGCAACTCGGCTGGACCAGATGCCCCCGTGCCCCACTCAGAAAACAGATGTTGCAACAGCCGCATTCCCGGTGTGCCACACACACATGTACACGCTGCCCGTGTGGGTTTGCTGTCCTCAGTGCGGGATGAGGTGCTGGGTCACAGGCTACCGTCTCCCGGGCAATATTCCTGCTCCCAGCCCAACGGGCACCCTGAGGACTGCCCCCCAGCAGACACCTGAGCCGCTCTTAGCGCCGGGGCTGCCCTGTGACAGCCCAGCCCAGCCCTGGGCTGGCAGGGCGCTGCACCCCGCTGGTGTTTGCACAGCTGCCGGGGCTGTGCGCTCCCAGCCGGATCTGTTCTCCCTGCTTCCAGCTCCCACCCCAGCGACAGCAGCACATCTCCTCCCCGCCAGCAGGAACTCAGAGCCACCGGAGGCAGAGGCAGCAATGCCTTCCGACCCCAGGCACACAGGGAGCTGATGCTGATTAAATGCAGTGCCAGCACTGATAATTAATTTCTCAGAGGAGAATTACTCAGGAAAGCTCCAGAGCGAATGTTCTTCCTTCTACACAACCGTCGTGTCTACTCGGGCTTTTAAAAAAAGTAACAGCGAAGAGGGAGGAAAGAGCATCCCCTGATGAACACCCGCAGCCATGCTGTCTGGGCTCGGGGTCCCTGCCGGGGTGGGGATCTCTGTGAGGGTCTGTTCGCTGGGGCCATGCAGATGCAGGCAGGGTGAGAGGACACGCTGGCACTGCCCGTGTCCCAGGGGTCAGGAGACCCTCAGCGCTGACCATGGGCTTTGACTGAACCCCCTCCAGGGGCTCCTTCTGCCCTTAACTCAGCCGATGTTTGGGGACCCCATTCTCCCCTGAGACCTCCTGGGAGCTCCCAGGGATCTGTGGGGAGGGCATCCTCCTGCCCTCTCCCTGGACACTGCCCACTGTCCATGGGGTGGGTGACAGATGTGGCTGTCCCCACCCCATATCTGTGGGGCTGGGACCTCGTCCCCTCAGCCCCCTCTCCCCGCAGCAGCACACAGTGTGTCTCGCTGTAGCATGGCTCCCTCCCGCTGCTGGCATAAGGCCGTGCTGGATGCAAATTCAGAGCAAGAAGCCCCTGCAGACAGCACTATTACGCAGGGCTCTCCATCTCTTTTGCTTAATGGGAGGCATTTTTCTGTTTCATTTCCCTTACCCTTGGAGCTGAAACCGCCTTTCTGCAGCAAAACGCGCCAAGCCTAAGAAATCCTTCTCCCTTTCCAGCTCACAAACTCCCCTCCCTCCTCTGCCAGCAGAAATGCCCGGCCCACAGCCCACCCCTTCCCCAGGGTATGTCGTATTGCTGGAGGGACAAATGGTCCTCATCTCATTGTCCTCCTGCTGGCACAAGATCCTCAGCCTTCACCCGCTCTGGGCTGCGTTTGAGTCATCCCTCCTCATTCCCCGGGCTGAGATACGCAGCCGTCCCACAGGAGAGCTGGACACCCTGTGTCCCCCAAGACCTGTTTTTGTTCTCTCCATATATAAATCTCACAGATATTTGCAAGTATCACAGAAGGCAAAGCATGCCCTCGGCTCACCTCCCACATCGATCCCCAAGGGCCCTTTGCTTGCTTGGCCCTCTTCAAGGTTGAGCTAAGTCCACCGTTCGTTATTGGGTAATTAAGCTTTTAATTAAGAGGCTGGTTCCCCCTCAGAACCCTGCCAGCATCTCTTGGTCCCTTCAGCAGCCGCTCAAGGGTTGGGGGGATGCTGTGGGTCTGGGGGAGCATTCCCCACCCTGGGATGGCTCCAAGGTTCTTCTCTCACCTCCTCTGTGCTCCCTCCCTGCCAGCCCAGCTCCAAGGCACCGTGACCCAGCCTGCGGGCAGGAGCCTGCTCCAAAAAGTTGCCTGTGGCACAAGTAAGGCTGACATTTATCTGGGGTCAGCGTGACACTCGAAGAGTCGGGGGCAAACAGGGGTGAGACATTCCCACCATGAGTGATGCTTAAGCCTAAAAACTCCAAGATTAGAAAACATCTCAGCTTACGAATCTTAAAAAAAAAAAATCAATATTCAGAAAAATCCTGCCGAAAGAAAAAAATGTCTCAGCAACTTTCACTGCCAGCAGGTCCCCTCTGCCCCTTTCTCCCCACTTTGGGACTGAGCAGGGAAAGGAGACAGCAGTGCCATGCCCCAAGCTGGCTGGACCATGGGGGACAATATGGGGACCCAGCCCCAGGCTCCCCACCAGCCTCCAAAACACAGAGAACCGCGGGAAACCAGCCGTGATGTGATGAGCCGCTGTCCTCGGTGCGATGGCAGGGGCTGCCCTGCAGCGCTCCGGCTCTTGTGCATTCATCACATGTCGGTTCCCCTTAACTGTGAAGAGAGGGTTATCCTCCCCTTGCGGCAGAGCCACCGTCCTGCTCCCAGCGGGCTGGGGACATGGGGGGGTTGGCACCGAACGGTCCCCATCCCTCTGCGGGAATGGGGTGGCCAAGTGGGGAGAGAAGCGAGTTTTCCTATTCCAGGTGTAAGCTAATTGTGTTTCATTGAGGTTTTATCTCTGCAACTGGCAGCGCTCTCCTCCAGGAGATTTAGCGGGAATTTGTCTGGTCCCTGCCAAGAAGGCTGATTTTTTAGAGAAAGCACATTTTGCATCAAAGTTGAAATTCTAATCCCTTTTCCTCCGTTCCCAGAGTATATTTATGAGGCTCCAGATATTCCTTGGTGCGTTGTGGTTTGCGGGAAGCCCCCAGCCTGCCCCCGACACCACGGCAGGAGCAGGGACCACCTCAAAGAGCCAGCTGAACTTTTCCTTATTATTTTCACCTTTGGTTAAACCGCTGCTGGTGGGTGGGGGGCCAGGGCCAGGCAGGTCAGCCTCAGGCAGGGAAGGAACTGCTGCCTTTACATGGTTCCAGGGCTGGTGACCCCCCTCCCAGAGCTTTCCCAACTGGGGACTGCTCCTCTCCATCCCAGCCCTGCTGCAGTTTATGCGCACCCTGGCCACCCCGAGCCCCTCCATCCCCTAAACCAGCTGCACTCTGGTGTCTGCAAACACATCCTGAATGGAGTTGGCAGCAAATTGAACGTGTTTGGTGGGGTTTTTTTTCCTGAAGATGCTCTGGTTCTCCTTCCCTTAGCAGGGTTTCAGCACGTTGCAAGCACAGCTATGCCAGGAGGTGAACCAGCCCAGCCTGGAGCCTGCACCCCCGGCCAGGGGTGGGCAAGGGGGGGGCACAAGGTGGGGGCACCTACAGGAGCAGGGAGGGGGCAACACAGGATGCAGCCTTCTCTCAGCCAAACCCTCTGGGGTGTAAACCCTCCCGGTTTGCTGCGGGAAAGCCAGGAGGGGGGAGCAGGTGGGGAGCTCCTTCCTCCCCCTCAACAGCCCATCTCGATGCGTCAGGACAGGCCCAGCATCTGCAGTCACTGGAAAATCACGCTCCATTTCCAAAAGGGAAAGCAAAGTGTAAATCTCTCTCTCAGACACACATTTGTTCCTCTGCAGCAAGAAAAGTGGTGAAAGCTTTAATTTCTGAGCTGGAAGGGAGAGACAATGATACATCAGCAGTACCCCAGGCACAGAGGAAGAAAACATCAATTCTGGGATTACACCAGTGGCCATCGAGATTTCTCCCTCCCTGGCTGTAACCCAGAAATACTGCAGGTTTCCCTGCCGGCCGCGCAGCCCTTACCTCTCTGCTGTGTTTAGGGAAAATTCGGATGCCTTCATGGTGATGAAAATGGTTATCGCACAAGTGTTTGCCCAGAAGTGCTTGGATGAGGGGGAGGCAGTGATTTCCCCCCCTCCAGCTGGATTTTGCATTCAGAGCTGACCGGTCACGGCACTCGGCTCTCCCTAGAGGTTCCCTTCATAAGAGGGAGTAAATTCCACTTATCTATTGAGGGGAGATTTGCATTTTAAACATCCCAACTCTAAATGTCACCCAGTTTGATCCCCTAAGCTGAACAAACGCAGCAGAGCTGGGAGGGGACTGGGGGCGGCTCGCCGGTGCAGACCGCTGGGAAGAAAGGAAAAACCCAAGGTTAGGAGCGTGCACGGATGTTTAATCTGGGCTGAGGTTGAGGGTGGGGGCAAACACGGCTGTGACCTTCCCCCTGTTCCAGCCTCTGTCAGGCAGGACACGAGGGAACAGGTATTGGAGGCTTCAGCCGTTAAGAATTAGGGATTTCGTGTTTGAGATTTTGTTTACACGATAAGACTTAAATGATTGCTGCATGGAGTGTAGGTGGATTCTCCCCGACGCCTGCAGAGGGATTAGTGCCTATAAGGCAGCCAGAATGAGCTAAAAATTGGAGAGATCAAAGTGCAGAGAGAGGAATCCCACGTTCTCAGTGATGGGAGGGGAGGAGAGAAAGACGTCAGTGGTCAAGACTGAGGTTATTGTGGCTGCTGACCCCGGAGAGCCCAGGGAAAGGCACGGGCTGTTCCTCACCCTGCAGCTGTGGGGATGCCAAGAGGCATCTCGGGAAGCACCAGACCCTGGGTGTTTTCTATCCTCTCCTGGGGCTGCAAAACCTCCTTGACCAGCCCCCAGGAGAGGGATGACCCCAGTCCTTCCTGCTGCCATGGGCTGTCCCTGGAAAGCACGGCAGAAGAGGGGTGTCCAGCGCAGACCCCTCGCTACAGCACTGGGGCAAGGGGGGAAACTCAGCGCCGTGCCCTGCAGGGAGGGGGCCCTGATCCCGCTGCACCTACTGAGTCCCTCATGACTGAAGTGACACTGCCCTGAGTCAGCCCATGCCGCACAAGAAGGGGACACCCTCGCCTGAGCTCAGGGGGGCTCTGCAGAAGCCCCAGCCCCACCACACTCAGACAAGCAAATGAGCCTTCTCCTCTTCCTCCTATTAAAGCCATGAGCTCATTCAATTAGAACAGGGCACTGACCCTCTTCTCCAGAAGGCAAATGGGATGAATGTTTAAGGCATGAAGTATTTATCCCCTGTGAACCTCGTTAACCACTCCAGCTCCCCTGCGCACAGGGCGCTGCCTCCTGCCAGCTCCCTCCCTGCCACACACAGCAGCTGCCTGCACCTGGGGCAGGTAAATTTACCCAGGGTGGGAACACGATGCATCTACCGGCCCGGTACTGCTGCACTGTGGCCCCAGGGACCAAGACCCCAGGGGGGCCCCGAACATGGAAAAAACAGCCCAGGCAGGGCAGGCTCAGAGCTGCCTCCAGTGCAGGCAGCTCATGGGGGTCTCTGTTTGCAGCAGTCCCTGGCCGCAGGGCTCACATATCCGCAGGCAGCCCCTTTTCTTCTTTGGCAGCTGCAGGGGTTGAGTTCGCTCCGTCACTCAGTTTTTTGGAGAGGCAGAGGGTGCGCACACCCACCCGCGCAGCCGCCCCGCATCCCCGAGCCTCTCCTGCACCCAGACATTGGACGCAAGTTTTATCTTCACCCCCGTCTCGAAACCCGCAGTCAAGCAGGCGCTCCTTCACCACAAATGAGTCTGAAATGGTTCAGAGGACTAATTCCCTCCCTCCTTAATGCATGGAAGCTTCTTACGCTAAATCTATACAGGCACAATTAGCATTATTCATATTCCATATGCTCCAGTCCCTTGTGATGAATATTAATCTGTTCCCCGCTCCCCAGGCATTACCGATAACGGCGCTGCACCGTGTCGCGCTGCGGTGGCAGAGACAGTTGGAAGGAACGATGCTGCAGGTGGAGGCAGTTTCGCTCCCGCATTGGGAAGGGGAGACTTTGCATCTTTGGGGGGGGCTGGTTTTACAGCTGGAGGGCTGGGCTGAAGCAGGCCATCCTTTCTGCTCAGCTCCTGCCTGAAGTGATGTCCCCCGCTCTGCCAGCAGCCCTGAACAGCCTCTCTGCAGCACCCGGCCGTGACCCCGAGGACAGCACAGCCCGGAGGCTGCAGCACCAAGGTCCCCATCACAGCCCTGCTCCCCTCTCTCTGCACAGCAGCTCCCCCTGCAAATGGGGCACGGGGCGGCAGCACCCACCGATGCTGCAAAAGGAGTGCAAGAGGGGAGCAGAGCGAATGGTGCAGGGAATGCAGCTCATCCACACGGCTGCCACTGCCTTGCAGGGACATGGTGGGGAGTTACGACTTGAGGAGCTTTTACAAACCAGCGGCCATCCCACATGCAGGAACGGCTGCATGGACCATCCCCAGCCCTGTGTCCATCTGTCCATCTGTCCATCTGTCTTTGCCCTCCACGTGTGGCTCCAGGCCAGGCCGGGGGTGCTGCGAGCGGGGGGCCTGGGGGCTGTGAATTGAAATGCCATGCGTGTGGTGGGGGTGGAAAGGATCCAGGCCAAGAGGCACCACGTCGCTATACATCCATTTGCATGCTTAATCCACTGCTGGGGAGTAGAGCGTCAGGTCCCCCATCTGCTCCGCATCTCGCATCATTAGCTGGCTGGTTTCCGAGGCGGCTCTGAGCAGAGGTGGGAGTCGAGCAGAGAGGGGAGAAGGGAGGCTGGTCCCAGCCCCACGCACCATCGCGTGTCAGCAGCCTGGGGAGCTTGGGGGGATCCTGCCCCTTGCCAGAGCTGGTGGGCAGCACGTGGTGGGCCAGGGGGACTCAGTCCGTGTGGATGCCCAGGGTGATGCTGTGCTCTGAGCTCCCTGCAAGCTGCGAATCCCCCAGCGGCAGGTCCCCCGTGGGCAGTGCAGGGGGCACAGGGCATCTCCTCGCCTCTCGCAGGTGCTGCCCACACTCCAGCTCTACCCAGAGGGTACCTGGGGCAGCGATCGCCCCCATAACTGGTCTATCTCTGCAGGCAAACAGGGGTATACCCACAGCTGCCAGCCCGCACATGAAGGAGAGCTCAGCTCCACCGCACTGACCCAGCCACATCAACCATCGCCACTAACCTGGGGCAATGGCACCAGGACACAGCCCCTTTAAATCCCTGCACTCGCAGACCGGGCTGGGACACTGTGAAGGGAAAAATAAGGCAAAGAAATTATTTTCTTCTCGCCGGCAAGCCTGGAGAGCTGCCCATTCCTCAGCAGCGCGCTGCCAGCCCTCCCACGCACCGCACGGTGGAGGACTGCAGAGGCCAGCGTGGGCTGGGGGATGCTGGGGGGGCCAGGGCACAGCAGGACCCCCCATGCCGGACACCCCTGCTCACTGGGGTGCCACAGGTGTGACAGGACCCACGCAGCCCCTCTCGTTCTGGGGTGCACGGCACGTCCCTCCCCTCCATTACCTGCCCTATCTGCCCCATTCTCCGGGGCTGTTCCCTGTCTCTGAGTTCTAAAAGGGCTCAGACTCATCCAAAATCCCTGCTGAACTCCCCAGGCTGGGGCCACAAATTGGGGTTTCTCAACAAGTAGTGATGAAGAGGGGGTCAGAGGGATGGAGGGGCTGGGGAGCCAGGAGGGCTGGGGAGGGGAATCCCTGCACCTCCCCAAGGTTACTCTCCCCCTCCGCTTTCACGCCTGGCTGGGTTCCTTCATTACTTACCCAAGCTGTAAATTGTCTAATTTGGAGCACACTATTTATCCCTGATGTGCAGTTGAGCAGCCAGATTTTGTTTTCAGGTGTGTAATTAATTTTTTTAACGTGATCCTCTCCTAGGAGACTGCAAACAAACAGTTCTGGCTTTCGGGGCTGGGTGGTTCAGGCGAGTGATGGGCAGGGAACAGACGGGCAAGGAGCCGAGGCCGGATCCTGGAGGACATGAGAATCTGGGGTTTTGCAGAAGCTCCCCATGCTCCTGCTTTCTATCCAGAGCCGCATCCTTTGGCACAGCCCTCTGCCTCCTCCAACAACGCCACACTCCCCGCGGGCACTGGCGAGGGCTTGCAAGGAGAAGCAACAACCACTCTCCCTGTTCCCAACTCAATCTGCTGGGAATTATCATTTTTATTAAGACGTAACATGTCCTTGGCTGCTGGGAATGTGATTTGCTCCTGGAATGAGATTACAGCAGCTCCCAAGGAGCCCGTGTTGGCCTCTGTCTCACCGTGATGATGCTCCTGTCCCCGATTCGAGGAGCTTCCACCGTTGGATGCTCCTGGGCATCTCTGCCACGGGGAGAGGCTGCACGGGCACAGCACTGGGGGGGACTCCTGCAGATGCACCACCCTGACCTCTTTCCCCTCAGCTGGGGTGTTTGCTCGTCAACAACAATGCTGCAATGTTTTTGCACTGCCCATCACCTCTCACAGTGCAGGCACAAGGGAGGACGGAGGAGAAGCAGCAACTGAGGGTGGGGAACTTCTGCCCTCGTTGCACATCCCTGTGCCTGGCTGGGTCAGGGGGACTGAAGTGCCTGAGCGCTGCTCCGCATCCCGAGCTGGAGTGATCCTCCGACGCGCAGCGCAGAGAATCACCTGCTGTGAATGTGCAAGCGCATCTCTTCACCTCTCCTGCTGCCAGGGAAGTTGTTATATGATTTTTGCCAGTGGTTTTCCAGATGAGAGAAGGTGAAAATCACCTCTATTAGGTGGCAGAGGCAGGCAGGAGGATCTATAAAGAGCGTGCTTCAGGGCTGACTCTGTGCAGGTCCTGACCCCCTGCCCCACAAGACCTCTGGGCATGGGGTGGCAGTTTGGGGGTGTGTGAGATGCTAATGTCCTACCCCCATGTGGGGACTTGGGCTGGGGCCAACGCTGCAGTTTTGGGGGAGGATGGTGCTCCATGGCTCCTCACCATCCGCCCCCAAACTCCTGCAGCGTCGGCCCCAAGGATGCTCTGCTCTGTGCAGGCTCAGCCAACAGCAAGGCTGGGGGGACTACAGCTGTTAACACCCCCGGGACAGGTCCCCTGCACTTCTCTGCTTGCTGCCCCACCAGTGCAGCGAGTCTCACTGCCAGCTGCATGCAAAATAAAGCCGCTGCTGCAGCCCCTACAAAATGGTCCTCCAGGGGTGGGTCTGGCAACGCTGCCTCCCCAAGCAGCAGATGCCACCACGGCCACCACGAAACAGGTAATGACCTTCCAAGGGGGATGCCACCGCCTGGACTGCCAGGACCACGGGCCAGACTCCTTGGGGATTATTTTCTTTCATATTTAATTCTCTGTTGTGGGTTTTGGGAAGGGACAATGTGGTCCCCAGAGACTGTGGGAGGAGGCTGAGCCCTCTGGTCCCACATCCTGCTGCCTTTTGTGCTTTGAAACTGCCTTCCAAGGAGCTGCTTAGCATGCGGAGCAGATGCCTGTGCTGTTTCAGGGCAAAAACTCTCGTTTGCCTTTGAAAACACATCGATCTTCTGCAGTCTGCCATGAAGGGCAGTGCCTGCCCTCCAAAACGGGAGAGTGGTCACAAGGGGGCCTAGCTTGGCTTTCCCAAATGCAAACGAGATTAAGGGACCCCAGTCCATGCTGCATCCCACAGCAGCACCCCACCATCGCACCGGAGCCCCTTGTCCATCGCCACCTGGCTCTACAAGCCCCTGGGTTCAAAGGGAAAGGGACCAAAGCCCTGATTTCTTTGATTTCTCTTTGTTCTTTTTTTTCCCTTCTCCCCTAGAGCAGTTCAGCTCCCAGGTACTGCCTGTGCAGGAGCAGAAATGAAAATCCCTGGGAATTGCTGCTGTCCCTGGGAAATTCCTGGCAGTGGTCTTGGCTACTGAAGTGATGCCGGTCACTTGCTGCCCCACATTTGGCCACTGCGAGACTGTGGGCAGGCTCCATCCTGGCTGCCCTCAGCACCCCCTTCTCACCAGAAACTGGCACCTTTTCCCGAAAGGTTTGGTGCTACATGAGTGTTATAAGCTCATCTGCCTAATGGGAACGGCTGATTTATCTGCCTTCCTTCCCCTGATAAGGCCCTGGCTGCGGGCGCGCCAGGCGGAGGAGGTAATACTTAAATAGCTCCTTATACTTCACGTGGGGATTATTGTGCCTGTCTTGAGTCCCCTCTCTGCTGCCAGCATGGGAAGAATCTCTGCTGTGGCACTGTCAGCAGCACGGCCGCTGGGCAGGACAGGACCGTGTCCCCTGGCACCACAGGTTTCCCTCTCCCACCCGTGCACAGCAGGTATGTCCTCCCGGGCACCTGCCGGTGGCACCAGCAGAGCCGTGGAGCTGGGTATCTCCTCCTGCCTCTCAAACACACCAACACAGCCACTGCCAGCTGCCACAAAGGGTGAAACCTGTCACCACAGAGAGCAGATTTCCTGCACGCCACAAGCCCAGGGACCTTTGGTCCGAAGTGTTTGCTTACGACTAATCGTAGCTACCCCAGTGCCAGCATCCACAGCCAGGGACTAGTGTCAGCTGTCCCTGTGGCATTGATAGAACCACTGGCTCTCTGGTGCCCAGTTGCAAAACTCCAGGCTGCAGTACAAACCATGGCTTTTGGAGATTGTAATCCTGAGAACGCAAAGGAGAAGCAGGTCCCATTCCAGCCCACCTGTGGCCAGCATCTCCCGGCCACTCCAGAGAAATGACAGGGCTGGTGGCTCCCATTAGCAGCGCGAAGGCTAGGGAGAAAAACTACTATTGATCACCCCTGTGAGTTCAGCAGCGAGGCACTCACAGCCCACAGCTGCAATCGATAGTGCCAGCGAAACACTTGCTCTTGCTGTCACCGCGGTTTGTGTGTTCGTCCAGGGCTCTGGGAGGAAGACTGTGCCACACCACCATCCAGCACAGCTCCTGCACAGGTGCATCCTCCACCAAGTTCTCCAAGCTGATATTTCCATCCATAGGAGGCAGGAGAGCAAGGATGCTCATTCGTGCATGGCAGGGGTGAGCAGGCAAAGCAGCCATCCCATGGCCAGTGCCTTTCCATCCCCCTGGCTCCCACACTGGAAGCATGGAGACAGCCCCAGGGACCCTCTGCAGAAGGACGGGGTGGCAGGCGGGGCCTCCTCGGTGTCAGAGCCCTTCTCATCCAGGGATGCCCCGTGCACACAGGCTCCCATCAGAGCCACGCTCCTGGCCCACTCCCCATCCCCAGGGCTGGCTGCCCTGGTGCTCCCCGGCACACCCAGCTTTGGTGCAATGGGAGGAATGGGGTGAAAATCAGAGATTTCCATCCCTCCAGAAGAGGCTGTTGGCAGGAAAGGCAGAACTACACTTCCCAGAGTGCTCCTGGCCCTGCCTGCCGCCGGGGGGAAGGCTGAGCGACCCAGCTCCTCCCTTCCCCTAAATTATTCTGCTTATTATGTATTTGTGGTTTTTCTGCACTTAACTGCCTGCCTCGTCCACTTAATTGGGGGATTATTACCACTACCTGCTTGTCCACCAGAGCCCAACTCATTACTGGGGCTTATTTATTAGCAGCGAGGCAGCAGAAATGCGCCCTGCAGCTCCCTCTCCTCCGGCGCAGGCAGATGGAGGTGATGGAGGAAAACGAGTGGGGGCCAGGACGGGGCCAGTGGCAGCAGGCACAGCTGCGGTTTGGCCAGGGTCAGAACAAAACCAGCCTCTGCCAGGCATGGAGGCATCACAGCAGCCTCCTCCAGTGTCTGGCATCAGCCTCCTCCAGTGTCTGGCATCAGCCTCGGACACTGCTGCTCTTGGCAAAGCGTGGAAGGAGCAGTGAGGACCTGGCTACTCTTTAAAAGTGCTCCCCAGGCTTGGGAAAGGTCAGTCACACAGCGCTGTCCTTCTGCTCACAGCAAGGGACCCCATCTCCTTGGCACAGCGGCAGCTGAGTGACAGCTGCATGGCAGGGTGATGCCAACAGCTCGCAGGAGCCCACAACAGGGAGACGAAGGGGCTGGTACCCCCCCAAGCCCAGGAGGAGCCAGCAGCACCCCACAGCCCCTCTCCAAACTGCTGCTCCCATTTCCAGTCGGGAGAATCGGGGAAGAATGTGGGACAGCAGGAGCGAGCCTGCATATTGAGCGCTTTGATAAATAAAACATGGCGAGAAGGCAATCAGAGCTGCCCACTTGGCTGCAGCAGCTCTGTCTGCAGCAGCTGCATGGGGGGAATTCACAAGCGGTGCCACCCCGGCCGTCAGGCCGCCAGCCCTGGCGCTGCTCCTCTGCTCACATCCAAGTTTTGCTGCCTCAGCACCAAGGGGGATTGATTTATTCATCAGCATCTCCATCCTGCAGCAGCCCTGCAAGAAGGAGGGGTGCGGTGAGCCGCTGTGTGATGTGACGAGCAGCACGGCAGGGAGCGGGGGGGCTGACCCTGGAGGAGGCTCCCAGCTGACCCGCATCCCACCTGCCATGATGCCTGATGGAAGAGGGACTCCCCAGGGTGAGAAACACGAGCAGCAAACTCTGCTGGGGCCACAATGCTGAGCCCTCCCGCATCTCCTTTTCAGAACGGAGAGGCAGAACCCTGTTTTTCAGAGGGCAATCAGAGATCCCAATGGCCGAAATTGCAAAGGCAAGTTGCAAAGCGAGGAGCCAGCCACGTAAAGCATCATACCCAGAGCAACCCCAGGGATGGGCAGGAGCTGTTCTGTGCCCAAACAAACCCAAAGCAAAACCCAGGGAAAGGAACGCCCTGCCTGTCTGCCAGGGAAGCAAAGGCAGCAGCTGGACATGGGGAGGATGAGTCCCAGCCCCCCAGGCCAGGATGGATCTCAGGAAACCTCTGGTCCATGCTCAGCTCTCCTCATCCCCTGGCCTTGGGACACCCCCCTGTAAGAGACCCTGGGCAAGGGCTTTTTCAGGTGCAACAGGGGTCTCTCATTTGAGGGACACCCAAAGATGTCCTGTCTAGAGACCCCTCCTCTGGGGGCCCTGGCAGTGCCATGAGAGGGCAGTCACTGACTCAGGGGGAGAAAAGTCCTGGGCCCTGAGGGGAAGATGAATATTGGAGGGAATTGCTGGCACGTAGGGCAGTCAAGTACTGGAGTGAATTGCTGGGTAGTGGGGAAACAGGAGTGGCCAAGAAATGGGGAGTACTGTAAGGCATGGCCAGATACTGTTTGAAGGTGGCTGTCATGGGCGCTGGAGGTGCAACTGCTGGGGCCCAGGGGAATGATCAGGTACTGGGAGAGATGCCTGGATATGAGGGGGCAATTGCTGGGTGCTGGGGGCATAGCTGGGTACCCGGGGGGACAAGGGGATGGGCTGGATAGCAGGGGGGCAACTGCAGAGTACCGAGGGAGGCAGCTGAATACCCGGGGGGCAATTACCGGGAACCGAGGGGACCCGCCGGGCAGCGGGGCCAATTGCCGGGTACCGGAGGGGAACTGTCGGC